>JAPMOR010105852.1:45159-85892 GCA_026543865.1 Argiope aurantia | reverse complement strand
AAATTTTGTATGGAGAATGGTTTGATATCGAACCGGCAGAATGGATGAAGGGTGAGTGTAATATATTTTTTTAAAAGTTGGTGAAGCTGGGAAAAGGATGTTTGTTTGAAATTTTGTATGGAGAATGTTACGATTGCTTCTTTCTCCGTTCTTTCTTTTCTTTTGGTTATATACTTTTCCTGTTATCCACACAGTCTTTATGTTCAATGTGCTAGCGAAGCTACTAGGTTCCCGCTCCCGCTGCTAGCGAAGTCGTAGGATGTTTTTTTAAGTTAAAAAATTCTGCCTGGTGCCGAAGAAGGCACCGGCCAATCTGAAAAAAAAACCACAACAATTCTTATCAGTAAAAAAGTTCTAATTATATGGCGGAAAATGATAACCGTAACTGTTCCGCGGAAATATTTGTTTATTTTGCCCACAATCTTTATTGGCGACTTGGCATTGTTGGCGCGGCAAGGGGCCCACAAAAATTCACAATCATATTATTAATTCACAAAAATTCACTTTTACCCTAAAATCTACCATCCTCTAATACCAGAGAGTCAGAGTTAGTAAATATCAAAAAACTCAATGAACGAAGCAAAATTTATGGAAAACACTTATGAAAAACAGTTTTGGGGATCAAAATTTTAAGAGACGAAATTTCTTGATGATTGAAAGTAGAGATGCATAATCCACGATTTTTTGAATAACAAATAATTTTGCTATTGTTATTTTTAAATATTTGTTCCAAATATCTGTTATTTCAATCATATTATTAATTGAAAATTATTACTTAATATTAAATATAAAATTTATTAATTGTAATTAATACTTAATTTACTAATTTAAGTAACATGCGATTGAATTAATTTATCTATTTCAGCTTACTTCTTAAATTTGATTTTTTTTCAAAACTATTTATTTAATTTCTTTATTGAAGTAAACCATTTTCTGAAGAATTTGAATTAAATATATATGTAATTTCTTTAAATTGTTTACTTTAGTTCTAGGTTCTTCCAATAGATGGCGCTAGCAATAAACGGAATATATGCAAAGTCAAGTAAATCTTCAAATGCGAATATCGGAAAGTCAAGGTTACTCTCATGAAGTAGAGCGAGTTCGCACTTTCCAGTGAAATCACCCCTCCGATAAATTTCAGTGATATGCAATTCAATAATAAGATAATCCCAAAACCGGTCCGTTCACTTTTCAATCCATTCACAGATTTCTCCTTTTCTGTTTTGTTAGAGAGCTTCCATTGGACAGATCGTATCGATTGTTACTTTCCAGTGAAGTCACCGCTCCGGTAAATTTCAGTGTTATCGTATCGATTGTTACTTTCTATCGTGATACAAAACCTGTAATCGAAATATCACCAGTGAGATCGTATCAAGGATTTGAATCACATCCCTCTTTGAAAAATATTGATCACTGGCATTTGTGACTTTATGATATTGGTTACGTAATAACCGCTCGTAAAATATCCGTCATCCCTAATTGAAAGTACTTCGAACATTACTCCAGAGATTAGGTTTATTCTTAAAGTTGAATTCTTCAAACAGTGCATGAGAACATGTTCAATGTCATTTTCTTGGTTACAGGAGAGACAGTTGAGGCTGTTATAAAGTCCAAATTTATTCAATAGAGCTGGGGTGATGATCATCCGGTCAATTAGACGTGCTGTTATAACATCCTATCTTCTACTTTTAAGCCTTGTGGTAAAGGAAAGAATGGATGAAGATGATGAAAAGGACGCCAAAAAATTCTTGATACTTATTGCTATTTTAATAAATTTGAAGTGAGGTTTTTTGATGGAAAGAGATAAGGTACGACCGGAGTTTAACACTCTGCTTGGCGCAATTTTCAAAAATCGCCAACTCGCCAACAACGGTCTTGTGCCATGTTTTGCGAAATGTTCAAAAGCGAGGGAGCAATGTCACGGCAATGTCCAATCTTAGCGCATAATATAGGCTAAAGATAATAGGTTTGCCAGTCTGGAGGTTGCCAGCTTTGGCGCGTTATCGTGATTTGGCGAAGAAGGGGGTTTAACTCCGATTCAACCAGAGATTCTTGCACAGCAATCCAATCGAGAGACAAAAAATTTCCATTTCTCGAAATAGGTAAACAAACTGGAAAGCTATTTATTAGCGTTGCCACAAACGATATGCCTAAAAGTAGAATTAACAAATAATATTGTTTTAAACTCATTTCCTATTAATTAAAGCTTTATTTTTTTTTCTTTTTGTCTCCATTTTATCGTCAATTCCAATATAAATACTTACACGACGCCATAATAATTTTCATTAAATCTTTCAAAAATACTGGCAAAACAAACCTCAAATGTCATGTGTCAGATGACTCGCTATCTACAAATCAAGAAAGGAATAAAACTCAATGTTACAATTTTTTTTTTATATATAATAAGAAAATTCTAATTTTGCTGAAAACAGTTTTACCGTGTACGCAATATATCAATGACGTTATATTCGTAAAAGGTCTAATGTAAAGATTTTTATAGTTACTTGGGCCTTCTAAATCGTCCTTCGTACAAATGACACTTTTATTGCATAAAATGGTGGAATTGCCGCAAAACGTTCACTTTGTCTGAATCAACAGAGATCCCTCAAAAAAACATTTATTTTCTGACTTCTTAATAAACAGATGCGGCAAAAATAGAAGCAAGGTCTGAAAACTGTAGATACTTAATCTGCCTTTTTATTCACATACGTTTTGCTTTAAAAGTATTTTGTTTAACCAGCCTCGCTTATTTTTTTTGTAGAGGCATCTGTCCAAATGCTTAGGTACTGTAGAATATTAAAAGATATGCTAAACTTTGTCTAAAAATATCACGTATTCGTTTGAATGCTGAGGCCAATGATTCTGATTTTTGGGGAGAAGGGAGTCCAATTTCAGGAACAACGTCCGAGTCCACTTTAAGGTGAAAAAAAGATAACACCCTTGTATTATTGGAATCAGAAAAATAAAAGATACATAAAAATTATTTATAAAAACTGTCGAGTCTGTACTTAAAGAAAATTCATCGTTTCATTTGAAAAATTCGTTGCAAGGAAAATTCTGCTAATAGAAATTTAAAAATTAAGTGACAAAAACAAAAGCAACGAGAGCTACATCTCTAGAACTTTTTGGCATGTTCTCTAATAGAAGTGCCAACGAATCTTTTGGAAAAGCCGCATTGATTCACTTAAACAATTCGTAATAATGAAAATTCCATTAATAGAAATTTGGAAATTAAGTGACAAAAGCGAAACCAATGGGAGTTGTTTCCCCAAAACATTCTTGTATACTTTTCGATAAATGGCTTTATCGAGTCCTTATTAAAGAAGTCTTCTCGCAATTTTATTTTAAAACTTCGTAATAATGAAAACTCGATTAATAGAAATTTGAAAATTAAGAGACAAAAGCGAAAGCAACGAGAGCTGAATTTCTTTCCGGAATATACTCTCATAAAAGTGCTATCGAATATCTTGATAAAAGTTGCGTTGTTCCATTTAAAGCAATTCGTAATAAAGAAAATTCCATTAATGTAAATTTGAAAACTGAGTTACAAGAACTAAAGCAATGGGACTAGTTTCCCGAAAACCTTCTCGCTACTTTCTAATAAAGGTATTATTCTCATCTCTCCGCATAAGATTGTGAATCTTGAGTTAGGCCACGAATGTCATAGAATTAGCAAAAAGTGTTACGAAATATAGATATTTGGAGTGGAATCTAGCATTTTACTGCGTCTATTGTGCTATTTTTGAAGATTAATCTCTGAAATGCATGTAATATGCAAATAACCGAAAATCGAATATATGTTGGAGTTCTTTTTTCGACCAATTGCAACCAAAATTTGGCATAGAATTCCAACTGCAGGCACAAGATTACAAACTAAATTTTATTTATTTAAATCATTACCTATTTGAGTTATTGGAGTTCCAAGGATGAGAACCTACGGATTGACAGATAATCAATCCTCTGAAATATTGAGTTCAGAATTTCATAAGAACTTATATTTCAGATTTTAATTCTATGTACCAAATGTTATATATGTCACTTTATACATATTGTAGTTATCGAGTTACTCAGACTGACAGCTTTCCTTTGAATGGATTTAGTTCAAAATTTGACAGAAATCCATAAATTCGGAGTAAAGTCCATGCGCAAAATTTCATTTATCTTGCGTAAAGCATTTTTAGTTATGTTCACAGACAGACAGACATAATTCCAAAAATGTGTTTTTCGGATTCAAAGAGAAACTTTTTCCGGAAACAAAGTTCTCGAATTCAATGTTTGATTCTTACAATACTTTCTTTTCATATACGAGAAAGTTTAAAAAAAAAAAACAAATCGAAATTTATATTTTACTTTATTTATTTTAACTCCTGTTTGAAACTTGTACAATCCTCCCTTTTTCGGTTTTGTTGTTTCCAATGGCACTTGCCATGGACAAGCTCGCTCACGAAATCAACGAATTTAAACCGAGGGTGCGTCTCTTGTTTTTTAGTAGCGCTAATAGTACTTCTTAGCTACTCACGCATCACATTCGCTTGCACAGCCCCTTTTTACAGGGGGGCACATTCACACATCTCACAGATAGAACAGATGACGAACAACCATGCCCGAACCGGGACTCGAACCCAGGACGCTTAGATCACGGGGAAGACTCGCTATCCCTATGCCAGGAAGCCGGCTTTTTCGGTTTTAATATACATAATCCATTTTTAATAAATATTTTACTTTTTTTTGAAGATTGAATAATGTTATTGTGCCATTTTTACGAAACTGATACGCAATTCGTGATGTTATTATTACTATTTATGAAATTCTTTCTAATTGCTTCTTATCATCTTGATCACTCACTGTAGTGTTTTTATTATATTTCGCAACCTTTTGCTTAAAATCAAATTTTCACATCTCTATAAAATTTTGTGCAAAATCCGTACAGAGGAAGTTTACCTTTCTGGCTGTTCTAATATAATTTAACACGATAACTACAAAACGAAGATGGTACCCATTTAACATTTAAACTGTAGACACCTGTCAAATCTTGAGCCAAATCCAACAAGGGCTTGACCGTCTGTACTTTAAAAAGCATGTAAAGACGATAACTAAAAGTGCAATGACTTAAATATATGAAATTCGTTATGTTTTTCTAATTACAAGAATAGTTTTATATCAAATTTTGATTGCTTCAAAAAATGCGTCTGAAATAGAAATTTGATTTTTGGTTACTATTACCGATTGTCAGGGATAATTTGCCAATAAACTCGTCTTGGATCTCGCGATAGATTCAGTAGAAAGTCTAAATTCATGGCAAAGATTAATATTTCGTTATTACTCTACGCCAAAATCATGCAAGGAGCTCTCTGCCTTCCCCAAGGTGCACACTTTATTACAATGTGCATGTGAGATAACACCTTTATTAAAGAGTATGTGAGAAAGTTATGGATCAAAAATTCCCGCTGGAATACTAATGCAAGTGTTGTACAAAGTCATAGTTAAAGCCGTTGATTATAAAGTCAACTGAAATATTAGAAATAAAGACAGGATTAATTATTAATTAATGAAACTGAATTAATCAATTATTTGAAATTCCAACATCTTTATAATTATTATGGAAAAATATAAATCAGGGCTGTTCACGCGAATATAAATTAACGCCAAACTTGCCAATCTTAAAATTACGGCAACCCCGTTACCCGCCCTTCCGATCGAGTCTTAGTCGAGGGGTTCATTAGAACGTTGACCCGCATCGGCTCCCCAGCCCCGCAGAAGCTGTAAACAACTTCAGTTTGTAAGGCTTAACAAAGCCAACCGCAATGCAATATCGCAACCAGCCATGTATTATATGAACTATTCACCGCAAAAGGAGTGTACATAGTGATAATAAAGAAGTTTAAGCAAAAATACAGTCCACTGCTCACTTCGATTCACCAAGAGCATTAAAACTGACAAGGGAAAATTAATTTTAAGGTCCTTTGCATCACATCTGACTTATGGCGGAGAAATAATGGGTTCGGCTTGAGGTATATTGATAGCAATTGGGAAATGCACACAGACCTATCATATCGAAAAGTTAAGAGGCCATTTACAATACTTTGCTCTGAATTTTCGGTACAGGCTCGGGACAAAAACTTAATAGAATTTGTTAATGGGAAAGAAGGCTTGAAAAACACGTAAACTAGGGATCTTTTATCTTTCGCTTGGAACTGAGTAGTGACATAGTGTTATATGTTATAGGCGTATGAATAACGCCTAAAATTAAACATTCTAAAACTGTTTCGAATAATTTGCAAACCAACGAGGGGGTCTCTTCAAACCTTTCTCGCGTATATTCTAAGGAAAGTGCCCCCACCATTCTTAAAAAAATTGTGAGCTTTTGGAATGGCAGAGACATAACTTTACATGGCATTGGCATACAATAGCTGCGAAATATTAAACTTTGATGTAAATCTAGCATTTTTTACTGACTCTGTCGAGTGATTTTTAGCAACTTATCTCTGGCATGCAGTTAATATTATCCTAAAAATCGAATATGCGTTTTGGACGTTTTTCCTTCCAAGCTATTGAAACCAAAATTTGACACATAACTGCAATTGTAGTCACAAAATTACAGGATAATTTTTATATATTTAAATCATTGCATTTTCAGCTATCGCGTTTACATTATTTTGAAAGTACAGACCGACAGACGGTCAATACCTTGTTGGATTTGAATTAAAATTTTATAGTTATTTACATTAGAGATTTTTTTTGTACCCAATTTCATTCCATCTAGCTATCTTCGTTTCGTAGTTACCCTGTTAACTTATTTCGAACATGGACTCCTTTTGAATGAAATCTTCTCGAAATTCGATACAATTGTCTACAATTGTGGTGCCAAGGCGATCGAAAGATTTCCTTTATGTTATTGGTTGCTTGTATGAGCTATTTTGCTCACATTAATGCGAACAAATATTTTTCCCGTTGACGAATTAAGGCCAATATTTAAAAAAAATTTATACTTTTAGTAATGAAATTTCATATTAAGTTACAACATTTTTAGCCAGTTTCATTTCTGAGTCATCTTGTTTATAGATGCTTGAGTTGTTTACATAGATGGATAGACGCATTTCCTCCAAGAAATTGGCAGAATTCTGCAATTTTGATGAAAGATCGTACTCCCAGTTTCGTTTGTTCAACTTATTTCGTTTTTGAAATATAGCAACAAATAAAAAAGACTAAAAATATATATATTTTTTCAGAATCAAAGAGGTCTAATATGTTGTGATCCATCCACTCGATGGCGAATTTTTGGCAATGATAATACTTCCTTGTATAGATGTAATTAATAAATGGAGATATGGCTAGTAAAAAAATTACATTTAATGCATAATGCAAATAAATGAAAGAGTTATATTTCCTATTTTATTAATCGTAGGTGTGGCATGGAAGCTTGAATAGAGAGGTGTAAACTCAGGTGCCGTCCTTTTCATCTACCCACAGCTATAATTTACAAGTTAAATAGTCCTCATTCTGTTTCAAATTGTGACATTGATATTACTAAACTAAAATAAACTCATATGTCACTGTAAATATGCATGTATATTTATCAAGTTTTTCTCTATAGTATTTATTCATTTTAATAATTATGAACTTAAATCATATTTAGAATGCTAAAAATAGCCAGTTTTGTTTCTTAAGAAAGTTTGGCAATCAATACATTGTAGGAATTTGGAAAATAGAGAAAAGAATGAATAATTTGCTTTTAAAATGAAACAATACAAATGTGTAATTTTTTTTGACATCTTAACAATTAATAAATAATAGTCATTTTTAAAATAGAGAAATATGATGCATTCTCTAAAGAGAGAAAGAGAGAGAGAGAGAGAGAGAGAGAGAGAGAGAGAGAGAGAGAGAGAGAGAGAGAGAGAGAGAGAGGCAATTCTTGCAAAAGTGAATGTTAAAAAAAAACCTGTTTATTAAAATAGAATGGAAGAAAGAAAAAAAAGATTTTTGGGGAAAAATAGTGTTACCGAACGCTACGATCCGAGCTACAGTGTCACAATCTGTTGGACAACATGTGAAAGTCTCATGAAGCTCCGGGAGGAAGAAGAATTCTTAAAGATTTTTTTTACTACTCGTTCAGTATTGTTCTTGCACGAATATACTAATGTAGGTCAATATCGTCTGCGCGTAGCAATTAGAAAGGCGAAAGCGTTACGTACATCGTCATTAGCGCCGTTATGGAGGAAATAACCTCGTATATGTAATAACAATAAATTAAATTAGAAACTCGTGATTAGAGCAAATCGGCATGGAAGAAGTAAATCTATCAGCTAAGAAGAAGGTTTAGTATAAGGACCTTGGAAAATATTATTCATAAAAATATCATCAAAGGCAAGAAGAAGAAGAAAAAAAAGGCTCTTTTTATGATTTTAAGCTATAAAGTTAATAATCAAATAATTTAGTTCGATTGCAAAAAAAAAAGAGCTTTTTTTTTCCCTTTGAATATTTTCTTCACCAGAAGAATTAATACTTTCAAGCTGTGGACAAAAATAATTTTTCTTAGATTGATATACAGCAGTATATTCTGCCATTAACCTCCATAAACAGATTAAAGGTAATTCGAATTTTTAATTCGAAACAATGTAATATGAATACGTTTTTTTTAAGTTGCTCTAAATCACTTAGCATTAACAAAGTGTCTGATTTTAATTCATATAATCACAAAAGTTTGTATAAACACAGTAACTGAAATAATGAAAAATGCAGCTAAAAAATATAATTATAATTATTCTGCCATATAAATTATTTCTAGTGAATATTTTGGTTGTTAATTAAAAAATAACGAATGTATTGTAAGTATGTGTGGATGGGATAATGACAGAAAGAGGAATGGAGAGCTGTAGACAATGATCGCCGATAAACAAACAAAAAAAAAATCATTTATTTTCTGAGTGCAATGTATTTCATTAACGTAACGAACATATACATTGTTTGATTTCTTAAAAGTTAAACGCAAAGGGAAAAAATATTATATTTTTTATCCTAAAGTATAAAAATGAAATAAAGAAAATCAATATTCATTTCAAAGAGCAATTGAGTGTACGATTTTTTTTGTCAGTCCGTCTTTAGCCAACACAAATAAGCTCGATGGTTTGCTCACACGAGAACATGCCACGCATAATTGTCCGTGTGAAAAACATAGTTTGCCCAAATCGAAACAGACATCGTTTGGCCTTGCGACTTATTGATTGTCATTGCGAATGCCAATCTAATAGGAAATTGAACGCGTTTGAATTCAATTGACACGTCTGTGAGAATCATTGGAATTCGCGGCAACAAAACATTTTCGGCTCGGAATTTGCCATTCAAAATGGTGACTTCGATAACGTTTTTCATCAATATTTAATGATTAATCGCGTGCTATTGCATAGCCATGGTGGGTTCAAATTCCCAAGTAAACCGGAGATCCAACTTTCAGTAGTAGAAGGTGTGGTGAAATGCCTGGCAAATCCAGTGATTTCAAAAACTTTGTTGGATAATTTTCAGCTTCGTTAGCATCGCAAACTGTATCGATCGATTTGTATGATACCAAGTTGTCTGGCAACGACTGCTGTATCTTGAAGTTTAAATCGTCGACGTCCACATGTTTTGCTGCCAAAATGGCTCTTTCTGCCAGCCACGCATGATTTATGTATTGTGTGCTTACATCGGGAAATATGCGGTCAATGACAGCATTTTGCGAATCAACGATAGTGCAGAATTTTATGCATCCAGTATTTTTATAGACAGCAACTTTTCCATTTTCGATATCTAACAATTGGTCCGAGAATGTGTCAGCAGATAGATCTTGTAGTATTTGGACGCGCGTGTTTATTTTTAGCTGGACTTGTTCAACATTACACCAAAGTGGCGATGATTTCAAGCAAGCGTTGATCTCATCAGCGTATGCTGAATGTGGGTAGGGACACCCTAATTACCTAGCGTTATGAAATATTCTTTACGACCTATTCTCATACCTACCAAATACACATAAAAAATTTCATAAAAATCGGTCGAGCCGTTTCGGTGGAGTACGAACACAAACACCGTGACACGAGTTTTTTATATATTAAAGATAGGTTTTTTTTTTGTTATTTTTTTGAGAGTAAAACATGGCAAATTCTATTCTCATCATAATTTTTTCCTCAATTATCTTTTTCACATGCACATGAAAAGTCAGAGATAATTCGAAAAATATTTTTTTCCTTTTCGTTTTTTAGAGACTCAGGAAAGTCTAAAACATGAAAATTCATCAAAACCTTGATGTTTAATATAAAGAAGATCACAATGTTTTTTATACGAGTAATTATATAGGTTGAAAAAAAAGTTTATTCCAAAAACGGAATTAGGGGTGGATTGCATTAAATTTTCTAGATGTATTAAATTATGTTATTTTTTCTTCATTCACATTAATAAATTATAAATGGAAGTGAGAAGAAAGCAGAATCGAAAGAAAAATAATTTACCTGTAAATAATTAGCTTTTATTGGTTGTTTTCATTCCGAAACCAATATCCTGAAATTACAAGGAAATAATTAATTCATTATTTGGAATATTATTATAATCTAATAAAATCCGCAAAGCATTGTTCCTGACTAGACGAATACGAACGAAATTAAAAATCATAATAAAAAATTATGGAAACTAAGTAAAAAATAAACATTATTCATTTTGTATATTATTTTTTGCACGTTATGACAGTAAAACTACTTAGTGAACAACAGACGATAAAAAAATTGAAACAAATGCAATGTAAAAAAGAAGTAAGAATGAAGTTAGAAATTTGTATGGCACAAACGATTAAATTAGATATAAATTATATAAAAATAATTTTCATAATTTATGATTTCTTAATTTGGCTTGTAAACCAAGTCAGCTAAAAAATAAAATTTCTCACCGGGGTTCGATTTATTGGGTTGTTCGGAAAGTAAATTCGTTTTTTTTTTGTTGTGGAAATGAAAGACAGTTTTTGTAATAAACAAATACTTTATTAAATTATATATTGGCCGTTCTGGTCCAACACCTTTTGCCATCTTTCTGGTAGTAGCATAATTCCACGCTCATAAAATTTTGGTCTTTGCTGCTAAAAAACTGATCGAGGTGGTTTTTGACCTCCTCATTTGAGGTGAAGGTTTTACCGTCTAAAAAATTTAGCGAACCAGTTCTGGCACTGGCGTACTGTCAACACACCTTCTCCATACACATCGGTCAATTTCTTTCTGGCTTGAACAGCATTTTTACCCTTTCTGTAGTAAAACAGTAAGATATGTCGAAAATGCTGCTTATCACTCTCCATATTTAAAAGGGCCCTAACCAAAAACTACTGCTTAGAATTAATTGGAATTTTTCACACACAAGCCTTGCTATATGAGCTCTCAAAGCATATAAAAATTATACGGCTTAAATGTGAAGTTGGGTTCAAAAAAATAGAATTAAATCCTCTGTAGGGAAAAAACGAAATTACTTTCCGAACAACCCAATAGCTGTCGTTAATCAGCAAACAAAATCTTTGAGTTCATTAGAAAAATACTTAATTAAAAAACAACGGAAAAGAAAATATTTTGATTGTTCTTGTTTTAAATTAGAAAATGTTCGAATAAGATTACACACACACACACACACAAAAAAAGAAAAATGTGAAAATTATAATGGTATAAGAATATTGGATACAGGAATTTTAATTCTAATTTTGGAAATCTTTCGGGTAAAATGACTAGTTTTAAATTTTTTTCAGGAATCTGAAAATTATGATTAAGAGATGAAAAACAAAATTTCTGAACGTCAGTAATAGTATATATTTTTTTATTTTTGTGATATTTTAAAATAATTTTTGAAGCATCAATCTACATATTAAAATCGTTTGTTACTTCATACACGATGAAATATTTAGAGTCAAATTTTCTAAAGGACGTTTTGATTCTTTCCCGCCAAGAAATATTCAGGAACATTAAAAAATGTATTTAATATGCATTCGAGCTAGAATTGTCTTTACCCTGAAAGCATCGAAATGGAAAATTTTATTGTATGAACGAAAGAAATGAAAATGAATATATTTTTTTATCGTTTAAAAGAAACATTAATTTTAGTGTTAAAATTAAGAGCTTATCGATACAGGGAAAGCTTATTACATTAAATTGATTAAGAAATTAACCCACTTTTATTATTTTTGGGCTTTATTCTTGCGTTTTATCATCAGTATATACTATCCTTATCATTATTGCTTTCTACTTAAAAGTAGACATGAAATGATACACCAGTTTATTCTATAAGTACATAAAAAAGTGCATTTTATTCATTAATAAAGGTAAATAAGCTTCCTTCCATACTTTATCAGCAACTGAGGGTTCTACACAAATGCTTTTTAATTTTGAAATAATTTATTATATGGAGACACATATGCAGGATATATGCTTGTTACAATGACAAGCAAATCGCAGCACATCGTTCTAAATGTTCATTATTTTTTTTATTATTTTTTATTTTTTAGCTATCATTCGTCATATATTTTGCAGCATCAGATATGATTAGAAATTTAAAAGTAGAAATAATTATATTTATATAATTAAAATAGTCATTATTCCATAGGATTTCTTTAAGAAATATTCAATTTAGTAATCGGAAATTTAAATTAGAATATATAATTTTTGTGCAATATGTGTATAATTTTTGAAATCGTTCTTAAAAGCTCAGTTTTTTTTGAATGAATAACACGTGAATGAGGTTAAACAAAATTATTTCACAATTTTTTTTCTTCCTGCTGACGAATTTTTGAAAAAAAACATATTGTTACATTACGTGGAAATTTATATCAAATATAAACGTGGAAATTTATATTTGATTCACGAAATGCACGATCAGTTGCATTTGAATACCAATCGAAATACTACAGAATTTTTGAGATTTATGAATGCCTCCCCCCCCCCCCAATTTCATCGTTTTAGAAGCAAAATAGAAAACTTAATTTTTGTTGATTTATTGAGAGTTAAAATTGATTATTTATTAAATTAATTAATTAGTTTAATAATTAGTTTTGATTTAAGTAGTATTGCATGAAAAGTAGTTACTTAAATCATAATTACTTATTTTAAATATTGTATTACTTTAAAAGTAGGTACGAAACGTTTTGTATTTAAAATCCTTTTACAGAATGCAATACAGATTGTGACAGAAAAGGGAATTTCGCAAAATAATAAGTGTGGATTAATATTTAGAAAATGACAATGAGGAAAACAAGGTTAAAAAGGTACTCAGGGAATTTTCTTTTTATCCCAATGTTCATACTTCAGTAGAAGAAAAATTAATTCACACTGTTTACTCATGATGTTCTGTAATTGTACAACAAAGCAGCTGCAAAAGCTCAAACCGTTTCGAAGTTATTCATTTCATAGTGACAGACAGGAAATTTGCATTAGAGGGTGAGCTAACGTGGTGGAAAATTGTGCTGAGGTAAATAGTTTTAATTATTAGTTTAATATAAATAGTTTTTAAAAATGCTTTTATTATTGTACTAAAATATAGAATATTTATTCAAACTATTTTTATTTGATTAACTGATAGTTAAGTTAAAAAATATCAAGTAAACAACAGAACACTCAAGCATATAACTGAATGAGCGAAAATTCACGAACAATTTTCCGCTGTTATGAAAGAAATTATGAAAGAAATTAAAAGATTTTATAAAAGAAATTAAATAAATGCATGTAATGCTTTTTTTATATAATGCTCGTGCTTCTGAGAGTTTCTAACATATTTATTTATTTAACATATTAACAAAATTTAATTTTAAGCTGTTTAATCATCCTTCCGTAGAATGAAACAAATGTTTATTTCGAACAAATGTTAAATTTAAAGATTACTCGGATGTCTTCTGTTTACGCTATCCAGTGGGTAAACAATCGTTCGTAATTCGTATTTAAAATTAATTTGAGTTTTGACTGATTTGTTCATTGTTCAGTTATGAATGATTCATGTTTATTTATAAAGCATAATTTCATTCTTAATTTTAGAATTCGTAAACTTAATGTTGAAATCAAACAGCACTTTAGAAAAAAAAATAAAAAATATAACAGAGTTTTGAAAGTTAAAATTACATAACTGTGTGTAAAGAGAATGTAAAGTGCTTTTTATTGTTTTTCTTCATCACGTGTTTGAAGTCCTACTTCAAACATCAAATCAACATCAATCTGAATTTTTCTAATAGATTTACAATTTGAAAATATTTAATATTCTTTATACATAAAACGTTTTTTCCATTTTCAGAGAAATTAATTAGATACTGACTTTTCAAAACTAACAATATTCAGATTCATTGATATTTTGCTACTTATCATCGCGAATTTTGTTTTTATTAAGTTTAATATTAATTTATTTTTAATGTTTATTTATTTATGAATTGTTTTTAATTTTATTTTTATAGCTTTTTTTCTTTTATTCAAGCATTAAGAAATTTTCTTCATTTTTTTTAAATATCATGTAATTCTTATAAAATTTAGCAGATAAATCTTAATTAGGCAAAATAAACTATTTATTTTATAGAATAAAACCACAAAATCGTTCAGTGATATTGACTGCTCTGTGGGTTAAATTTAAAACTTTTTATCCTTAAAAGTGCTTATTATTTATGTATTTTTGAAAAAATAAAGCATAAAAAGATTTCTTAAAATATTTTTTCTTCTTCATTCTTTATTATTATTCTGTTTTTTCTTTGGGAACAGAAAGCGAGTTGATAAATTAGATAAGCAGAATTTTAATTGAACAAACGATATGTTTAAAAACAGTAATCTCTTTAAAGAAGTATAATTTACTTACAATGGTTTTATTTCCCAACTCGTTTCAAATATATCATTTGCAGATGAACATGATAAATATTTAAGTGAAAACCGTTTCGTTGCAAAGGATTCTTGTTGCCATTTTCCTCGGCAAGGCCAGGAAATAATCAATAAATCTATGAAAAGTCTGTTATTTTTATTTCGGTACCTGTAAGCTGATCATTTCTAAATGAAAAATGAATAGAAGTTGTCTATCTGTGGTTTATATTTTAAGAAAAAGACTGACATTAAGATTTATTAAAATAAAATGTGAACTTTAAACACTAATAGAAAATAACTTAATAGGTTTTATAATTTTTCATTTTTTAAACAATCACTTGCATAATTGAAAATGAGATCAAAATCGTTAAAATAAAAAGGATAAATTAATTCTTATTACTAAAAATTCCAAAAATGTTAATTTTTTTTTATTTCAGAAAATCATAATTTTTTTTTTATTGTCAGATCCAGTTGTATAAAAATTATGAATAAAATTATAGTAAATATTAATGAAATATGACACAAATTTTAAAACATAGATTTTTTTAATAAAGTTAAATATTTTTTTGTTCACTTTGTTTTGCAATTTGTGAACCTAAAATATTTGGTTTAATAATGGATTTTTTCTTATTATTGGAAAGTATACTCTATGATTTTGCAGTTAAGTGTCATTTAAACTACGATTATTGCTTGCCACTGATTCTTTTCTCAAGTTACTTAAAACTTTTGTTCTTCTACTCGAGACAAAATTTTAAATAATTAAATATTCTAGTTTACCACTGAAACTTTACGATAATCTAATTAGTGCCATTTAACGTAAATGCTACATCTTTACTTTGTCTTGCGATTCTTCATTTATGTTTTATTTGTTATGCATGTATTCCAAGATTGCATCAGCCATTCCATTCAATGCGCGATGAATTTTTTACAGAAAAAAAATATCTAGATTTTTTTTGTACTTTCTCGTATGCGAAATATAAACAAAGAGGTAGGATTGTAATCTCCAAAAAAAATTCGAACTTGATATTTTGACAAAGCTCTGCGTTTCATGTTTTTCTGAGTCCGAAAACACAAACTCAAAGGTACTTAGAGTTAGACTGATGAAATTAAATACGTGTTCTTTATACAAAATTTGTAGCTATATATTAAATTTTGAACAAAATCCTTTTGATGTCTGTCGGTATATTTAGCTATCATTGAAAACGATAATTACGAAACATTACATTTAAATAGCTAAAATTTAGATTAAGCATTTAAAATGTATACCGGTATCAAAATCTGAACGAAATCCATTGTCAGAAAGTTTATTTGTGAGTCTTTCAAATGCAAGAGAACACAGTAACTATAAAATACAAAAAGAGAGATGAAATTTAGAATACAATTTAAACATCTAAAATGTAAATCCGTATCAAATTTTGAATGTAATTTCTCAATGGGTTAATCATCCTTGCTTTCACATGCATGTAAGCATGATAGCTCAAAATTAAAAAGACGTAGGTAAATGAAATTTGGCACGTCATTATGTTACTAAAATTGTAATTACAGTACACTACCGTGTGTCTGGTCTAATGTGGCGAAAGGACTGGCCAGATAATAAAAAAGCCAGATAGGCCGGAGTTCTATGAATTCATTTCTTTGCCCACCAATACAAGAAGTCAAAGTTGTTATATAAATATCTCACTATTATAATACGTATTTCTTATTTCTTACTGAGTACTAAACCCTCCATTTATCTCAATTTTAAAGCAGCCGTGGCTCGTGAATCATAGAAGCAGTTGCTGGTAACGTATCGAGTTAAATAGATGGCTCCGTACTGGTAGTTTATATATATATATATATATATATATATATATATATATTTATAGACTGCACTACACATTTCAAGAATTTATCAGAGAAAAAGTAAACTAAGAGATATAAACTGTTTCCATTTTAACATAAATTCTGTATAATGCAACTTAAATGCAGGAAACATAAACCAATCATTAATTTAAGTCGTAGGCCTGATTCTTAAGAAAACTGGTTTTAACTGATTTTTTTTTCTCTTACAAATTATTATACAGGTATGAAAAGATAATACTAAGATAAGAGTTAAAACTTACAGCTTTTAGGTTTTGAAAAAGTCTTTGATAGATAACTTTATAGACGCCTTGTCTTTAATTACGATAAAAGAAAACTCGGTCGGATAGTAGGGAAGCCGGATAGTCGCGAAATGGATACTTAGGAGTGCACTGTATATGTGAAATTTGACTCCAATCCTTCGATAGAAAGCATCCGAAACATATGATCGTTTTTACTTATAAGGAATAGCTTGGACATGCTGCTACAGGTTTGTTCATTTATAAGATTTTCATATTTTGAAGAAAAAAATGATTCTTTTAGTGCCTCAGTTTTCTTACTATATTATGAGCCCATGTATGTCATTTTTGTATGATAATGTTTTCAGAAGTTATCACAGTAAAGAGAAAAATGTTACTTACTTTTTAATTAACTGAAATTTCTAAAAAAAATTCGGTGTGTCGCATTCCCAACTTCCCATATTTGTTCGAAATTAATTCTGTGCTCAGTTGTCTGCCTTTCGGAATCACACGCAGCCGCACACTAACACACACACACACACGCGCGCGCGCTCACACACAACACACACAAATTATATATACATATAAAACTATAAAACGGACAGGAATATTTCGTAATACAATTATTTCATTCTCCCGTTATTTTAAAATTATTCTACTCTATTTATATTTTCAATCAATAATTCTGAAATAACGTGCATATACAACTCAAGTACTCGCTTAAAAAACAGACTTAGATATTGATTTACTAGCTCAGTAGGATGACAATACACCCATAACATATAACTATCTTTATGTAAACATGTCAGATGAACAGCTAATATTTTCACCATTTACTGCAGTTCTATATTGGCCAAAAGTTATTCAAATTTCATCTTGTTTAGGAATATTCGAGTATGCATACTTTCATACTTTCAATCATCACACATTTTCAGATGAAACACAATAGGACTTCATAATATTCAGAAGTCGATTTATTTTGGAATATCACGTTAATGCAATAGTGAAATGAAAGTAGAAAGTGAGTCCATTGTTTTAAAATGATGAACATATTTTAATGTGTTCTATGCCAAGTGCGTCATTTTCGCTACACATGCATGAAAATTGGCTTTGAAACGGCTAAGAATGCTGTTTAGAAATTCTGAAAGTAATATATTCGAACCCTTATCTTTATGCCTTTAATGAAAAAAAAGGCAAAAATGACAAACGGTATTTAAAATCCTAATAAATGTAAATAAAATGGTTTGAAAATAAAAAAATTCTGAATGGAAAAGAAAAAGACAAATATGGATAAGAATATGACGATATTTTAAAAATCTGTTTCATTAACACAAAACAAAAAAAGTAACTTAATAATTATTTCATAGTTATTATCTCCAGAATTATTCTAAAAGAACTTTCTTTTATGATCTTTAATGCGTATATACTGCACAAATATTCCCTTAAAAATAGGCCTAGAGAATGATTTACAAGTTCAGCAGGATGACAATACAACCATAAAATATAATTATCTTTATAAACATGCCAGATAAACAGCTAATATTTTCACTACTCTCTGCTGTTCTAGATCGATCGAAGTTTATTCAAACTCCATCTTGTTTAAAAATATACCAATGTGTGTATTTTCTTACTCGCAATTATCCTATATTTTCAGATGAAACACAATGGGAATTCATAATATTCAGAATTCGATTTATTCTGGAATACTATGCTGAGACAACAGTCAAATAAAAGCGAGACATTCGTTTTAAAGTGAATATTTTAATATATTCTATGACACGTGAATCATTTCCACAATACAATTTATGAAATTTGACTTTGCACTGGTTAAGAATGATGCTTAAGAATTCCAAAGACAATATGTTCGATTTTTATGCTTTTAATGATAAAAAAATACCTAATATGACAAATGGTATTTAAAATATTTGTAAATGTGTATAAACTGGTTTGAAAATTAAGAAAAAATTTCTGAATGAAAAAGTGATAAAAAGGGAAAAGAATTTGGCGATGTTTTTGACATCTGTTCCATCAATATAAAATAAATAAGTAACTTAATAGTTATTTCATAATTATTTCTCCAGAATTATGCTAAAAAAACTTTTTTTTATTATTTTTAATGCGTATATGAAAAAATGGTTAATATGACAAACGATATTTAAAATTTTTATAAATGTGTATAAATAGATTTGAAAATTTTTGAATGAAAAAATACAAATATGGAATAGAATATGGCAATGATTTTTAAAAATCTGTTTAACTAATACAAAATAAAAAAGTGCCGACAATAATTATTTTATAGTTATCATCGGTAGAATTATTCTAAAAGAACTTTATTTTGATTAAAGTATTTTTTTATTGTAAATTAATCCCACAGGATATTTTTGTTATACCAATATTAAAATTATTATCAAAATAGTTCTCAGAAAAGCAGTTTCATTTTATTATTATAAAATAGGATTTTAAATCAGAAATCTTCGCTATATATTGCTTGGCTAAGTAAAGATTTCAGAATTATCTTTTAAATCGTAGTCATTCAATTACATGCTATCAGCTTTGTGCTAGATAATGAACATATCTAATTTAGCAGGTGTTCTAAATGCGGACTTATATCAAAAAGAGATAATCTGCCATGATAATGAAATTTATATGTTAATCATTTTATCTTTGCTTATATTAATTATCATTTTTTTATTGTGAACTTTCCACCACATTTTTATCGATATAGAATTCGAGTATTTTAATGTTACATATACTTACCATTTTCTTATTTTTCTCACATTTCTTTATTCCAATACTTATGACAAAGAAGCAAAAGATAAAAAATAATATGTTAAAAAGGAAATACCGTTAAGCTGTATTTTTTAACTTTAATCAATAAATTTTTATCTAGATAATAATTTCTTCTGAAAGAGCTGTATTCTTTTAGGGATTTAAATATTTAATTAAAATTTATAGTTCAAAGGTAATTTTTTATAACTCATTTTAAAGCAATTAAAAAAATCTAGTCTCAAAAATGAATGTTATAAATATATTTCGAATAAATCTCCATACTTTTAATTTAATCTTCTGTTGAATTCTAAAATCTTTAAAATATGCTATTATTTCAATATGTCAAAAAAATTTTAATCAAATATCATTGTTTTAAATTTTAAGCTCAAATTTATGATTTCTAAGGGCAAAATAAACTTTTCGTAAGTAGAAAGAAAAATTATTTTTCAACAAAATTATTTTCAAAATTAATTCAAAATAATTTTTCAACATATTAACTTTTTGCAATTATAATGAAAAAAAAAAATCAACGAATTAGAAAATCCCAAAGCTAAGATTTATAACAAAAAAAATTATTTTTACAATATGCATCTTTTTTTTAACAATCAAAGTTCATTTAGAAAGACCCAGAATAAAATTTTTTTTTCTACATGAAACATTATTCTCTCTTGTAACTAGTCTCCTTTTTTTATTTAATAAAACCAGAAATGTGACAAAACAATTCTTTTTTTCCCTTTCTATTCTTTCAGTGTTTATTTTATGCCTTGTCCTTCGGTTGAAGAGTAGCGTTCGTTTTCGATTTGGGGTATTACGAAAAGCCACTCGGATGTATCAGTCTGGGCGCTGCAATTTGTACTGTTGCCAGATCAGCAGGAGTTTTTTCCCCCACTCTTCTTCCACAACTCAGTCACACATGCTGCCTCAGCGAAAAACGGTGCCAAAAATTTTTCTTCCAAACCTGATAACACGTTCGTTTTCGTTTATCTCCGTCAGCTGATAGAAAAGATGAAAAATACATGACGTCACTGAATGAGAGAAAGCCTCCTTGTGCATTTAAATGCAAGTTGTTCTTCTCATTTTTTAAATGACTAGCTGGAGTTCTTATTTTGATTGTTCTCAGTACTGGAGAAACGAGTAGTTTACAGTGATTAGAAATCCGCGTGCTAAAAGCTCAGCCTGACTTTGCACGATCACTTGGCGTGTTTACTTTTCGTGATTAACGATCAGTATTCCGAAGGTTATAGATAAATGTTAGTAGTGGACATTTTGTTTCTATCGACAGAACATCGCGGAACTTACTATTAGAAAGATTATTTTGTTCTGTGCGTTGTTCTGAAAGAATTCTAAATAAAAATAAATTTATACTAAATCAGAATAATTGTGTGCTTGAACTATTTTCCGATAGTTAAAAGTTGTTCCATTTGTAAGAATATAACAGAATGTTACATGTATTAATAGCGATTTTATTTTAAAAAGATCATCAAAACAACGAGCTTTAATAGTTTTGAAGAAACTATACGCCTTTTTTATACAACAAATTTCATTTTTATAACTGAAGAATTTGCACACTTATTTATTTTTAGTGATTGTTTTTGTTGATCGTTTTCTTTGAAGTTTTTCAGCGCACTGTAAACTCTTGTTTGTTGACTGTTAACGGAAATCCTTGTCACAAATTAGATTAAAGATGCCTCGACAAAACGCAGGTAGGAGTATGAGTTTGACCAGTCAGGAAAGTTATTCTGCTGTCATCATCGCTGATATGGTTGCAGAAATTCCAAATCCACCTGAACAGCCAGACATAGAACAAGGTAGAGAGAATTCCGCCAAATTGGAAAATGCCACCAGCTCACCTGCCAGAAAGGATGGAGTCAATCTCGGATATGATGACCAGAATGAGTTGACACCACCGGCTGTGGTCAACGTGGACAGTATGGATATAAACGTGAATTCAAACAGAGCTAATGGAACTGATATCTCCAAAGGTGTTATTTTGAATGCTCAGTTCGGACCATTGGACAAAAAAGCTGATAACTTTATTACTGAAAAATCCATTGAAATGAACAATGCACAGCCGGTACAAGCCAGTGATGCGAAAAAAGAGCCAACAGCCGAAGTTCCAACTGATTTTAAGCACATGTCTGGACCACGAAAAGTGGCCTTCATATTTTCTTTCTTACCGTCCATTATGTTTGTCCTTTGTTTTGCGGTCATCCTTCCATGTGAAAAGAAATTGCCTTGCATTCAGGAGATGTGGACACTAACCCTTAACGATACAGGTAAGTTCATTTTAACATTTTACATAAAAAAATTTATTATGATTTAAATGAGCATTGTTTTTCTTGTAATTGGCAATAGATTTATTATTTTTATAATCTGTTCTGTAGTCGTTTATTCTTATTGACATAAAGGATAATTTTATCATCGACAATAATTTTTTATGGTGAAAAACGGTCACTTTATGTTTGAGTTCATGTTTATGTATAAAAATTTAACTACGAGTTTTAATTATGAGTTTATAAATGGTAAAAGGCTATATATATATATATGTACCATTTAAAAACATCTTTATTTATAAATTGCAGAAACTCTATGTACCATTTTTTCTGCATAGTTTTTATCATATTTTTAAGAATTGAGTCATATTTTTAGGCACAAATCGAGAAATTTCTGGGAAAATCTATCATTGCTCAGATGAAAAAAGATCTGAGTACATGGATTTGCTGAATATTGCCTTTTTAGTGTCATTTTTAATGACTCCATGTTTGCGCCACTTTTATGAGTTCAATATTTGATCATTCGGACATTAAGTTCGTAAAAGAAATAAACAAAGAATTAAAAGACTTATTTGATATCTTTCTCTGTACCAATACGGAAACCGTAGCATTGAAGTCTCGTGCTAGAAATTTTATGTGGTCAGGAATATGTAGCAATTTATAAATGTTCGAGTGCAAAATTGATGCAATTATTAACACCATTGGCAATAATTATTATAAGTAATTCGTAATTTTTAAATAATTATTAGTAATAAAAAATTGAATAAGGTGTGATTTTATAAATAATAATTAATAGTAATAAAGTATTAAATAAAGAGTGACTTCTTAAATTATTATTAATAATAAAGAATGATTTTTTAAATAATTAATAACAATAAAGAATTAAATAAAGAATGATTTTTAAATAATTAATATTAATAATAAAGAATTAATTACTTAAAGAATGATTTAAAAAATAATAATAAAGAATTAATTAGTTAAAGAATTATTTTTAAATAATTAATAAATAACAATTAAGAATAAGGTACAATCGTCAAATTGTAATTTTTTAAAGGCGATAATTTACCAAATATGGTAATTTAACTACATAGTTTAATTAATTTTTTGGTGCGTTTCCTATTGTTTGGCCCAACTTAACAAAAATGGATGAAAAATCTGTAACGTATTCTTTAGTTTTACTAATAGGCGCTTCAGCCAATAATCGTTTTCTAAACCAATCATTAAACAAGAAATATTTTGATAAATTGTGAGCTCTTACAAAGTTTCATTCAATTAAATGCAAAAGATAGATGCATAAAATTCAAAAATGTATCTACACATAGAATCTAGAATGCATTGAAAGTGTGGCTTAATATCTATGCCTTTTAGAGCCGACTTCCATAAAAAATGTAATTTTGTTGATTAACTTTGAAGCATTCTGATTTAAATGTCAGGTAGTTTTTCTTTTTCTAAATGAAGGTAGGCTTTCTACTTTGAGTTTGATTTAATTTTCTTTTAACCGTATTTTCTCCTTTTAAATTATTTCACCTTAAGCTGATTATTTTTAACCGGATCCATCAACTCATTCTTTCTGAATACCATTCATAAATCTCCTATGTAAAGAACATAGGTTTAAAAAGGTGTTATTGATTCAAATAAATAATAATAGCTATTCAGTAATTTCTTCAGCCAATTGTTTTCTTCAGTTTTTACATTTTCTAAAGTGACATTTGTTAGTTGAGATTGACGTATGTAATGTTGCATTGATTTATCTTTTTTTTTTTTAGTATTTTTCTAGAAACCTTTAAAGTATTTATTCAATTCTATTTTTTGTCTTCAACATGGTCTGATAATTTTGCACTTTATTTGCTTTTTGTTCATTATTTAAGTATTCATTGAGTTTTGAACTTATAAAACTTGATTTGCTTTTTACGTTTATGATTTAAAAACTTTTATACAGTAGAATCTTTATACGAAAATAAAGCAGATTCTCGATAATCCGATACCCACATTATCTGACGTAGTTAAAAATAAAGTATTTCTTGAATAAATAAGGATACACTATGCCGTGGGAAAATACTAAAAGGTCAATCATCTATTTAGAATTTTTTCAGAAACAGTAAATTGTCAGCTTTGATTTTAATTCTTAGGTTTATCTTTCAACGTTAATGCAATCATATATTGACTTGAAATAAAACAAGTTTAAATAATTTTTGAAAGATTTAAACTTATGTTTTAAGTTAATGCTTTTCTTAATTTAAAGCTTCATATATTCATAATATACAATACATATTATTTTATTAGTTGAATTAATTTAAGAAGTATAAGTTTTTGTTATAACTGAATAGTTTTATACCTGGATTTGTTTCTCAATAAAATTTTTTGACATGCAAACTTTTGTGAAATTATGATCTATAATTAGATCTCAGAAAACATTACTTACAGCAGAGTTTTGATATAAAACAGCTGTTTATAACGTTTTTGGATTTTTAATGTATCGGAAGTCAGTATTTATAGAAATTATGCTTATCCGGCATTTTTGTTATTCAGCCTAATTTATGCCTGCGCCATATTCCTTTTATTTTCAAAAAAAGTTCAAAATACCAGAAAACGCATATATTTGAGTAAAATCAACATGAAAAGTCACTCTGTCATTTCTTCAAAGAAGGAAGACAATAGCGACCATCCATTCGAATTTGTAAAAATAAAGTTCTATTTTATATCTCAAAATAAGTAAATAAAAAAAACTTGACAAGAAATATAATAAATATTAACGTAATGAATTGAATCTTACTAACATTAAGAAGGCTGTGAATGGGTAATGAATATAATAATAATAGTATAGAATTTAAGATGTACAATTGAAATGTAAGTGTTAGTTTTATTAACTGATATTATCATGTGAGAACTTGATGTTGTTTTGGATTGAGGGTTTTGAAGCGATTTGAAGGCAACAAATTGCTGAAGCCTCCAAATGTGTAGGCAACAAATTGTCGATTTATCTCTTTTTTTTATTTTTGAGTCGGCTTTCACAATATAGCTTTTGAAATATCTATTGTCAGCTAAGGTAATTTTATTTTGGAGTCGGCTTTCACAGTATAGCTTTTGAAATATCTATCGTCTGCTAATGTAGTTTTATTTTGGAGTCGGCTTTCACAGTAAAGTTTTTCCATTATCTATCGTCTGCTAATATAGTTTTATTTTGCAGTCGGATTTCACTGTATAGCTTTTGAATTATCTATCGTCTGCTGTTGTAATATTTCCCTTGGAAATCACAGTGTTATTGCCTAACTCGCGCAACGTTTTCTAAAAATAAACCAAAAAAAATTAAAATATTGTTTGTTTTATCGATAAAGATTGTTGGTTCAGGGATAATTTCAATTAATTAAAATAAGGTTATTAGAAAATAATGCAGAAGTTTGTCACATTTGGCGATTTATCGCCAAATAAAGTTATAACTTGATTTCCAAATTATACATTTTCTGAATTCTTACGAATTGTCTTAATTAATTTAAGTCATTAACCAGTTTAAACCGGTTTGAAACAATCTCGAGACTATCAGATTACGCATGCGTCGATATGTAGAAAAACTATGTTTTTTTTTTTTCCCTATCTCAAAGTCGGTTGAGCTCCAAAACTTTGTAGAAATGGAAAATGGAAGTATATACGTATATATATAAAAAGAGAGAAAGAGAGAGAGAGAGAGAGAGAGGGGAGGGATAGAGACCGATAGAGAAGTCTCTGATTGTTTGTAAACGGTTTATACTGGTTAATGATTAAATTAATTACGAACATAATAATAACTTAAAAAATAATGATGTTCTCACATGATAACTTGAAATTTGCGATAGTATATTTGATTAATTTTTTTTTATATTTTTGTTAAGTATCTTAAACATTAAGTAAAAAAGTTGAAATAATAATTCCTTATTTAAATGATATTCAAATAAGTGGAGCATGTACTATAATCGTTTTGCCGATATTAGATCCTTCGTGACATTAGATCCGTTGGAAATATTAGATTCTTGGCGACATTAGATCCTTTATAGATATTAGATCCTTTGGCGATATTAGATCCTTGACAATAAAAAAAGTAGAATTAATTATTCATAGTCATTCAAGCTTTTACTTAATATTTAAATCGATTAAACACTTCGCGAGAGGAACAACGTTAGACCGCTTGTAATTGGATATTAGACGATGTGAGCTGTTACTGTTATCACATTACTGTGACGTCATTCATTCTGCAATCAAGAGGATCAGATCTTGGTAGTCATCTTAGTTTTAGAGTGTAGATTAACATGATAAAACAGTTACGAAAACAACGAAATCTATTGAGAGATTTATGCTAATTTTAACAGTGAAAAAAGAGCACAACGTAATTGGAATAAGGAATCAATCGAAAGACATCAAAATTATACTAAAACAAAATACAGTGTCAATTTGCAATAATAAAATTGGAGAAAAAAATCAAAAATTAAATTAAAAAAAGATCACAAACCAAATATAAAATAGCAAAATTAAAATATTAAGTATGAAATAATATTAAAATATAAAATGAACTTTAAAATATATCAACAAAAGATATCTTTGTAGTAATTGACAAATATATTCAAAATTTTTCAAATCCGATTAAAAAGAATTCATCATAGTTATATTATAATACCAATTGAAAGCATAAAATGGTATCTGGAACAGAAAAAAAAAATCAAAATTAGTAACTAGCAAGAAACAACTAAATAGCTGGGAATTCCGAAATTAGTCTCAGAATCTGTAATCAAGTAGTTTATATTAATTAAAAATAATTAAATTAAATAATTAAAATTATTAATTTTATTATAATTATGTAAATTAAAAATAATAGCTTTATTTTTTAAAATTAAAGCAATTATTTTTTTATCATTTCTTGAAGGCTCAGATTAATAAAAATAAGTTTAACATCTACACATAAAAATATAATCGACGGTATCACCTCTGATATTATAGAAGCATAATGAAGTAGAATAATAAAGAACTATAAAATAAAAATCTGTCCAAGCAAACTGTAAATGAACTACATAATACGATAAAACAAATTAAATATTTATTTTAGGATCAATAACTTTTGATCTGGAGTCGGAACAAAATCCTTGACTCTTTTATCAGTTTCAGATTTCTTTCTTCCCAATTAAGGTCCCATTTATTTGATAATCTTACTATATATTTTTCTTGAGAAGAAAAAGAAACATGATTTGGAAAATAATTGCTGATTTCTGTTGCTAATTTTGGAAATGATCCGCCGTTTCATGACCTGGGTTACCTCTACATGCCCTTGATAAATCGATATAACCCCTAGTCTCCACAAAATTTTCTCACGTACTCTCTAATAAATTTGTCATGCCAGAGGACGCCTTTCATGGGACTGGTGTATAATAGTTACGAAATATTAACGTTTTGCGTGAATTTAGCAGTTTTACTGAATCTATAGAATGATTCTTGGCGAGTTATTGGGCGATCAATCGCAGGAATGCGGTTAATCGTATCCGAAAATCGAATTTGTTTTTAGACACGTTTTTCTCACCCGATTGAAACAAAAATTTGACAC
Source organism: Argiope aurantia (assembly GCA_026543865.1). Lineage (NCBI taxonomy): Eukaryota > Metazoa > Arthropoda > Arachnida > Araneae > Araneidae > Argiope > Argiope aurantia. Next base: position 58,390 of record JAPMOR010105852.1, on the reverse strand, counting down.
GAAATTGTGCTTGTAGTCACAAAATTCCATAGCTAATTTGGCATATTTAAGTCACTGTGTTTTAGAATGATCGCGTTTACATGTTTCTGAAAGTACAGTCTGATAAACAGTTATCTCTTTTTTAGTTTTGATTCAAAATTTGACAGGCGTCTACACTTTAGATATAAATCTATGTACCGAATCTTATGTATCTAGCTCTCTTCGTTTTGCTGATTTCTGGTGAACTTATATTCGAACAGCCGGACAGACGGATTTCCTCTGATTAAATTTTACTCAAAATTTGATAGATATCTGCAAATTTGGTGTTAAGACCACATACTAAATTTCAACTGTCTAGCTCAAAGCAGTTTTGAGTTATCTTTGTTACAGACAGACAGATAGACATTTTCCAAAAACGTGTTTTTCGAACTCAGGGAGATCTAAAACGTGGAAAATTGTTAAAATACCGAATTTGAATTGTTTGAAGATTACTATACTTTCTTTATAGGTATACGAGATAGTAAAAATAGTTTCTTTTAATTTTAAAATTAACTTATAATTAAATTTTGAACTTTTCAAAGCCAGAGTAGACGAAAGATTACCTGAAAAATTTTAATTTTGAAACCATTCTCCAAAGGAAAATGAACTGCAGAGCTCAATTTCGAAAACGATATTATTCGATTTAAATTTGAAATGTTGAAATAAATATAAAATATTATTTTTCGAAGTATTTCACAATCTATTCATTATTAAAAATCGAAAAAATCAACAACCAAAAGAAGAGGAAATGCTAAAAAACCAAACAAAGTTAAAACACAAAACAAAAATTCGGCGAAAAAAATATCGCATAAGATCTGCGTAATAAAAGTAAAATTAAACGATATTCTCTCTCAGAATTAATTGATGTAGTTTTGAGCTTATAAGAAAGTTCAAATTTTAATCCATGTAACTTGTTTTGTATGATAAGGATTCTGAATAATTTCATAAAGTTTATTTTTACAAAATCTGATAAGTTGAAGCACGTGTCTAATGTGCTAAAAGACATGCAAGATAAGTTGAGACTAACTACTTTTAGAAGTAAAAAAACAAACAAAAAAATCCCCTAATCTCTAAAATATGCTTTTCAATCCGTTTGATATTTAATAAATTAATCACTTGAAGTAGTTTTTTTTTCATTTCTTATCTTGAGTATTCTTTTTTCATTAAAAATGAAAATCAGTCTCTGTGATAAGTTAAATTTCAGCGTTAGCAAATGGCAACATCTACGAACTTTACTGTCGTTATATTATCGTTTGCACTTCGCAACAAAAATAAAATTTAGAATGAAGAAATTTTTAAATCATGTAAAGTCATTGTAAACAACTTTCAGATGAATTTTTATAGCATCTATTTTTGTAATTAATCATTTTCGATTCATACGATCGCATACTTCCATGACAAATCTAGGTTAACATATTTTGAAAGTGGTCTTTTTCTTATCTATTACTTTATCTGTAATGGGTTCTAAAATTAATCTGATTGCTGACCATTTCATGTGTATAATGAGAACATGACCATACTGCATTTGTGTTATTGCGGTCTGTTGTAAGATTTTTGCCCATATGTAGGGTATACATGGTGTAGAGAAAGGATAGAAATCGTCAAAAAATTCGAGATTTTGATGAATTTCCACGCTTTAGACCTACTTGAGTTCGAAAAACATATTTTTAGAAAATGTCCGTCTGTCTGTCTGTGACAAAGATAACTCAAAAACGCTTTGAGCTAGACAGATGAAATTTGGTATATGATCTCTAAACGAAATTTGCAAATTTATATCAAATTTTGAGTAAAATCTGTTGAAGTTCGTTTGTCCGGCTGTTCGAATATGTTAGCACGGTTATTACAAAACGAAGAGAGCTAGATAGATCAAATTCGGTACACAGACTTAAAATCTATGAGACACCTATGTAGACACCTGTCAAATTTTGAACCAAATCCAACTATGGGTTGACTGTCTATGGGCCTGTACTTTCAGAAAGATGCAAACGCGATAATTCAAAAGTACAACAATGACTTAAATATATAAAATTAGATATAAGATTTTGTGATTACAAGTGCAAATTTTTGTTTCAATCGGTTGAGAAAAACATGTATAAAAACAAATTCTATTCTTGGATACTATTAACACATGCCAAGGATTAATCGCCAAACATCCCGCCAAGGAAGACAAATAGATTGAGTAAAAATGCTAAATTCACCAAAAAGATAATTTTTCATAATTATTGTCCGCTAGTTCCATGTAAGGCGGTCTTTGTCATGACAAGTTTATTAGAAAGTACGTCAGAAGGTTTTGTAATAGATAATAATGTAATAGAAAAATTTGTAAATAGATAATATATATTTGTATGTAAAAAGTTAATGATAAGTATTTTTTTTTGGAATTTATATAAATATTTCAGAAAAATTTGTTCTTGTTGTTATTACTAAATATCATCACCAGTTTACTGAGCTTCCTTCGCAAATTTCATAAAGTTCGAAAACTCCTTTTTTTATTTATGATTTACCATTTTGAGTCACAATATATCTTAGAAATATCTAATGTTCTACAAATTTTTTTGTAATTTGAGGCCATTTCCGCATTGTTTTATTGGAATTTTATAGCATGAGCTAATGTATTATCTACACTGCGCCGGAACTTTATTTACACTCTGCAGAAGATACAGGATGTTTATTTAGTCCCGGACCCATTTTGAGGTTTAATAACTCATAAAATAATGAAGATTTAAACAAACTTATGGCATTTATTGATGGAATAACTCATATATTTTCCTTTTCAGGTTTGAATATTTTTACTTTTGTAAATATCGTCTGCGCGTGTGGTTAATTTCAGATAATTTCATTTTCCAGTCTAAATATCTGTACTTTTCTAAATATCGTCTGCTTATTAATTGCATTTTTCTCTTTTGTTTTTGGCAAGTATTGAAATGTTATGTTTACTTTTGATGTGTTTGTTCTATGTAGTACTTTTGATGTGTTTGTTCTATGTAGTACTTTTGTATGTGATGTTTTATTCGAGCGGATATTAAGGAGAATGCATACACCACAAGAGAAAGCACAGATTTTATGGTGGTTCATAGAAACGAAATCGATAGTGCAAGCACAGAGAAATTTCAGAAGAATTTACCAAAAAGATCCTCCATCCAAAAACAGCATCTTGTGGTGGAAAAAGAATTTTCTAGAAATTAGAAGTATCGCAGATAAGAAACGTTCCGGACGTACTTGCACAGGTGATTTTGATGTTGAGCGTGTCAGAGAGACATTTTTACACAATCCTAGAATATATGTGATATCAGCGGCAACAGAATTGGATATGCGAATTTTGACGATGTACAAGGTTATTAAGAAAAAATTAAGACTGCTGCATACAAAGTTCAAATTGTTCAAGTTTTGGAACCGAACGATAGGCCTAGGAGGATGGCCTTTGAAACAGATATGCTTAGGAGGATAGAAGATACTGCTGATTTTCTGAAGCGCATAATGTTCTTCGATGAAGCATCCTTTCATGTTTCTGGCATTTTTAATCGCCATAATGTGCGGATATGGGGATCTGAAAACCCCCATGAATACCGTGAGGCACAAAGGGATTCCCCAAAGGTTAATGTGTGGTGCGGACTAATGCATGACCAAGTCATTGGGCCTTTCTTTTTTACAGAAAAGACGGTCTCATCAGTCGTGTACTTAGACATGTTGGAAAACTTCGTATTTCCACAACTAGAAAAGCTTCAGCCACATGTCTTTTTGCAACAAGATGGCGCGCCACCTCATTGGGGTACCATCGTCTTTGAATGGCCATTTTCCAGGAAGATGGATTGGGCGAGGAGGTCCAATTCCTTGGCCACCCAGATCACCTGACATAACGTCGCTGGACTTTTTCCTTTGGGGGTTTGTAAAAGACTACGTTTTCAGGAGGAGAGTGTCGTACATTGATGACCTAAAAGCCAGAAATACAACCGCAATAGGCTCTGTGGATGCCGACATGCTTGCCGCTACCTGAAATTGACTATCGACTTGATATTCTCCCTGCGACGAAGGGGGCACACGTGGAAGTTCATTGACAAGGTTCATGAAACTTTTTGAGTCTATTTAACCATTTATGTTATTAATTTTAATCTATTTTTATTATTTTATGAGTTATTAAACATCAAAATGGGTCTGGGACTAAATAAACACCCTGTATTTTCTTTAAGAGCAAATATTATCTGTCTCGTTTGCGCAGAATTTCCAAGATTATTTTTCACTTGATTTCTGAAATTTTAAATGGAATTCAACTATATTCAGTTTTTAAAAAATCCCTTTTGTCAGGCGGTTAGAAAAAAATATTTCACAAGACTATTTGGACATCTATGTGTAATAGCTAAAAATTGTATTTATTGAAACTAATTTATACTTTTTCATTGATATTCTTTAAAAATTGCGTGAAATTTCTTGAAAACTGTACTGAAACAACTGGATAAAATCACTTATTTTCTTGATAAACTATCTAATTTCCAAACTATTTCAATGAATTCTATATTTTAGAATTCCAAGTGGGCCATTCAAACAAAATCAGATTAAGATTTTCTATATAAGTAATTTTCTTTTCGAATCGAAACATTTAATGAAAGGGGATATTAATTTTAAAGAAACGTTCATGCATTTAATTGCATTTAATTTTATACTTTTATAATGCTTAATTTTAATTTTATTCCAATTTTTACTTTCTCTTATACGAAGTATGGAGAAAGTGTAGTAATCGTTAAAAAATTCAAACTCGAGAGTTTGATGAATCTCTACTTTTTAGACCTCCCTGAGTTCGAAAAACACATTTTTGGAAGATTTTTGTCTGTCTGTGATAAAGCTAGCTTAAAAACGCTTTGAGCTAGAAGAATGAAATTTGGTATACGGGCTTAAAACCATATTTGTAGATTTCTGTCAAATTTTGTGCAAATTCTGTCCAGAGTAAGTTCGTCAGTCCATCTGTTCGTATATTAATTAACACGATAACTACAAAACGAATAGGGTTAGAAGGATAAGATTCGGTACACTGATTTATCTTCTATATTATAAACACCCATCAAAGTTTGAGCGAAATCCAACAAGGGGTGACTATCTATCGCTGTGTACTTTCAGAAATATGCAAACGCGATAACTCAAAAAACGCAATGATTTAAATATATCAAATTTCGTAGTGATTTTGTGAGTTTAAGTGTAGTCTTTTGACAAATTTTTGCTTCAATCGGTTGAAAAGAATGTGTCTAAAACCTAATTTCGATTTTTTAATACTTTTGACTGCATGCCAGGATTTAAGCGCGAAAACGATCGCCAAGGATCGCACTATAGATTCGATAAAAATGCTAAATTCGCTCCAAAGTTTAATAGTTCGTAACTGTTGTGCCATGCAAGGCGTTCACTGGGATAATGTTTTAATTATGGGGGTGAGCGAGTGCGAGAAAGTTTTGGAGGGACCACTCCCGCTGGTTTCGTTATTAAATACTTTTAATTATATACTAGTTAAATTCAAAAACTGAATTTCTACAATGTATTTAGTTATGTAGATTATTCTTGCACTGGTGCTTTTAAAGTTTAATAAGATATAATCGTGTATGTTTATATGCCATAAGTTTTATGATTTACCTTTCACTGCATAATGATTCATTGCGTCATTACCAATTTGAAAATTTTTAAAATTAATTTTGAGTTTTTTAATAACTAATTAGTAAAGTTTGTGTCCTGTTTTTGAATTTAATAAAGAAGAAAGTTCCTAGTAGAGAAAATTTAATTTAAAAATCAATGTTTATAAAAAATTAAAAAAAAATATTGAGTTAGTTTATGAGCGTTGCATTTATCCCTTGATAAACGTAAATGGGCATGTTATATAATCATGCTTCTTCATTATTGTATGTGTCTTTCATCAATAACATAAACTACTTACATTTTGTGGAACCTTTGAAATAAAAATAAATGTTAGTGTTCTGATTTTTTTTTTACTTCTAAAGAAAACGATAACTATCGTTTCAAACCGCTTTCGTCTGCATTTAATAATTATAAGATTATTATTAGATATTAAAATTATTATTGTGAAATTTGAAAGGAATTTGAACCCAATACGTAGTCTGAAGCCTACATGTGATTTTGTTTTATGTTCTTTAAAACCCGACTCTATAAGCTGTTCACTAATAAAATAATCTAATAAATAATTTAAATGAAATCACTTAAATATACTTCAAAAATATGATATAAATCAGATTCTAATTATGTTTATAATATGGTTAATTTTAAACATAATTTTAAAAGAAAACGATATTAAATAAATTAAATATAAGTTTTTAAAAAATTAAATTAAATTCTTTTTTTAAGAATAGGATTTTTATTTATATTTTAAATTTTTATTGATGATTATTTTTTATATTTTCAGTCTTAATAATTTGTAATGGTTTACTTTATTTAATAAGCAAACAATTCATGTTATTGATAAACAAAATATCAAGTATAAATCTAACACCTTATTGGTAGAGGTCGTTGATTCATATAAATACATATTTTCTCACTGATCAATGTTGTCATATATCCGTTTTTAAAGCCCTTAGGAGTTGTCAGTCTTCAATTCATTTTTTGGCTTTTTTAGACTTTATTTCCTTTTATGACTTTTAGAACTACTTTTTAAAAATCATTTCTATTTTTTTTAATAATTTTTGACATTACACTCGGTAAGTGTCGTCAGTGAAACAGTCAACTATCAAAAGAAGTAATTATTTTTAAGAAAATGGAATCTTTTCCCTTTTTATTTAGAATGCAATTTCCAGAAATTCTCTAGAAGAAGCTATTCATATTTCTTATTTTTCATTATTATTTTTCTCTTTTATTATTGTTTTCACATTCTTAAAATAAAAGTTCCACAGAAAAATTAAATAAAAAAGATATGGTGGGAAGAAAGCCCTTGATTTTTTTAAACTGCTAATTAAATATATTATAGAAAAAATAGTTTTAACTGTAAATTTTGTACTGATAGAATTACCTATTCGGAAATGACTTGACAAAACACAATTTTTTTCTCTAAGAGACAATATTCAGAACAACGCAGTATATTTGATTTGGATACGTGCTGAACAGAATTAAAACTAAAATAGAAAATTTTTGAAATATTTACTACCATCAGGAATCTTTTAGTTGCCTATTATAAGTATGAAATGAATTAATTTATTTTAAGAAGTTTGATAATTTTTGCTGTAGTTATTTATCATAAGAAAGAAATAACTCTTGGTTCATTATGAGTGAATTTAAAAAAATATAGTATTTTTTTTTGTGTTCACACATGATTGGTTGTATTTATTTGGACCATTTTGTCTTGATCTGGTTAGAGCAGAATTCATGGAAATTCTGTTCTAACCATTATTATTTAAAAAGTTAGTTAGTCATTTATGGAAATATTTTTTTAAAAAATTCATCTAAATTTTGTATGAGTTATACCTTTTAATAATACAATATTATTCATATGTCTGATTTGTTATCTTGATAGATTTATTTATAGAATGGTATTTTTCTTATTGAAAATAAGAAGGAAATAATCTTCAATCAATCCATCAAATTTAATCTTGTTTTAAAGAAACATTAGTCTGGTTTTGATTTGTCTTATTTTGGTATTTTGATCCAACAACTGTTATTAACTCAATCATTGATCAAACTCTACTGGATTCAATTTGATCATGATGAATGATGAGTTATTTCTTTAATTTAATTAATAACTACAAGAAAAAATTATTAAATTCCTTAAAATAAATTGATTTTATACTCGTAATGGAAGACTAAAAGATTCCTTAAGTTGATAAAGAAGTTCAAAAATTTTATATTCTAGTTTTGATGCCTTTCAGCAAATGTCCAAATCAGATATTCTGCGCTGTTCTGAATATTGTTTCGAAAAGCTGTTCTCTGTCTCTTAGAGAAAAGCATAGTGCTTAGTTAAATAATTTCTGAATAGGTAATTCTGTCAGTACAAAATTTACAATTAAAACTGTTTTTTTTCTATAATTTCTTTAATTAACAATTAAAAATCTAGAAATTTCTTTCCTTCCTATCTTCTTTTCTATAAAATATGCTTATTTAATAAAGCTTAAAGATATAAGTTTTATTTTGCTGAAATGTTTAAATCATTGAAAACTCTTCTTTTATATCAATTAAAGTAATAGTTTATATAAGAACTAGTAAAAATAAAATAAAATAAAATCGAAATATGAAATTTTGTTTTAATTTCTTATTATATGTTTATTTACGAATAAGATCATATTAAATTATGTATTCTTAAATTAAATTATTAAGAGGTTCAAAGGTGCAAGTATTTTTTCAAAGCCTTTTTCTAAAAATATTTTTTTTTTTGGATTTCATTGACAAAAATATTTTAATGTCTTCTTTTTTAGGAAATAATATCAAATTTGTCATAATTATGTCTGTTATACATTAAAATAAATCTACGTATTTTTTTACGTATTAGGTTACACTAATTTGTGCTATGTAATAAATAATAAATCAATATAAATTATTAAGCTACATCAAACGCTATAAATTACATTTTTGTTGTACACTATTCTATTCCAAGGCCCCATAAATCTATTTGGCACATCGCCCAGCTTTTATTCAGGCCGTCTGCCGTCACGTGCTGGCCTTCTATACCGATTGATTCTTTGCGAAAGGTTTTTATTACAATGGAATATGGAAAACTCAAAAGTATAAAAATAAAAGCTTTAAAAATCGTCTGCGCCCTCTTTCATACAATTTGTTTCTAAACTCAAAAGTATAAAAATAAAAGCTTTAAAAATCGTCTGCGCATTCTTTCATACAATTTGTTTCTGTTTTTTAAAAATAATTATTGACACTGAGATCGAAGATTCAAAATGGTATTTAATTATTTATCATCTTACCAAAAATGATTTATTCTAGAAAATTATTTATTATAGTGGCTCAAAGAAAAAATGAGAGCAAATAGATATCCTTATATTTACAAATAACTTCAGATGCAATATTCTCAACTTAAAATGGAACAAACTGGATGAAATTGTACCACAAATTGGTATATATACAGTGTCTCACAAAAGTGATGGGACACTTGTGCTTTACAAAAGGAAACTGTAATAAAATAAATTAAAAAAACATGTACAAATTTTTTGTGGGTGTGTTTCATATTTAAATTTAGTAACAATTATTACATAACATACATTTTGTCAAACTATTAAAATATTAATTTAATAAAAATACAATTGTTTAGAACGGAGCAAAAAATAGCTCACATAAGTGATGGGACACCATTAGATATGCAACAAAATTCGTCTGAAATAAGCAATAAAAATATTTTTGGTGGTTTTATTTTTACTAAAAAGCAATTGGCAATAATTTATAAAATCGTCTGCAGTATTTCTTTCCAGTTTGTTTCGGAATTTTTGTGTTTTTTGGCTCTGTGCAGCCATGAATGCTAAACGAAAAGAAACTTTGCCTGAAATTCGAAAATTAGTTATTAATTTGTATATTGAACGTGGAAAATCTATTAGAAAAACTGCTTAAACAGTTAACTTGAGTCCTTCAACAGTTTTCAATATCATTAAACGATATAAAAAGAATCATATTATTCAGGATAAAAGAAGACCTGGCCGACCATCAAAGCTATCCAATGGAATAAAGCGAATTATCGTTCGAAATATTAAAAAAAATCCAAGAAAGAGTGCTTTCAAAGTTGATGCTGATTTACAAGCATTATATGGAATAGTTGTTAATCCTGAGACTATTAGAAGGGTAATTCGATCTGCTGGATATCACGGTAGAGTAGCCAGAAAAAAATTCTTCGTAAGTGAAAAGAATAGAAAACTCAAACTAGCTTTCGAAAAATCCAACATAAATAAGAATTCTGATTACTGGAATAAAGTTATATTTGCTGATGAGAGTAAATTTAATATATTTGGTTTTGATGGTAGAATCTTGGTGCGGAGAAAATCCCAGGGAAGAATTTCGCAAACAGAATTTGGTGCCAACGGTAAAACATGGTGGTGGAGGAGTTATGGTATGGGGGTGTATATCGTCTGCTGGAGTAGGTAATCATGTTTATATTGATAGTATAATGGATCAGTACAAGTATATTGACATTTTAAAGCAAAATTTGAAATCTTCAGCACGAAAATTGAACCTTCATAACGATTTTAAATTCTACCAGGACAATGACCCCAAGCACACTGCTTTGAACGTTAGACTCTGGCTGCCGTATAACTGTGCTGAAATAATAAAAACACTACCACAATCTCCAGACTTAAATCCCATAGAGAATATTTGGCAAGAATTGGAATCAAGAATTCGCAAACACACCATTTTTCAAAACAACAATTAAAATCGGTGCTTCAAGAAGAATGGGGTAAAATCACTCCAGAAATCACAAAAAAATTAGTCGAATCCATCCCAAAAAGATTAAATCATGTTTTAAAAGTAAAAGGAAATCCAACAAAATATTAAAACCTTTTAAAAAGTAAAATTTTTGGATAAATATTTGATGAAAAAGTAAGTGTCCCATCACTTATGTGAGCCATTTTTTGCTCCATTCTAAACAATTGTATTTTTATTAAATTAATATTTTAATATTTTGACAAAATGTATGTTATGTAATAATTGTTACTAACTTTAAATATGAAACACACCCAAAAATGTTTTGTACATGTGTATTTATTTATTTTATTACAGTTTCCTTTTGTAAAGTACAAGTGTCCCATCACTTTTGTGAGATACTGTATATATATATAACCAATCATACTCGACAATCAATTTTTCACTCACCATTTATGTAATTAAAATAATTAGTAAAATCAAAGAACTAGGGTTCTACTCACAGCATTGTACGATTTAGCCTATTTTTACTTCATATCAAAATAAATTACACCTGGATACTTCCCTTGCTTTCTATTAGAATTAATTTTCATTTTCTAAAAAAATTTCAGAAGCAGAACTTCTTTGAATATTTTCTATGGAGAAAACCTTGAATTAGTTCCCTAGTCACAACTATTAAGTAAAATATCTTATGTACCGATTTTATCAATTTTTATTTCATATGAAAGCACATGGGCTCTAGATATATCATCATAATTTGTTTGTTTTTATCTCCTCCCATTTCAAAAAATATTGCAAAATGAATCTTAGGCAGAGCCCCCAATTTCAAAAACCAGACCGATTTCGTGAGTTTTCGTTGCTATTTGAATTCATTGCTTAGCAAGCGTAGCTAGCGATCAGAATGTTTTCCATTAACATGCAACCATAATTTAAAATGAATTTTTTTGCCTTTATAAGAGGAATTTCATCAAAATTAGTCAACATGTCAATATTTACATCATTAATACCATATTTAGTTACATCAAATAGCTTTGTTAAATTATATTTTATAAAAAAAGCAAAACTTCTATTCTATCAAGATTTCTCAAAATGAAAAGAAACGATGGCCAGACGACAATTGGCAGCACATCTTCTACGGACCTTAAATATTCTGAAGAAAAGTTTTTTTAAATATGCTTATTGCTGGGAAACTCCGTCGCAGTTTTTCCTCGCAGAGAATGTGTAGTAAAGTTGTGTTTTTTCAGTTTCACTCTAAATTGATGGATGGTGGAAGGTAGATAAGAATTAGTGATGTACCTAGAGAAAAAAAAATTTCATACGAAATAAAAAGTGGTAAAATTGAACACTTGATAGGGACTGGGAGACAAGTTCTTTAATTTTTCTTATCCTTTAAAATATATAGACATACTACCGGCAAAGTATGAAATGCGATCGTTTTATTTATTGAACGACTGGCGTTTTTAGATGAAATGTGAAACCATTAGTGCTTCTCACATTTCCTAAATTTTCTATAGAATGCTCAAAAAAAAAAAAAAGCTGTCAAACCGAAAAATACTCCCATTAAGCACGTTACTAATGTCACATGTTAAGGCTCCAAACATTCGATGGTTGTCTGAAAGAAAGGACGAGTTAAAAAAATAGCTGCTCTTTTTTTTAATAAGAAAAAGCAATTTTATGTTTGAGAAAGTCATAGGAAGTCTGTTTGTGTGATTGGAAACAGCATAGCACAAAAACGAGAATTATATAGATGAAATTTAGCTTATAATTTCACTATGAAGCTTGCCTATTTTAATCAAATTTTGTCAAACAGTTGCATGTTCGACATTTAAACAAGAACTAAAAAACGGTATGCTGAATAATTCAATGCTATCGTAGTGAGAGCTTATAAGCCAGTTAACAGCTATGCTACACAAGCGTTTGTATTGTGGTCATGTTACTCGGCTGCGAACCACAAGATCTCAGGTTCTATCCTCGCTCATAATATCCGCTACACAGTAAAGAAATGTGCATAATAATAAAAGGATGAAATTCTGCGTACCGATGAACTTCAGTGCTGTCTTGTCTTCAAAATTGTGTCAAATCGGAAATCTAAATAGTCAAATATGGATGCACATTCAGGTTTCTTTACTTTATTTAAAAAATGGAAAAACGCTGTATTGATTTAGTATAAAAGGGAAGTCGAGGGGAGAATAACCCCATTGATTTTAAGAAACCTTTATATTATTTCAAAATTCAGGATGATAATACTTCCTAAATAATAAAATTTTGATGATTGTAAAAAACGTAAAATGTTTTTTTTGGTTGAAGATGTAATGAAGTGAATGCCATTGCTTTGTTATTTGATTCTAAATATTTACTTTCTCGTGTTTGAAGTTTAAAGAAAGTATTTTAGCTGTCAGAAGATTTGACAGCGAGATTTTTGACAAGGCTTGAATCCGAAACCTAAATCCAAAAAATGCATTTCTAGAATTATATATGTTTATCTGCGAACATGTTATCTCAAAAGCGCTTGAACTAAATTGATGAAATTGGTATATTTTTTTCAAATTTTGTTCGAAATCCAGTCAGAGGAAGTCTATCTATCCGGCTGTCTGAACATAAATTTACACGATTACTACAAAGCAAAGAGAGCTAGATGGATGAAATTTGGTACAAAAATTCAACATCTGAGGTATAGAAATCTTTTAATTATATTTGTCAAAGGGTTCTCATTATCTGTTATCTCTACTTTCTCATACCTGTAACCGCGATAACTCAAAAATGCACTGTTTGAATATATGATGCTTGGGATGTTTTTTTGTGACTACAGTTTTAGATATATGATGCTTGGAATGTTTTTTTTTGTGACTACAGTTTTAGATAAATGATGCTTGGAATGTTT
>JAPMOR010105852.1:21585-45149 GCA_026543865.1 Argiope aurantia | reverse complement strand
TTTTGTGACTACAGTTTTAGATAAATGATGCTTGGAATGTTTTTTTGGGACTACGGTTGTAGATATATGATGCTTGGAATGTTTTTTTGTGACTACAGTTGTAGATATATGATGCTTGGAATGTTTTTTTTTGTGACTGCAGTTGTAGATATATGATGCTTGGAATGCTTTTTTTGTGACTACAGTTGTAGATATGTGACAAATTTTAGTTTCAATCGGCCAAAAAAGGATCTCCAAACTATACATTCGATTTTCAGGTGACTTTGGGTTGGGATATTTTCGGGTATATTAACCGCATGCCCGAAATTAATCGCCAAAGATAGTACAACAGATGTAGCAAAAATGCAGTAATTCAAGCCAGAAATCTATATTCCGTGTCCAGTTTTGGTTTTAATTGACCCGGAAAAGATGTCCAAAATATACCTTTGATTTTTCTTGTTCTTTTGTAGTAACCACATTCCAGGTATTGATCTCCAAAGATCGCGTTTTAATTGGCTATTTTGTAACTATTGTTCGCCACTGACATACAGCTAATAATACATTAGCATATTTATTAGGGAGCTCGAGAGAAAGTGTAGAGGCCACTCTGGTTGATTATTCAAAATAAATTTATATTTAATCCATATATCCTCTAAGCTATAGAATTTGGACAATAAAAGATAAGAAGTATTAAACAATGCAAATATCCGTTATTAGAAATTTAACAACCTTTTATAGAGCTTGAGTATCAAAAGCAAAGAGCGATAAATGTGAAAAGTACCTTATAATCTTCGTTCAAAGAAGCATTGAAGAAATATTAATGTCACGCTTCTACAGACTGAACAGTTTTATGCGATATCCCAATAGTCTACGTTAATACAATCTACAATAAGACGTTTCCAATGTTCTACAATAATACGTTTTTCACATTTAGTCGAATTTTTCTCTGATCTACAAAGTACTTCAGAAATCGTTTGCAATAGAATTCCTATCAACAAATTTCTATTTAACGAAGTTTTTTTTTCCTTCAACGAAATGTTCTTCAGAAACTTGGCTTTGAACGATTCTTACTTGTTATTTATTTTCTATATTTAGAAAGACAATTTCCATTTAACGAAGTTTTTCTAGATATATTTCTACGATGTCAAATATTTTCACTTTTTTTCTCTAGAGTATTTAGTACTTTTCTAATCTTCAAAATGTTTCAAATATCATTTATAAATCATTTCCAATTAGCAAATATCATTTCCAATTAACAAACTTCCATTTAACAAAGTTTTTTATTCAACGAAATTTTCTTCAGAACCTTTAGTTTGAACGACATTTATTTGCCATTTATCTTTTATATATAAATAGCTGATATAACCTGCTTTGCACGGGATCAATACTATTGAATCTGTATATTTTTCAAGCACATTTTTATTTAACGAATTTTTCCCGAATAATGTTTTAAAAAGCGTTTTGGAAATTTTTATTTATCAAATTTCCAATAATATCTACCAAAATTACTATTGCGACCATTCGCTCTTTATATTATAGAAGATATAATGCTGTCTAATTTTCTAATTTTCGTAATATTTTCTTAAGACGGTATAACTGTTGTATTTCCAACAGAGCATGACATGTATGAAAGTGTTGCGAGAAGTAATTCAGACACTACATAAAGATAATAATGAAGAAGTTATTAAAAACATTCTCTTGAGGGATTTGTTGCAATGCGAAGCTTCATTAAAAAAAGTATAAATGACGTGTGCCAATCTTTAAAAAGGTGCGAAATTTTCATGAAAAATGTGTACTATAAATTAAATCAGCCCTTTTTTATTGGAAGATGTTAACTATAAAGGGTGTTTGAAAGTTTCAATGATTTTTTTGTTTTACTTAAAAATGAATCGAAATTTTAATTATCTCCCCCACACCGACAACTTCGGAATATATTATCACACAAAATTATTTTTATAAAATTTGAAAATTAAAAACATTGACTTTTCAGTAAAACCAATTATTTTGGTTCAATTTTTCTTCATCTTTAATAAGTTTTAAAAAAATACAAGGTGTTTATAAATAAGTATCCCAACTTATTGAAAGAAAAAAAAGTGAAACATTGTTGTTCATCGGAAATAAAAAAATAAAAAAATTGAAAGTTTAAATTCAACACAGTTAAAAGTGTTCAGTGCAAGCCTCTCTAAAAATCGCAAACGATATCGAGACTATACCATAACCTATCCTACAGTTTTTTCAGCATGTCTGATATGAAGCGGCTGATATATATGTATATGGCGATTTTTTTTCTAGGGTTACATCAAACCGCAGGTGTTTATTTCATCTCTGCCAACTGATGTTGATAGAGTGACTATCGAGTTGACGAACTTACTAAGATATGCGGATATGCAGCCTTTCAATGCTTTACACTAGACATGCTGAAAAAGTATGGGATGAGTTATCGTATTGCTTCTATATTTTTCGAGTTTTAAAATTGGCTCGCACTGGACACTTATAATCGCCTTGAATTCAAACTTAAAAGTTATAATTTACTTTTGACGAACAACAATAAAATCATACTTTTTTTTCTTTTAATAGCCCTTCATAGCTGGAATATTCATTTATGAGCACACTGAATTATTAAATATGTTTCAGCAATATGTTTCATTGTTTTAATTACTGCATTTATACCTATTCACTTTGCAACGATATTAAATGCTTTTTTGTGTACACATTACTATTGCCACAAATAAGAGTAAGTTTTTGAAAATAAAATTTAGCTTTAAAGAAGAATAGTTTGGAAACCAAATAGATCTTATTGAATTAAAAGTTTTTAAATTCTTGCGAAACAAAAGATTTTTTAAACACTTTTTTAGTTTGGCAATGTTTATGTAAATTGCAAGTAAAAGTTATTACTGACAGAACGCTAAGGCTAAAACAATCATGGCAGACGAAGACAAGACAAAAGAGAAGCCAAAAACATCATTATACAATGATGTTTAAAAAAAAAAGGCTCTTAGCGTGGGCCTTCTATAGAAACAAACATCTAGATGTTTCCAAAAGAATAATAATAATTTTTGTATCGTTGCCAATAAAATTTGCAATAATTTCAAATGAGCAATTTTAAATAAAGGAGCAAAATGTTTAGTTCCTGTGTTTAATATTATACTTTTAGTTATAAATAGGGGGGAGGAAAGACCTGATTAAGTATTTATTAAGACTGCGTTGAAAAAGTCCCTTTTTAAATTCGATATTCTTAATATATGAACAATTTTTTTTTCATAAAATCTTTAGACAATTTTTTTGTTTTAAATTTTTTGTTTTAATTTTAATTTTAATTTTTTTCTACATGTATGTATTTGCAATAATTGCATTTTATTCTTATTTTTCATGTTCAAATATTTTTTCAAATTAATATTTTTATTCGAAGAATATCGTAGATGAAAAGCTGTTACATATTATTTATTCAAATTCGGTGTAATAATTTTTCTGTATATTCTATAAAAGATATTCTAGAATATTTCTGAATATTCTACAATTTTTCTGCATATTCTACAGTTCCAATAAGAATATTTCTATATATTCTACAATTTTACTGCATTTTCTACAGTTCCAATAAGAAATATTTCCGAATATTCTACAATTTTTCTGTATATTCTACAGTTCCAATAAGAAATATCTCTGTATATTCTACAATTTTTCTGTTTATTCTACAGTTCAAATAAGAACTATTTTACATTTTTAATGGTTTATATTGCGAACAAAACTTAAAATTTCATGCTGTTTAACAATCCAAACACAGTATTTAAGGATTTCATTTAAAAAACACAGCTTATTTCTTAATTAAGGAATTAGGTAATATTGATCTTAAGTTATCACTAAAATTTTGAAGAAAGAATTTGATAAGCTCGATATATTTTGTTATTACAAATGTTTTTCAGGCTATTGTGCCCAAAAATTCAAGAGCGCAAATATTTAATAATATTTTTTTCCAAAAATTCATCAGGTACATAGTTACATGTATTAAATGTGGAGCTACCAAAGTTTTCATTAATTGACAGTACATTCACACTAAAACATAACTACTATATTTACACAACACTAACTTAGCTCTTCCAATACCGTAAGATAAAATAAATATTATAGGAAAACATCGTTTAGGGTTAATTAGTAAATAATTTAGAATGTATTATTTATTTAAACATAACCATGAAATAATATGCCTCATTAGTTATCGACATTAAAATATTTTATGGATAATTTTTATTTTAAACATTCTATATGCAAATACTGATATTTTATGTTTCTATTACTTTATATCGTTTCAAATACATAATTTTTCATTACATCTGCCAAGTACGAAATAAATTCTATTGACAAATCGTACTATGTTGCTCTATAACTATATAAAACAACCGTTTTATATACTTTTTGAGTGAAAAAGATTTTTATAGATTTTTCGTACTCGCGCGTTCGCCGCATCTTTAACTTCTGGACCTGGACTAATTTTAAGAGTAGAGCAATTCGTTACTTTGATCTTATTCTGGTGAAACCATACTTTTGTCGACCTACAATTGTGTGTTGATGACCCATCTTGTTGAGAAGCATAACTAGTATTTCCCCCAATAAATCTAATTGTAGAATTAATGATGCTATCATATTCATTCCTTTAGTGCAAAAAGCCAAGAACATTTAGCCATTAAATTCAAAATCCTTATATCAAACCTCCTAAAAGGCCGGTGTTTCTATTTTTAAATTTAAGGGATAGTATAGTATTTTAATTTCACGTTTCAATGCTTTATGCATTTATACGTGCATGAATTCAGAATTGTTCTCTAGTCAAGCTACTGTTTATCTGCTGCTTAACCTTGTTTAGTTCATTTTAAAAATAACTCCACTCACGAGAAAAAGTTTTCTCGTTCATTTTTTGTATCCATGACACGCCACTGAACTAACTTAAATATTCAACAATTAATTTCTCTCTGCATAATATTACGAGTTTTTTAAAAATGAAAATCAGTATGCATTTAATCTCTACGACTGCGATTTTTTTGTTTATAAAATTATAGCAATGCAATTCTGTTTTTGCTGGTTACCGTTGGAATTACATTTTTAATCCGTCCTTATGCATAGGGACATTGGACGAACAATTCATTTGAATAGTCTGCACCAGTTATTTACATAATTTGCCGCCGTCTGAACTGACGTTATCTGTTTATAAAAGCAAAGCTTTCATTCAAACTGTCTCTTTTCTATACGCTCTTTCGAAATCGCTTGTGTTCAACAAAAACATAATAAATAAACCCACTTAGAAACAGTATTTGTAAACGGATGTTATGATTTTATATGTTTTTTTTATACGCTGAAAATAAATATGTCGTTCGTTTTTATCCGTCAACTCCCGTTCATTAAATAAAACAATGCCTTTATTTACTTTAAAATTTTAGTCTCTAGGTATTGAAGTTAAATTAAATGTTTTTCCTTAACAAATCTTAAAAAACATTTTAATTTGTTGAATAAAAATCATATAGAAACACTCCCATAGATTTATAATAGTTTAATTAAAAATTAGAAATACGAAGAATCAAATTAAAAAAGTTCATTTGAATTCTCGAGTGAACTTTGCTTACAAAGTTCTTTTGCAGATTCCAACATTAATCTCTTACTATAACAGTACAGTACACTCCCGAGTATCCGGCCTAATATGGCGCCAGGACAGGCCGGTTACGCCGGAGTTTTATGAACTCATTTCTTTGCTCACCAATACCAGAAGACAAAGTTTTTATACCAAAACTCACTGTTATAATAAGTATTTTCTGAGTGAGTACTAAGTCCTCCATTTATCTCAAGCCACGCAGAATGTGAAAGCGGTGAACATAGAAGCAGTTGCCGGTAACGTGTCGAGTTAAAATAGAAGGCTCTATACTCTTGGTTTATATACGTTTATATAATTTGCACTGCAAGAATTTATTTAAGAAAAAGTAAGTCAAAGGATATAACCTGTTCACATTTTAACATGAATTCTGTACACTTCACTGTGGTATACTCGAAAAAACATTAAGCATACCCCAAAAATAATTTACGAATCCTGTACATACATTATAATCAGGAACAGCGGCAATAGTTGATGCCCGTTACACACTGACGGAACAAGGATCAACGAGCAGATCACTGCTCTTTTCCTGTCACAACTTGTATTTTGCAGACGACACGTGGGAAAATCGTAGTAGACTCCCTCTTCTAATGTCTTGGCATTGTTGCCAATTCTGTGCCTTGCCTTCCTCAATTAATTACGATAAAGAAAACTAGGCCAGATAGTACGGAATCCGGATAATCGCGAATCGAATACTCATTTGTCCTGGTATTACCACCCCCAACATTGCCTTTACGTCCTGGTGAAGTCATTAATCTTATCCTTCCTTGGTGTTGTCAAGTGTTTCTGGAAAATATCGGAATGATTGTTCAAATAATCGATCTTTATGCTCATATTAAAACCAATGTCATATTACAAACTATTATATGTCAAATAAATCAATATAGCTTTCATTCTTGTTATTCTTAAGAATCAGCACATGTGGCACCCAAGCTTTTAAATCCTTCTCGTTTAAAGAATCGTTATAATTTATGAGTTGTCTGATTTGAAAACCTTCAAAAATTCAAGCATTAGAATTTTCTGTACTTATTCCAAGCATTTATCGTTTTTTTTTTTGTAAGTAAATCAAAAACTATGCTAATTAAGAGATATCAGGAACTTCTTCATAATTCTAGGAAAGGGAAGTTAATTCTGTCTTGTCCGTCGAAATGTTCACAAATGATGTTTCTCTCACTCATTACCGTGTGTTTTTTTCGTAGATGACTCATAGGCACAAAACAAAAAAACAAAAAAAAAAAAAACAAAAAAAAACAAAAAAAAAAACAAGGATATTTTAAGTGACCTCCTTAAGGTGACAGTGGACTTTGAAATAAGCAAAAATGGGCGAAAACATTACATTTTATTTTTATCATTTCGTTCACAAAATATATATTTATATTCAACTAAAATAATATCAATATTTGAGTGCCAATATTCAACTGAAATAATGTTAATTGTTCAATAAAATGAATGTTGAACAGTTAAGAACAGAGCCCAGAAAAAAAAAAGGACTTTTCTCAAAATGATATTGTAATTATATTTAAATATGTTTGAATTATTCCAGGTGTTTTAGTTTTTGAGGATATTAAATGATATAAACATTTATGTTAACCATTAAAAGAAAATAGAATATGCATTTTATATTTCGAGCTTTTTTTAGATAATTAAATGTCAATTTTTGTTTCGAAAAAAAAATTCTTAAGAATTTAGTAAGGGTGCATAAAAATATTTCTAAAAAATTAACATTTAATTGGAATCGTAAAATCATACAGTTTTGCTCCAAATAAATTTATATTGGCTAATAAGAAAAAAAAATATAAAAAATTAAAAATTAAGTCGCTTGGAATATTTAAAAAAATATACATCTTTTAATTTTTAAATATAATATATTTCGTTTGAAAACTTTTTTTAAAGAAACTTGACTTTTAAATTTTAATATTTAATATGCATTATATTTTGATATGTATAAAAAAATTGAAAATTCCAAATTAAAATTAAAAATTAAAAAAAGAAATTAAAAAATAAAAAAAATTGATAAATGA
This sequence comes from Argiope aurantia, assembly GCA_026543865.1. Taxonomy (NCBI): domain Eukaryota; kingdom Metazoa; phylum Arthropoda; class Arachnida; order Araneae; family Araneidae; genus Argiope; species Argiope aurantia. The sequence continues at coordinate 37,517 of JAPMOR010105852.1, read as the reverse complement.
ATAATTCGCAAAAGTGCGTAATAGAATTCATCATCCTCTTAATGATCAAGAGGAACGTTAACTTCTTTTGAGTCTACTAATTACCCATTGATGTTTATGAGACTTAATCACCGCTACTGAATCTATGAAATCAGATCCATATTACAATTATTATATGAGTTTCTGCGCACGAATATATGCTAATATTTTTTTTATAATTCATCTGTTCGAAAATTAACTTTTCTGTCAAAATTTTTAATATTCCAAAATTTAGCTACCCTAAGGTAAAAAGTACAGCTGAAAAAAAAAGAAAAAAAAAAAAAAGGAAACTATCTTTCTATTTAAAACCAATAGTCAAAATCATTCAATAAAATTCCACGCCCTAAATTCCAAAATTTATTTCGTTAACCTATATAATATGACGTTAACAACGTTATACAATATGGCGTAATAAAACAAATATGACGTTCGTCTGTATCCATCAACTCTTGTTTGTAAGATAAAATGGCGACTTTATTTATCTTAAAACATTAAACGAGTTTTATGGTACTGGTTATGGTTTTATGGTAATATTATATCGTCTAATCTCATTGGCTTTGACAACTTTCCCCCTCTCCTACGCCTATGTTCACTGACTCTTCGACTGGTACTAGTGTGCATCTCGCCAGTAATGCTCAAAGTTCAGGGCATTATAGGACGCCAGGCTTGTACTTACCAGGACCATGGAGATAGTCTTGCTACGCAAGGCGGAGGCTCCGTTAATTCTACCATCTTCGTCTAATAATAGCGCAACTGGTACCATTCTTAAAAATATCGTTCTAATAGATATTAAAAAAAAAAAAACAGATTGAAGATATGACAGATTGGCTAAAATGTATTATGCGCAACACAGAATTTTGTTCTTTCCTTGTTTCTTTGGTTTTTTAACATGAATTTTGATTAATTTTTCCTCTACATAGAATTTATCGAATGCGGAAATGTTTAGAAATATCAAATGTAAAATAAATATTCATTCTTGTTTTATTTCAATTTCTAGGAACTGTTTTGCAATACAGCCGATTCACTATTCACCATTTTGCCTGAAATAGTAGTTCTGTCCTTGAAAGGAAACTCCTATCTTTACTTCAAAAATAACGAAATATTTTTATGCAAGTTGTAATCTCTAATTTCGCAACTCTATGTTTTTCGCAAGAAGGAAATCAATCTATCCATAGCTGAAATAATTGTTTATTAAAGATATTTACATATAATCGAATTTAAAAAATAGTTTTGTACGTTGATAATTTTGGGCTAAACAAATATTTAAAAAGGAATTTTAGTTTAAAAAAGGTACTAAATTATTTCATTGTGCTGTATGACAGTTTAATGCCTGATTTACAAAAAGTATTTGAACATAGCTGATAAAAAACCTTAAAAATTTAATCTATTTAAAATGATTTTTATCTTTCTACGACTAAATAATATTATTTAAACATTTTCTCTCATAATTTTTTTAAAAAAATTTGAATAAAATCGGCTATTTCATGGTAGAAAAGTAAGATTGCACTAATTGCTAAATTACTTAAATTACAAATTACTAAAATTACACAAATGTGTACCAAAATATTCTGTAACTTTTTTAATCTTAAGAGGTCTCTCTCAATGAAGTGAAATAATATGCTCGTTGAAGATTTAAAATTAATATAGCCGAACCCATCTAGTTTGTAAAATTTTTAGTTAGGATTATCTGTCATTCCTGATGATTCTTACAATTTAAAAGCATTAAAATATCACCTATAATGTGAATTTATTTTGGTTTATTCGGAATCAGAACTAAATTTATCAAAAAATGTTTTCTATAGTTACATATGTTCGAAGAGATGGCACATTTTTTGGACTTCGAAAATGAAACACCTACTATTCGTTTCCCGAAACTACACTTTTCGCCGCTTGCACTTCGCTAAGGGGTGAGAAAGTTGAGCAGTTATTACGTCTCCTAAATCAGTGAATAATCCAAGTTTACTCTATTGATAAATGTAAACATCTCTTCTTTTCATCTTCCCCCCTCACCCCTATTTTGACAAAATAAACTCCTCCTGACGCATGCGCAAACACGTGAAGGGTTTCAGAATCTGTAAACGAACAGTACTGAAATTATTTTAAATACTTAGTTTTTACGTTTTCAATCCTGCTTGATTATTTTTTCGCAATCAGAGTCTGACGATAAACGAAAACGAGAAGAAAAATAATAAAAACAATGAAAGAAGACAGAAAGTGAATTAATAAATAAAAGATACGCTACTTGCAGCTGCTCCCCGAACAATCATAAAAAGCAACCACTTATCTGAAAGGCGAAACTCAAAAATTCCACTCATTGAGTTTGGCAACAACTGTGCTGTTGTGTTTGCAGTTAGCCAACTATGTGATTCTACACCTGCGTGATACCCGGACAACCTTTGTTATCTTGATTTGCTTTTGTTTTACTTTTTCTCTTTTAACTATCATTTTGGTCTGCTCTATTTTTCACTTTGTTCCAGTGACAGTTTGTCAACTCGGAAATTAGCAGTACTAATAAAAGTATTTATAAAGAGATTGTAATAAAAAAAGCTACGCTGCCAATAAATAGCTTAAAATTTTCAATTTCAAAGCCAAATAATAAATTTGGTGCATTTTGTAATTGTTAAATAATCAGCACATGATATAAATTCCGTTCAATTTTAATAATAGAAAATTAAGAGGTATCAAGACTCACGAAAAAAAAAATTTCAAATTATTTAATTTACAAATGAAACAATTGTGAAATTTGAAAACTTAGCAATCGAATATTCATATACAATTGCATTATTTCTAATTTTTTTTTCATATAGTTAAAAGAAAAAAATTAAAAAGTTATAAGATTTATAAACTGGATATTTTTCCCAAATCTTAAAAATCAATATTTTATTGCCAGCAGGATTTTGAATTTAAAAATTGATCACAATTTACATAATCAATATTTCCTTGTAGAAACATGCTCAGTTTTGAAGTTATACATACGTTTTATAAAATTAAAAAAATATTTTTAAAATACAATTATTAAAAAAATTGAAATTTTAAGAAAAATGTAATTAAAATTCTAGCAATTTTTTCTATAAAAAGTTTGTTTGAAAATTGACGGATAAGTCACAGAAAAACTTATTTTGATCATGTGCATGAAATTTTAGATTAATAAGATTTGCGCACAACTTCATTTTTTTGTTTTAAGAAAAATGACGTTAAAATAAAAAATTGTAAAAAAAGAATTTAAACGAGGCTATGCAAATTAAAAATCTACAGAAGTTTAAGTACTGCCTTTAGTTAGTTTAAATTTTTCAATCTCTTCTGAAAATTTAAATTTTTTTATCTTTATGTGCATCAAAGAATGCTGTGGTTGTAGGTCTTTTGGCATTCTGACAGAGGAAGTTTCTGTTTACATTTGATTGGTGTTGTTTTGGTTTTTTTCTCTCGATAACTCCGGACGTTTTAATAGTATCATTAAAATTTTAGTACCAAAATGTTCAGAAAAGATGAGACTCTAACATATACTTTTATCAAAATATTGAAAAATTTCAATATTTAGTAATTTTTTTTCCCTTAAGTCAATATCAAAGGGATAATTCAGCAGATAAAATTTTCAGAAGCTCGTTTCTTTTATTTGAAGTTTTCGTTTTCTTTAATATGAAGTCGCTCATTGAAGAAGAATACAGCAATGATTTTCTAAAATATCAATAAAATAATTATAATTAAAACTTTAAAGTTATTTAGAGAAAAAGATTTTTAAAAATTGCAGTTTGATTGTGTTTTTCTTTTTTTTTTTGTGAATTATATTTTTCTGCACTCTTCGTTACTGAACAACCGCCACTGATATGTCCGAATTAGTAATCAAAAGAGAATAAAAAAAAGTGTTTCTTAATTCATTTGAGAATTTTACAGTTACGTAATGCTTTCTATCAAAACGGCTGCAAAAAAGAATAAATACAAAAATAATAATTAATATACAAATATAATAACAACGAATATAATAAGAGTAAGTACAAATAAAATAATTAATATATTAAATGTAAATTGTATTGTTTATTTAGAATTTTATAATACAATTGTTGCATTTACTGATTATTTATTAATTGATTATTTATTGAACTGATTATTTATTAAAGTTATGTATATTTATTCACTGAAAATATTATCTTTAAAATAGTTTTAAAAAAATTAATTACAATTATTATGATTTCATTATTAAAGTTATTCATTATTTATTAAATAGTTTCGTAAAATTATTTTCAAATGCTCAATACCAAAAATAATTTTTATTAATAAGTTTAGTTAAAAAATTGCGTTTTCTTATCTGTCTTTATTTTTAATCCCAACTTTTCTTGATTTGAATTTTTTGGAGAAATCAGATATTTATTTTGGGTTTGTCATCTTTGCCAAGCTTTACTGTAATTGTTTTAGAGATGTTGGGACGATTTCTTAGAGATATTGTGAAATATGCAGTGAAATTTCATTGCGTATCGTCATTGTATTTCCATACTATTTTTGCTTTGCAAGTTAAATTAATTATTCGTGACGAACATTCTACAGGATTTATGTTTCATTGCAAGAACATTTTTTTATGCAGTATTCGATGTAAACGAACAGAAGTAAGTTTTACATTTTCTAGGAGAATTACATTAGGATTGAACTTGAGCTTGAGAGATCCGTATCTCCACAGCTTAAACAATTCAGAGCGTCTTTTACATACATGTGTGAAATATAAGATGAACGTTGGGAAGTTTCATTTATTAGTCGACAGATGTCGCTAGGTATAGTTCGGTTATGTTCTTCAACGATTTATTCTTGGTTTAAACAGGTTTAAAAAAACTACTTAAAAAACGATGCACTTAAAACTATAAGCATATACAAAAAATATATAACTAACATAAATGCAATTTAATTACAAAAGCATGCAACTAACCTAAAAATAATTTAAATCAAGAATCATCCGTTGATAATATTGTCAACAATCCGAACACAATGCGGATGTGTGAATTTTCAACGCCAGTTACGGTAACGCAAATGCGTGAATTTTTCTACGCCAGTTGGGGTAACGCTATGCAGATTAGAAATTTTTAATTTTCTTTATTCTGTGTTATTTTAATTCAAAAGTACTACAAAATGAATCTGAAAGATCGATTAATTGACAATGTTTAATTTTAAATGCACAAAACATTAAGAAAATAAACAGAATCGTTTGAAATATTCGGCCGAAAAATGTTAACCCTAGCCTCATTACTGTTGGAAAGAAAACCTGAAGCCTTACTCATTTGGCGGTAGGGAAAATGGAAGATTTTTTGGCGGGAAAGTTAGTTTTTAATTAATAATTAAAATTAAAAAGAAAGGGACCCCAGGTGCACATTCCCGACCTCTAAGGTATACATGTACCAAATTTGGTAGGTGTAGGTCAAATGACCTGGCCTGTAGAGCGCCAACACACACACCCACACACACATTGAGCTTTATTTATAAGTATAGATTATCTATAGTGTTGTACATAGTACATTCATTTGTGAAACATTTATTCTATGTGGATGAATTCAAAAGTAATCCAAATTATCTTCTTTTTTTCCTTCATACGACGTATCACTTAAAATATTTCTCGTATTTATTTTCCACCAATCTCCTTATATGTACTGTTTCTCGTATTCTTTTTTGCATCAGTCTCGTTGCACGAACTCGTATTCATTTTGCTTCAATCAGGAATGCATTTCCCAGATAGATATCAAGAATTCGGAAATGTACGCTGATATTGCTGGGACATTTCGTTAACATTGCGATTGCAGAAACTACAGCGTTTAGAATTTCAAAAAATTCTTTAATGCTGTATTGTGACATACTGTCTATTCAGGCTAATTATATTTTCAAAATGTAACAGGAATGTGAAACACTTAATATTCGTTTAGACTGTCGGTCTGCTATCTTTACAGTTTGCTTATTTACTTACATAATATATGCTATTGATCAATGGCTGTATACAAACACCTTTCTCATGTAATGACGTGTCGTTTGCGATTATGTGACGCACCTGTCAGAGACAGACATTTGCTTATGCAAACATTTCAGTGCTGTTTTAATATTTATTCTAACTTAGGTTGCAAGGTTTATTCTGTAATTAATAGTGTAAAAACTTAAGGTATTTTTAAGGAAGAATAATTTTTGTTTTCACGTACACGTAGAATAGAAAAAGTAAAGTAATCGTCAAAAGACTCGAACTCGGATTTTGACGAATCTCCATTGACAATCAGACGAATCATTTTAGACTTCCCTAAATTCGAAAAACACACTTTTGGTAATTGTTCCTCTGTCTGTCTATCTGTCTGTGTCAAAAATACTTCGAGCCAGACGGATGAAATTTGATATACGGTCTTTAAACCAAATTTACAGATTTCTATGAAATTTTGAGAAAATTTGGAAGGAAGTCCGTCTGGTCGAATGTTTGAATATATTTTGACCCGATAATTACAAAACGAAGAGAGCTAGATAGAAAAAAAATTCAGTACATAAATTTAACACATGCAGTAGATCTGACATGCCAAATTTTGTGCCAAATCCAACGAAGGGTTTGACTGTCGGTCGGTCTATACTTTCAGAAGCATGCAAATGCGATAATTCAAAAACACAATGTTGCAATCGTTTTTGTTCCAATCGGCTGGGAAAAACGTGTCTAAAACAAAAATTCGTTTTCGGATACTATTTACCGCATGCCATCGGTTAATCGTCAAAAAATTCGCCAAGAATGACACTATAGATTCAGTAAAAATGCTAAATGTACGCCAAAGGTTAATATTTCGTAACTATTGTAAGCCAGTGCCATGCAAAGCGTTCTCTTGCATGACAGGTTTGTTAGAGAATATGCGAGAAAGTTTTTGGGAGACCACTCGCGATGGCTAAAATTTGTAGATAAAAATTGAACATAAAAAGCCATATTTTATTTCCTTATGATGCATTTCTTCTTCACATCATTTGAACCCTAACTGTAAACCTGTTGGTAATTTGTAAACATATTCTCACCAACTTCATTTAAACATATATCTGAAATTTTTTATGATAATGTTGAAATTTTACAGATCACCTCATTAGGACATAGGGAATATTTTATTGTTGGCAAATTTTTTGGTGCGAGAGACGTATAAAATTTAAATTTCCAATAATTCAAATTTAATCCTCTGGAAATTTTATTCGATTTAATAAAATTCTGCACCGTTTTCTTAGTAATTTTGTAACTTATAACATATGTTATGTTCAATGTTTAAAGAATAAAAGCCCAAGTCGATTCTTTTGGGTCACTTTGTGCAACCAAATTTTATAATTTTTTTAAAGATTATTAATAGAAAAATTAACTTTTGATGGTTTTTGAAAATTGCTTTTTGTTTTTGTTTTTGTATATTTGGTTGTCTTAATACCAGAGCATTTCTACTGAGATCTAAAATCGTTTGATATAATTAATATTGTGAATTTAGTTAAAAGTAAAACGGCAGACGATAAGATTTTGCAGATTATAATATTCGTTATTAAGTTGAATTTTACATTAAAAATGTTATATATATTGTATATATATTAAAAAAATCATTTATAAAGTTATAATAAAAGCCAAGGTCTATGCTTTTGGGTAACCTTGTCCAAACAAATTTTATAACGTTCGTTAAAAATTATTATTGAGAAAAAAAAATTAGCTTTTCGTGGTATTTGAAAATCGCTTTTTTGTTGTTGTTGTTGAATTTTTGATTGAGTCTTAATACCGGAACACTAAAATCGTTTGATACAGTTGATGTTTTGAATTTAATTAAAAATAAAATTGCAGACGATAAGATTTTGCACATTTTAGTATTCTATATTGTTATTTTTACATTAAAAATTATATATATATATATATATATATATATATATATATATAGTAAAAAAATCCATTTGTTTTTAGATTTTTTAACATTTTATCGAATTCTAGTTTTAAATAGATTCCTATTTTCATGCCGAGGGCGCTAACTTCATGGTGTCGCCAAGAACCGCTTTGATATTTGACCACTGAAAATAAGTTTTAAGAATTTGTTTATTATAACTAAATTCGTAGATATTAAAGTTTGAGAATTCGTTTATTGAAAGCTTTGTGTCATCTTACTAAATAATTAACGCTGTATTAAAAAAAAGGGCATGAAACTATGTCATCCAGAACAACGTCAATTGTAAAGTAGTAATATAATAAAATTGATGATAAGCTGATTCTAATTTATTATGAACTAATTAATCATATCATGAATCTGGTTCATGATTTTATTCTGAATTTAATGAAATTATGAAATAACTTCAGATGTAAGAAATATTAATTTCAAATGCTAAAAACTATTCTGCCATTCGAACATAGTTCACGACTTGATTTACTAGTAGGATTATATTCCAATTATCAGTTACACTTTATACCCTGTATCGTTACGACTTAGGAGACAAAGGAGTATAAATATCTCGGGCGCCAGTTTTTAGGGTGGCGTCATGAAGAAAAAACAGCTCTTTTATTCTAATTCTTAATCAAGATACGACATTGGATAAAAAAAAATAACATCTTACAAAGAGCATAATTTATCCTTCTTAAACTACTGATTCCAACTGGGAGCGAAATAATCATATTGCCCCCGTGCGCCACTTACTTTCGCTACGCCACTGTTTATGCTTATCACTGATTTTAAATGATACTAATAATTTAAAATGTTATTGAAATGGTAAAAATTAACGTAATTTATTTATTAAATTCTAATACTAAATTTTTTTTGTAGAAATCACCACTCGACTGCAACTATCATCAGGAATGCTATTCTACAGCTATGTCCATGGCGCGAGTGGCACGAATGGCCTGATCGGCCGGGACGTGAAAACCGGAAACCAAGTGTTGAATAGCTCAACCTCTTACGTACCCCATTTGAAAGGCTGTGGAAAACTGGTAGAGAATAGCAGTGATGCCTGTCTGGTCACTGGACGCTTTGGATTATTCGAACTTTTTAATACTTCTTCTGGTAAGATAGAAATAATCATTCCCTACTTACATTTCGATATATATACATAAATATCATTTCAATTTATGTTCATTTCAAAAAATTATTTTTTTTCTAATCACTCGAATTCCGGCCACACTTTAATTTTTGAGTTGCGCGTGCGCTTATTTTCCTTCAGTGATTTTTTTAACGTGTGGAGAACCGAAACACTGCGTCGGCAGATTCCTTTTTGAAATTATATAAGCTCAAAAACACTTTCTCATTGTCACTTCTATCTGCAAACTGCTCTGCGCTCATTATGGCTTTTGCAAAGAAATCTTAAGGAATCTTAATAACTTGGACTATTTCCTTAATATCAAGAAGAATAAAAATTTGTTCTTATTCATATTACAACGCCTGCTTCTCTTTATACTAAAGAATGCTCTACAAGTACACATGCACAGGAGACAGATAATTTTAATTGTATAAGAATAATTTTAATTGTTTAATGCCCTCCCAAGGTGTATTTAATACACATGGGATGGCATTAAACTTAGACTGAAACTCTTTTAAAAGGCATGAAGTTATGATACATTACAGAAGAGAATGGAAATCACATTTTTCGGTAGCACATATATTGTAAAATATTGTACGATTTTAAACAATATTCACAATATTGTGTAATATGGTTAAATATTGAATCGTTTGATATTAATCGGCGCTTATGATAAACAACAACAGCAAATTAAATATCAGCATCTAGTGTGGGGGGAAGGTATACAATCACTGCAATCGTATCTTCATTAACACAAATATATTGTACAATATTGTAGGATTTTAAGCAACATTCACAGTATTAAAAGATATTGTTTATTATTGAATGATATAATATGGCACAATATTGTACAACATTCTATGCTACCGAGGTTACATACTTATCTATGCATTTTGCAACAATACCGCTTGACTCTATTAATGACAAATATGATAAGATGACGGTTTTATTATAGAAAAGTTTCAGTATTATTATATTGGCGGTGGTTTCTTAAATTTTTCGATTCTCGGCACCATTACAGTTTTCAACAAACAAGGAATAGTGAATTACTAATCTCTGAGCTTTAATTCCTCTTATAATATCTCTTGTGAAGAAGTCGATACTTACCAGAGTATCGAAGGGCACACTTCATAGATAACTGTTATAGGGTGTCGTTTGCTCTTACAACAAAAAGCAAGCATTCATAAAAAAAAACTTAAAAACATATAATATTTGCAGAACTTAGAATCACAATTCATTCATGATATTCATACTGATGAATGAATGATTTCATCATGTTCATTATAATATATTTATTCACTTCAGTATTTTGAGTAATTTTAATTCATAACATTGACTTTTGTGTAATTTACAATGGTATAATATTTCTTCTCACTATTCTTCTGAGTAGTTTCAATTTTCTCCTTTGACTATTGTGCTATTCGCTACAGTTTAGAATTTTCTCTTCTTGGTTTTCTAAATAGTTTTTTTTCTCACTAGTTACATTACAATTCATTATTTCATAATAATTATTCTTCAGGTCCTACTATCACTATTGGCTACGGTGTAATTTAGTATCGCTTAATATTTTTCCTCTCAGTTATTCTGGACAATTTTTACGTCTTTCATTGGTTACTATGTAACTCACCATTTTGGTATTTTTATTCTCCTTATTCTTCTGAGTTGTTTCTACTTTCGTTGCTGGTCACTATCTAATTTTCTCCATGTTATACTATTTGTTCTTCCTATTCTATTTTTCTATTTTTTACTTCTGATTGCTATGGAATCAGCCATTTTACATTTATTCTTCCTAATTTTCTCAATCGCCTTTATTTCCTCTACTGGTTACAGTGCATGTTGCGGTTGTATAATAATTGTTCACCGTATTCTTCTTAATAATTCTTTCTTTCTTCACTGGCTACTGTGTAGTTTACCACGATATAATATTTTTCCCTATGCTAAAAAACAATTTCTTCTTTCTCCACTGGTTACTGTGTAATTCACCATAAAATATTTGTTTTCTCCATTCTTCTTTGTAATTTTTTTCTTTCTCCTCTGGTTTTTGTGTAATCACCATGATATAATATTTGCTCCCCTTATACTTAAGAGTAATTTCTTTTTTCATCACGGGCTACTTTGTAGGTTCACCATGATGTAATATTTTTCACCCTACTCTTCGGCCCATCTACTGTACGTTAAAAATTCATGAAATAAAACTGCTAATCCTTTTTCTACTTCGAAGATGTTAACATCGATATCGGATTGTACCAAACATTGCTTTGTAAACGGATAGGTGAATTATGGCTTATGTACATCTAACGAAAAACATCAAAAGCCAATCAAGTGTGATTGAACTGCTATTTAGTAATGAAGAATTATTTTAAAACAATCTTTCAATAGCTGTGTTGTGAAAAAATGGAGGAATTTATTTTTTTACATTTTAATATTCCCTTTTTTTTGTTGCTACAATTTCACTGACTTTTTGATTTCTGTTGATTCTGAAATTTGATTTCTGCTGTCCAGGAAATGCCTTTCTACGATTAAACATAAACTCGACGGATAGTCCACCAATATTTCGCTACGATCCAGTGATTCTTCCCGATTGCCTCGGAGACGGAGTGTCAGAATACGGATTTGTTGTTTCTCATAACGAAATTAAAATCGTCTACCAAGGATACATCGCATCGGCCGTCAGCGTTTCCAACTGTGATACGGAACCCGAAAATCTGACTCCTTGGACTATAAAGGACAACCAGACAGATCTGATTTTCACCTGCAGAAAAGACGGAAAAGGTAAGATTAATGGAGTATTATGCTCAAGTTAAGTTAAAATATAGATTAAAATTATCCCACCATAAACAGGTTCTGATACTCCTTTCTGCAATTGTATATTTAGTGTTCATCTTACTATGGCAATGTTATCGAAATTTAGCTGTTATAAGTTCATATTTTTTGATTCTATTCCGAAATAAACACCACTTTTCTGGTTCTGTATGTGCTTTAAAGATAAACAAGTAGTAGCGAGAGCAGTTTTTTTCTTCGAATAATACGAATCTAAAATAGATAGATATGCCAAAATGATAAGGAATTCACAGCAAAATGTAAGAACAAAATTCTGCCATGAAAGTGCGTATAAACAAATTGAGGAACTTAAAAGTTTCTCAACAGGGCTGATGCACGGAACTAAGAAAAATGTTTCACATCCACGAAGAACGAGATGGTTGGCCTAGCTTGGTACGGCTAGTCGATGGATTATTGATAACAACGTAGCATGTTTTTGGAAGTTTAGTTTTTGTCCTGTACAGGATAATTTCTTAAGCATACCATAACTTTGAAGTGCTGTATATACGGGTATATGCTACGTAAATGTGATTTGATTTATCTGGCGATTATTCAAAATAGCGCCTTATTAATTTATCACTAAAATTGCTGGTGTGATTTAAAAAAACTAAAACTAAACTCACTTATTGGAGATTAGGAAGAAATCACCGGTAATTATGATCACCAGTTTATTGCATTTCTCGTAACATATAAATGACGTCCCAGAATCAACGAAAGTGTTGGCAACAACGCTATGAAAAAAAGCCATTTGATAGCTGATAGTTTAGGGTTAGTAAAAATGAAGCGTTATACGATAGAACAACATGTTTTTATTATTGAATGATATTTAAAAAATAAGGAAAGTCTGAATGTCATATCTGGGAAATTTGAGAACTGGCCCACTAGAAAGTGTGATTTAACACCATCGGATTTCTTTTTATGGGGTTATATGAAATCAAAGGTCTATGTCAACGACTCCACAAGGGCGCGTGTATTGAAGGAGGAAATTCAACGTTGCATCAACGAAATTCAGACATATTTAAACAAAATGTTTATGGAAACTTCCGACAAAAGAGTGCATATATGCCAGGATCCAAGGTGGAGGCTATTTGCTGGCATGAAGGTGCCATGGAAGTGTTATTCCATACATAACCTACCCTGTCTACTTTACGATTAAATAAAAAATAATTTAAAAAATGGTATTTTTTATTGTGGTAAATGGTATTTATTAATGGTGTTTTTTAAAATCTTGCATTAACACATTGTTCTATCGCTTGACGCTCCACTTTTACTAACTCTAAGCTATCAGCTGTCAAATGTTTTTTTAATAGCGTTGCCAACACTTTACTGCACCAATGGTGACAAATTCAAATCTTGCGTTAATTTTGGGACACCCTTTACAAATTCTCCCCGAAAGCATCAAAGTTGATGAATTAAATATTTTGGAAATATCATTAAGTCGAAAATATATTCATATATGTTCAGTGTGATAACCACCAAAAACCCTATTAAATATTTCAACTCAGTCCATATTCTTTGCAGCACGGTCCAAATAGCTCTAATCTGCACAGTTAAAAACAGTCCTTTGATGAATTTTAATTTCTTAGTTAGCTAATCGAGTTGACTTTCAGCTGAGTGAGCATTTCCCGAATTTATTACAAAGTTTCTTTGCACTTGGCGAAGGCACCCTTTTTTTATTAAATGTCAAAAGCAGAATACCAGCAATTCTAGCATTTACAACGAATGCTATGTCGAGAAAGTGAATTCTGTGCGTTGCGATGTAATGTTGGTTAATCAATTTCTATGGATTCACTTTTAACAAATTCAGACTCGAAGCTTTTTTTCATCATGTATCCTCACGACCATCGCAATACAACGAGGGAATTAGTTTGAATTTCTTTATAATAATAATAATATCGTTATAAAACGTGTATCAAATTAAATTTTAAAAAATCTAAATTAGAGAGGGAGTTTATATATGCCAAGAGAGTTTATTTCTCTAAAGCAAGGGTAACATGAAAGAAAATGATTCTAACGAGACGGAAGTTATGATTAAAGTCTAAAAGTAGGAAAGAAACACATACATCTTACTCTATCACGCCTTTATGAAGTTTAATCACCGGAAAGTTCTAGTCTCTGGGTTCTGAAAACAATAATAGTTATAAAATGAGACGTTGATTTAACTTTATCCGCATTAATGATGGTTATCAATATTCGTAAAAGAGTTTTTGGGAACCTTTGGTATATTAGAATTTTATACTGTTTTGTTCAACCTTTTTCTTCTTTTTTTTCTTAAATTAACATGGGCGGAAAGTTCCAATCTTTGTAATCGGATTGATTCTCAATTCGAGTCACTTAAGAAGAACTTTAATCACTTTGGACTAAAAGACGAGAGTTCTTGCAAGCACAACAGTTTATTTTCACATTCAAAGCGAGGCTGGCACATAAATAAAAATACAGAAAAATATACCTGCATCAGAGTGCAGCTGTGGATATCGAATTCTTCTCCCAATAATGTTGCCATTCACAAAAAGACATATTTGATGGCATCAGAAATAAAACTGGTTGCCAGAAACAATACTTTAATATAAAATAATAATAAAATATACTGGGAAAATACACAAAATATAATAAAAGTAAGTAATATAATAATAATGTTATCAAAAAACACACACATCCAAACAAACTTTTTAATCAGTATTCACAGTAACAGGACGTACTGTTGCAATAGGTGGGTTTACTGTAAATGATACTTATCACAAAGGGTTCGGTTTTGTAAATGTCATGATATTCAAGTAGTATGTTATTCAAATGTACCTTCTAATTAAAATAGGAATATTTATTTATCTCTATATTAACAGCAGAATCTTCTATTAAAATGCTGAATAGCAAATTAGTCTTTTCCACAATTTATCGAATTTTTTAAAGAGAACACTGTATTTAAAAAAATCTTTACTAAGTTAAAACTTAGGATGTTCAAATTATATTAATTTTATAACGAAAAAAATTCATCAAATTTTCTTACTTGTTTTTAGATCAGCTTATAAGGATGCCACAAAGTACTTGGTGTACTTACAGGAATGAAGGCACTAGCAAAAGCGCGGCAACTGTACTTGAAACTGGGTATGATTTATTAGTATCTATTTGCGTTTTTAATTATTAATAATTTTATGTTTCGAGTTACAAATTTATGATTAGCTTGTTAGATAATAGAGACAAAGTTTTAAGAATTTTAGATATTAGAATAAAGGCACGTGCATATCATGATGTATAGTCAGAAATTCTGCATATTATTCTGCTGATTCTGATTCTACATATAATTCGGCAAATTCTGCAGATTTTTTTTTTCCGTTTCTGTAACATATTATCTTATAGAAACGCGACAGCCGGTGTCCTGGCCTAGGGGTAGCTTGCCTTCCCTGTGATCTGCACGTCCCGGGTTCCAGTTCTGGTTCGAGCATGGTTGTTTTTCCCCCTGTGATCTGTGAAAAAGAGCCCCTCTCCCCATGCAAAAAGGGTGTGTGTCTCGTGCATGTGTGTCATCTTCCTATGAGCTGGAAGTCAGCCTTTTGCCCTCGGATGCTCAAGGGCATTTACACTCAGAAGCTACTGCACAAACTCGGCGTGAAATCTCTGAATTCGTCCACCGGCTTGTCTATGACAAGTGCCATAACTAACAACAGAAACATGACATGTCCTAGTTTTTCTGTTTATAATGACATATTTGTTTTGCAGTCTTATTTAATAATCTATTGTATTTAATTCGTTAATGTTAGATAGAAAGAGCTAAAATTTTATTTTTTTACCATAATAGAAAAATGTTTAAAAGGAAAACCTTATCTTTTTAATTAATTAAAAAAAATTAGCAAAATTTTAATGTTTTGCGGCCATAAGTTACAAAAATATTATAGCAAAAATCTGATTTTTTTTTCAAAATTTTATAATTTGGAAATTAGTTATTTTAATTATACTAATTTAACTAGCGTTCCATCTTCCAAATTAATATTCCAATTTAATTATTATCTCATTTTCCAAATTAATGTTTCAATTTAATTAATGTCCCATCTTCCAAAGTAATATTCAAATTTAATTAATGTCCCATCTTC
>JAPMOR010105852.1:9920-21575 GCA_026543865.1 Argiope aurantia | reverse complement strand
TCCCATCTTCCAAAGTAATATTCAAATTTAATTAATGTCCCATCTTCTAAGTTAATGTTTCAATTTAATTTATGTCCCCCCTTCCAAATTAATGTTTCAATTTAATTAATGCCCTATCTTCCAAATTAATGTTCCAATTTAATTAATATCCCACCTTCCAAATTAATGTTTCAATTTAATTAATGCCCCATCTTCCAAATTAATGTTCCAATTTAATTAATATCCCACCTTCCAAATTAATGTTCCAATTTAATTAATGCCTCATCTTCCAAATTAATGTTCCAATTTAATTAATATTCCACCTTCCAAATTAATGTTTCAATGTAATTAATGTTCCATCTTCCAAATTAATGTTCCAATTTAATTAATGTCCCCTCTTCCAAATTAATGTTTCAATTTATTTAATGTCCCATCTTCCAAATTAATGTTCCTATTTAATGAATGCTACATTTCCACCTTTCAAGTAAGTATATATGTGCCAAGTTTGGTAACTTTCAATCAAACGGTAGCCTGTAGAGCTCCAACACACACGAACACTTGTTCATCTGTATTATAAAGATGAACGATAATAAATAGAGACACATACTATTTATCATTGAATAGAGCAAAGTCAGAATTTGTTTTTCCAGTTAAAAGTGGCACTGCTATTTGTTTACGAGAAAAGGGTGATATCCCAGGAGAAATAATTTTTAACTTTCTCGCATACGTGGTATAGAAAAAGTATAGTAATCATTAAAAAAAAAATCGAATTCGAGATTTTGACATTTCTGCACGTTTTAGACCTCCCCGAGTTAAAAAAGTACATTAAAAAAATGTACGTCTGTCTTTGACGAAGATAACTAGAAGGATGAAATTTGGTATATGTTCACACTAAATTTTCAGACTTCTATAAAATGTTGAGTAAAATTCTGTTCAGAGATAGTCCGTCTGTTCGGCTATTCAAATATAAGTTAACACGATATCTAAAAAATGAAGAAAGCTAGATAGATAAGATTCTGTTCACAAATTTAACGTCTATTGTTTAGAGATCTTTCAAATTTTGAGCTAAATCCATCTACGGGTTGACTATTTGTAAGTTTATATTGTTAGCGCGATAATTCAAAAACGCAGTGACTTAAATATATCGAACTTGGTATGTTAGTTTGGGACTACAAGTATAGTTCTGTGTCAAATTTTTGTTTCAATTGGTTGATAGAAATCCGCCTAAAACACTAATTCGATTTTTGGATACTATTAATGCATGCCAAGGATTAATAGCCGGAAAACTCGCCAAGGATGACACGATAGATTCAACAAAAATGCTGAATCAACGCCAAAGGTTAATACTTTGTAACTATTATGCACCAATGCCATATAAAGTGTTCTCTGGTATAACAAGTTTATTAGAGAGTATGCGCGAAAATTTTGGGAAGACCACCCCCGCTGGGTGTTTTTTTTATATGTATGTGTTCTTTAATATACAATGAATGAATTCATTGTTGTAGCGCAACATTCATTTCGTTGCAAGTACAATAAAGAACCTCCTTATTATAAACAATTTACATTTGGTAGAAGAAAAATGTAGAAGAGGGCTGCACATGTAAAGCAAGAACACTAGTCTTCCTTGCGCATCAGATTACAATATTGAGCGCATCCGAATTGCTTTCAAACGTAAACGTAGAAAAACCTAAGCGGAGAACTTGAAATTTCACAATCAACAACATGGCGTAACCTTCAAACTCGTGCTTATTATTCTTCAAGATTGAATTATTATAGCAGTGAGTTCAGTAACCAAAGACCAGTTACTTCATATGTGGGGAAAATGGAATTTGCGCTTCGATGTTTGTCTCATAACAAATGAAACCCATGTTGAACGAATAAAATAAAACTTGGACTTTCTTTTACCCAGATATGTTCGTGCCTCTATTTATTAAATCGATGGCTGCTTATAGAATAACCCTTTATTACATCATCAAATCTTTATAACATTTTTTTCTTCTATTTTTATTAGAACTACTGGTAGCTTAAATGGAATCAATATTCTTCCAACTCCCAAAGGACTGATTGTGTGGGATCAAGATGAGGTGACCTTTTTCGACGTCACTGGGGTGAAGAATTGGACTGTTTCAAGTGAACCTCATTTCAACTTAAAGTAAGCAGAAATCTCAGTGAGCTTCTAGCTCTCGCATTTCATGCTCACAAGAAAACTTTATGCACAATTACAATAGGCACTTAAAAAGATTCTGGGATGTTTTATATTTAGAGCGTCATGTAATTTAATTCAAATCTAAAATTCATTTAAAATCAAATGTTTTAAATGCACTTTATTTTTGATGTCAGCTGTAACATGTGGACACTCACTATTTCAAAATATATTAAAGTTTGAAACAACAAACTGTATTTGCCATCAAAAACATAACTCGTAAAAACAACCAAGTCTCGCAACTCAGTTCTTCTATCGTAAAAAGTTGTGAGATCCATGTAATACCAAGTCGGTCAATTTATTCAGTTCAAACTTAAGGGCCCTTCTGTCTTAAGTTATTACGTAATTGGCTAACCTAACAACATCTTATAGTGACCATATCAATATTAAAAATCTTTTATGGTTTAAATAAATAGATTGACTTGGCCATCGCATGAAAACACAATGTATCTTTACATTAAATTAGATTACATTAACATATTATATTAAATTAGATTGTTTAGTATGATTGTCAAGTCAATCTATTTATTTAAACCGTAAAAGATATTTAATATTGATATGGTCACTATAAGATGTTGTTAGGTTAGCCAATTACGTAATAACTTAAGACAGAAGGACCCTTAAGTTTGAACTGAATAAATTGACCGACTTGGTATTACATGGATCTCACAACTTTTTACGATAGAAGAACTGAGTTGCGAGACTTGGTTTTTTTACGAGTTATGTTTTTGATGGCATATCAATCGCTTAATTTCGAGATACGACTATTCTTATAAAATTTACATTGTGGCAACTTTTAATGTGCATATTTTTATTTTTATAGCCGATTTCTCTTGCATGGAAAATTTAATGACGCTGGACCTCAAATTGCTTTGTTCAGCAACAATGCTTCTTCCACTCTGCAGGTACACGCCTTTTTATTATTTTCTTCTTCTTTCTCTCGCTTTTTTTCTTTTTCTTCTTTTCTGTTTTTCTTCTTTTTTCTTGCGATGATTATGTTTTAAGCAAATTGGAAGGATGAGTAAATTTATTATTTAATTTCTGCAAATTTTGAAATCTATAAATGATTGCACACTTGATCGGTTTCTCGCCAAGCACAACAGAATAGTGTTAACCGTCCAAAAACTCGCCTAAAGTGCATCATCTTGAATGGCCACAAGCAATGGTAACAAACGCCTTTGAGGGTTATAATAAAAATTGTCAGAATTATCGCATTTGGCGAAGCATGTTTAAAAAAAATTCAATTTTAGCGACTGCGTTATTTTTAAGTTTAGCCCATACTTATTAAAAGAAGAAAAAAGAAATAATAAAATAAAATAAAATAATAATGGATTTTTCGCTGTTTTACTAATGTACTAGAGTTCTCAAACTTTGTATGGTAGTTTCTTTTTAATATAACAACTTAATAGACATACAATAAAATTATTAATTTCCTTAGTTTTGATTCAAATGAGAGAAAAATTGACTGCAAGATTTAATAAATTATGAAATATAATTAGGCTTATGAATTAGAAAAAAAAATTAAAATTTCAAAATCATACTTTTACCATTGTACCATTATCAAAAATAATTTGTACAAAATTATCAAAGTTAATTTTTGTTCCCAGAAATCTAAAAGGCAAAGCAACAATCATGAAAGCTTAAGGCGCTATAAAAAAAAATGAATATCTATGAATAAAATTGTTTTCTACATTTTAGCACCATAAGTATAGTAAGTGCATTAGACTACAAAATAAATTATAAACAAAAAAATTCTTATATATTAATTAAAAATTAAAATATACTATAGATGTAATTTCAATTTACTTAATGCACTTCTGAATTATCTTTGCTTTTGATTTCAAATTTTTGATTAAAAAAATTATTTTCTACATTGCAGCGTTCTAATAAAAGCACGATTTTCAACCTCCTTTTTTATATATATTTATTATTTGTTTTTTCATTATTTACAATTATCTATATAAATCTGCGAATTTAGTGATATTATTGCTGAACTTATAGTTCTGTTTCAAAATTTGTTTTCATTTAAGGGGAAAAAAAACCTGAAGCCAAAATGCGTTTTTTTTTGTTGCTGTTGTTTTATTATACTTCAAACTTTCAAACTTTTCTTATGTTACTTTGATACTAAAAATATGAGAACTCGTGGCGTTCCCGACTTTGCCCAAATTTATGCTGGGAGGTGGAGGAAGATAACGTCTTTATTAGGAAGTATGTGTGTTAAAAAAATATCAAAAGCACCTTACCCTGCTAATAAGTTAATTTAATATCGTTCCTTCCCCGGCCGATGTACCAAATGTTGTATATGTGGTCCGATGGATAATGAATTTATAAATTGCCTTTTCAATTCTTTATTTTTAAAATTTACTTGAAATTATACACACTGTATTATACTGTACTATGTACGGTAATTTTGCTTTGGAAGTAAATTATTTTAAACTATTACGACGTCTTCTATTCCTATGTTCCATTGCCTGCCACACAAGAAAAACAAGGTTTACATGAATTATAAGACGACGCTCTCTAGGAACAAAAAATCTGCAACATCATGAAAGTAAAGAATATATATTTTTTAATTGGAGTGATTCAGTTATTAGCTAAAGATTTTCAAGTATCAAGATTAAACAATATTGCTGTGACCTTTATTAATGGATTTATAATGCTTTAATTATGCTGGCATAAAAGCATGTGAATTTGAAAATTTCTACATATCTGAAAGCATATTTTATCGTATCTTTATGACCACAAACGATAAAAAGTATTATGAAAGATAAAAAAATAAACATGTTTATGTTGTCGATTGATTTCATTTTCATTTTTGAAATGGCTGTAAAAAATGATTCACTGTTATTTTTCAGGTGTCTTTGCTGGACTATGAGACTGGGAAGACGACATGGAACAAAACCCTCCCAAATGCAGTGATTTCCGATATTGCTTTAATGAAAGGGGAGAAGAACGACTTTGTTTTAGTGTTGCAGAGAAAGGTATGGGAACAAAAAACATAAAATTAAAAATGGAAACTTATCATCATTACTGTTTGATAAAAACTCGAAATAACCTTTAAAACTACCTATATTTACTTCATACCATTGGGATATAATATCGTTTGTGATTGATGTATGAGTTCATCTTCTAAGAAACGAGTGTGCAATCAGTTAACTTGGAATCATATTCTACGTCTTTATGGTTCAGGAGAAAGCTAATTTTACAAGTATTAAAAGTTCTTAACCATGATCAGAGAGTTAATCTTTTACCGCAGTAAGACGGAAAGAACTGAAATAGGCCCAAAAGAAAATATTTGGAGCTTATATGGCTTCAGAAGAGAAATTTGCCCTAAATGTAACAAAGCGAGCATTTATTTATTAGCTTAACTTCAAACAATTAAAGTGTTGTTTGAATTCGAATGATTAGAAGATACTTAACTTTTAGAATGCAGATAAATATAATTTATTACGTGGAGTACATTTATTCCTGTTGTTAAAATCCTGTGTTATTAAAGAATCTACAGTTGATTTTTGAGGTAATAATTATTAGAGAAAGGCAATTCGAAGGAGAGTTGAAAGGTATTAGAGAAAATTGAGATTAATTCCGGGGGGGAGGGGGGAGGAGGGAATTCATAAAGTTTTGCTGTGACAACATTTATACGAAATTCTGTTGTATCGGTTCTACCAACAAGGAAAAGATTAACACTTTGATGTTTAAGATTTTTCCTCATATTTATTATCACAAAATTTCGGTTCTTGGCCATTTACGTCTTACGCAACATCAGAATGCATTAGTTAACTACATTGTATCTCTACTATTTAATTACGAGAGAATGCTTTCCACAAACACTTTGTATAAATCGAATATGAAAGAGGAATATGCTTTCAGTAGTATCTGTATAGAATTCAGAATTGTGTGCAAAATTATCTCTTTCAATACTGAGACACTCTAAAAGTTTGTTGAAACAAAATATGATGACCGCCCAAATGCTCAAATATCCCTGTGAAATTTCCTTCAATGAGTTTTATTGATTAAATATTTGTAATACCAACTACGTTCGTTATAATATTTCTCTCTGTCTGGTTAAGAGAGATATTGAGAGGTTCATGGAACTCTGAAAGGAAGTGCGAACATATATTTAATCTCCTCTTAAGAGTTTAATAACCTTTTAAGAATATGAACTATATTTGACAGAAGTAGAATCCTGTTTTTGAACGAAGAATTCAGGTGTTTCTTTCTGAGGTTTCAATCAAGAGAATTTAGAAGATTAATGAATATTTGAGTAAACTTTCGGAGCTGCAGTGGCCTGGTGGTAAGGTCTCGGATCCGGAAGGTTTCAGGTTTGAGACCAAATTCCATCAAAGAACCATCCCGCAAGCGGGTCTAATGCATGCTGAATCCGTCAGGGCAAACGTCCTCCCGCTAGTGTGCTGCGGATGTTAGGTGAAGGGGATGCCAGCTCAGGTCATCTGACCGTGGTTCAAAATTACGAGGTTCGTCTAAGAATAGTCCTAGTATTGCTTTAAAATGGAGCGTTAATATAACTAAACTAAATTTGTGTGAACTTTCTGCCACCCTATTTCTCCTGCTGAAATCGCAGCTGCTCTTCAATAGATGATGCAATATACATCTTGGTCATTGTTTCAGTTTCGATTGCCATTGGCAAACGACTTTTCGTAAGTGTTTGCTTTATTATCAGCTAGGCGGCTTTGTTCTCTATTTCTCTTTTGTTCTTTCATTTATAGCAAGCCATATGCAAACTCATATAAAAGCATTGATTCTTCTCAGATGCGGAATTGATAAATAAAATTAGCGAACGGTTTAATTTTTATAACTTTCTTATGTTTTGTTTTTAATTGTCTTTATGAGCTTTCTTTTTCCGAACTTTTTTTTTCTTTGGTGTGTTTTCATTATTTTGTAAAGCATTTTCCCCCCTTATCAGGTGGAACGCGACCTGAAGGCAGAAGCTGTGAGTCACTTGTCCGAAGTGCCCACAACTATCATCAGTCTACTGTCTGAAGATGCTGCGATCACAGAAGCTGACACACCAAAGACCACCCTGGTGGAGGAGGCCATTTTCATGGAATTGGGAAGCAATTACTACCAAATGGTTGACGAAAGAAGAACGAAATATACCGAAGGTTTATGGGAATTGTCTTTAATTTGTCTTTTATGCTGAAGAATATGTGATATTTGCGACGTATCATACTCAGATCTCGCTTTTTATTCCGTAAACCAGAAAATATCACTTACAATCAAAATCATGTGTTATTTATGTGAAAAATGGAAATATGCTGTATCTTTCTTATAAATTAACAACTACTCTATGATTTTCTTGCAAAATAATACGAAATGGCTCATTTTGCACTGTCTCTGTAAAAGAGTCGGTATCACCGCCGTGAATCACAAAGGAAAAGCTAGCGCCATCACGTGATAAAGTGATAAAACAGGTACTTAGTTCATACTGAAATAATATGGTACATTTTGTGCTTCGCGATATAGTAAAAGAAATATTTCTTCCTTTCTATGGATTAGGTCTAAATTTTGCTACATGATTGCTGATTTGATCATAAAGAACCCATCAAAAGTTCAATCATTTAAGCTTCTTGTTAAACTGCATTAAGAATTTCGGAAGCGGTTATTCTTAATGTCGGGAAAATTGTATAAAGAATGCTGGAAATTTTTCTTAATACCAGGCAAACTGTACAAAGAATATTGGAAAAGATTGTACATGCGAGACAAATTTCAAAGGAATATTCCAAAAGATTGTTCTTAATGCCACGCAAACTGCTATATATATATGAAGGGACAGTTCTTAATGTCAGGTAAAACTGCACAAAAATTGTTAGAAAATGATGATTCTTAATTCCTGGTAAGCTGCACAAAGAAGGCCAAAGAAAGCTGCTGAATGCTGTTAAGAGATTGTTCTTCATTTAAGACAAAATGCGCATAAAGATTGTTCTTAATTTAAGGCAAAATGCACATAAAGATTGTTCTTAATAATTAAAGCAAAATACACATAGAGGTTGTTCTTAATTTAAGGCAAAATGCACAAAGAATATCAGAGATTGTTCTTAATTTGAGACAAAATGCTCAAAGAGTATTAGAGATTGTTTTTAACTTGAAGTAAAATTCACAAAGAATATTATAAATTGTTCTTAAAGCAAGGTAAACTGCTCAAAGAATATTCCAAGCGTTTACTTTTGATGCCAGGCAAATTATGCAAAGAAGATTGGAAGACATTGTTCTCATGCTAGGCAACCAGCAAGAAATTCTGAATGACATGCGCTCAGATGTATAGCTATTTGCAGCATTACAAATGAGCTGGAAACTAATGAAAAACTTTAATGTGTAGTGATGAAAGCAAACTTATTTTTTCTATATTTTTCAATAGCCACCTTTGGCAATCAGCTGTTTTACCAGAAAGATTAGTTATGTTTAATTTCAGTTAAGTCTCGTAGGCATAATTTGAGGTTCAAGATACCTTCAATAAAGTAATTTTTAGAAAAAACTTATGATAGGTATTACCTACCGAGTTATTTTAAAAGACTTTCACCTGTTCTGTCTATTGTACACATGAACTTTCCTACTGGAGTCGAGTCCTATGATATCATTGTGTAATTAAGAACTGAAGTTTCTGGGTAATGTTGCATGTTGTCCGTATGAAAGTCATTTCATTTTCTGATTCCTCATATAAAACGAGTATGTAAAATTAGAAAAAAATCTTTATTCCTCAGTTAGCAACAATAGATGAAAATCACATCATTAAGATTTAAGAAAATTCCTTATTAAAAATTTTGCAATTTTTTTAAAAAAATAATAAATAAACGTCGAAAAAAATTGCATAGCATTAAACTGTTGTCATTAAAAAAATATTTTTCAAACACCAAAATGTTATAAAAATTATTTTTTGCACTCGAATGTTTTCGAAAATTGTTACACAAAAAAGTCAAAAATCTTTTTAACTTTAGATTGAATTCTACTTAAAATTTTTAAGAAACATGGCTCTGAGGTTTATATTTCTATTCTCCAAAATTTATTTGTATCAAATTTAGTGCTCTAAGTCAAATGATTTGATCTATCGAGCACTAACAGAGAGACGAACATTCTTTTTTATTATTGTTAGAGATTTAAAAAATATGATCTGAAGAGAACAGATTTATAATGTAGATGTAGGTATAATTTTTCGTTAAAATTATATATTTTGACGTGATTAATTGGACAGATTAATCTCTAATTAAAGACCTCTTATCATCATCGTATTTTATACAATATCGGATATTCGACTATAGTCTGTGTGTTTTCTGTAGGCGGTTCAAGGTCACGTTTTCTACTGTGTTACTGGCACCAGACAACCAATAACGAGGTAGAAAATGTGACCTTAAACCGCCTACAGAAAATACACAGACTATAGGAAGTTGCTTCACTTGACTGAGTTCAAGCGATCATGATTAAATAAATGTGTTATTTACAAATAAATAAATTTGTAAAAGGCACAAATTCTATAAATTATAAAATATTAGGATACTAACACTTTTTCTAGCACAATTGGTCAGATTTTATCTGTTTCATTACGTTAACTCAGATATTAAAACATTTATAAATATTAAGTACCTGCTCAAAGAAAGATTGCATATAAATTCGGATGCTATGCAATCATCGATCATAGTAAATACCAAATAAAAACATAGCATGCAAAATTATTAAAATAAATTATGAGTATACCGACTAAGTTAAAATTGTATTGAAATAGAAATGTATTGAATATATGTAAATGTGTAATGATGAGCCTCATATTTTGCACTCAATGTCTAAATCTGCCATTATAATAACACACTCCCTATATTTAATACTGATAATGTTTCAAATTCTGTTTTCGCAAAATATATTTTATTAAGATAATACAGTTTTAGTGTGTGTGTGTGGGGGGGGGGGGGAGATATTTTAACTATTTATGTACTTTTTCAGAGAGTTTAATATACTAAATTTATTTTTTATTAAGGAAACGAAAAAAAATATTTAATAGATTATAATTGATTCATTCTTTTGAATAATGACTGCTTTTCTTTTTCTTTTAGGTAAATCCTACAAAAGCAGTCTCACAGGTAAGTTCGATTTCGTGAAATTATGATTATTAGATGGTCGTATCTGTGTTGTTGCGATTCTGTAATATTTCTCTCCTGCAATGTTAATCCCTTCTTTGTAAAAGGTATTTTATGGATATTTTTAATGGTTGCCAAATGAGTACCAGGTCAATTATCCTCGCCATTGGCGACTTGGTGATGAATTTGGCGATTTCGGCTTCAAAAATGAAAGTTCTGTAATAAACAAGAGTTTTTGCTCTATCTTTATTACAAGCAGAGATCCGACGGTTATTTTGGAAAATCCCATGTCCTATTGGAAAGCCTATATTAACTCGGGAGCTGAAGCAAATCAATCAAGTCATTTCTCTCTGTTTAAAGGGTTGATCGCGAAGCTAGCTCTTTAGTTGCCCAGTTCCGAGTATTATTGCTATTTTTGAATTGGCGATTTTCTGTGTACTTGTATCGTGAGCTTTTAAAGTACCGTTTTCGTGTATACCTATGCTGTGTTTCTGTTACCTACACTACATGCTTTCCTGTGAGACAAAATACCGTATTCCGTTATCTAGATAATGGATTTCTTTAAAAATAAGTATAACAAGAAGTAAATAAGGAAATTAATAAATTATTTGTGTACAGCAGAAATCCAGACTACTAGAAAAGTTTTCCTTCCAGTTTTACTCTGATACAGTGAAATAGAGTAAAAGTTTCTAGTGAAGAATTCGCGACAGTTGTTTAAATACGTACATATATCATACTATCTTTAGTGTTGCCACACCTGTTGAATCAAAATGTTATAGATATTTTGAATACTTTTATTTCTTTGCCTTTAATTTGCCACTCGCAAAGCTTTATTTTGAATACTTTTATTTCTTTGCCTCCAGTTTGCCATTCGCAAAGCTTTATTTTGAGTACTTTTATTTCTTTGCCTCCAGTTTGCCATTCGCAAAGCTTTATTTTGAATACTTTTTATTTCTTTGCCTCCAGTTTGCCTCTCTCAAAGCTTTATGTTGAATACTTTTATTTCTTTGCCACCAGTTTGCCAATCGCAAAGCTTTATTTTGAATACCTTTATTTCTTTGCCTCCAGTTTGCCATTCGCAAAGCTTTATTTTGAATACTTTTATTTCTTTGCCTCCAGTTTGCCATTCGCAAAGCTTTATTTTGAATACTTTTATTTCTTTGCCTCCAGTTTGCCATTCGCAAAGCTTTATTTTGAATACTTTTATTTCTTTGCCTCCAGTTTGCCACTCGCAGAGCTTTAATAAATCTTATATCATATCTTATATTATTTATATCTTATATTAATCTTATTATATATTTACAAATCTTTGGAAAAATTTAAGTTGATTCGAATTTCCAAACCAACATATGTTGACATGGTAATCTTTTAGGCCTAATTCGCCTATCC
>JAPMOR010105851.1:59443-105439 GCA_026543865.1 Argiope aurantia | reverse complement strand
ATGCAATGTCTTTTATATAGACAACGAGTCCTTATCTACCACTCCCTCTTATCTTGAATTTTCTTTTATTAGTCAACTGTCTGTGACGCAATTTTGTGTGTGTGTATATATATATATAGGCTACTGTATTACATATATTTACATACTGTATAAAAATGTATAGATGACAGATGCTTAAATCTTTCACGGATTTAATCCAAAATTCGACGTAGGTTAACACTTTAAATGTTATAATTGCCTTGATCTTTATATTTTGTAATTGTCTTATTTCATTGTTCGTGTTCCTTTTGTCTTAAATGAATAAATTTTCTTTGAGTGTATTTCGCTCAAAATGTCTTTGAACTTTCGAGATTTGGTGCCGATACTTTCCCAACCACAAGTCTCAAAACGTTTTTGAGTTATCAGGCTTGCAGGAAGAGTGCCATAATTCCAAAAATGTATTTACTGGAGTTAGTGAGGTCGAAAAAGTGGGTTTTCGTTAAACCGTCTACGAATATTTTGAGGATTGCAATATTATATAAATTTCGCCTACAAAAAATAAAATTGTGTCACCGTATTAACTTTTCTTCAGAAAACTGCAGAAATTTCCTCAAAAAATATATTGCATGCCATCAAGTCAATAAGGACTTTAAACCGTTTAAAATTACTCCTTGAAAAATATTTTACATTATGAAAACACTCAAACCAAATACTTTCAGATCAAAATTAAGGCAAATTTAGGACATGTAAAACATTATCATTATGATCCAAGGGTATTCATGCATATTTATCTATTTTTTTCACATTTGTGATTGTTATGACTATTAATGAACTATCATGCAATTGATGAAAAATGGCTCAAGCCAAAGCCAGATTCTCATGAAAGAAATTATTGAACCTTAAAATTAAATCAAATGGTACATTCGGCAGCTTCGGCATGCTATTCAGGTTTCATTATTAGCAATCACAAAGAAACAGCTATTCATTTATTTATATTAGATGAATACAACGGACATGTCAGATACATACTGAAACACATCGATAAACAATGCCATTGTTAAACGTACCGAAATATTTCTGTCAATCATGCATCCTTAATAAAAAAGAGCTCAGCGCAACAAAAATCCCCATTGACGTCAGAGGCGACGTCAGGCCCATTACCCATTAATTAAAAGTTACGGAAAAGGAATAATTGCAGGGTCTTTCGGAACCGGTATGAGGCAGGTGATGAAGTTATTAAGTGATTTAATTACGGTGGAAATATAGGGGAGGGAGATGTAAGTAAATGGAAGGGCGTAGGAAAATTATGGATTATACCTGAAATAAGGAAGCACAGTTGAAAAAAAGTAACTTAATGTAAACAGCTGGTAGTGAAAGTAGTTTTTTTTAGTGCTTCTGCTGTTCATTAATTTTTTCTCCTCCGAATAGCTTAGTAAAATCCATAGAACGAAGTCATAAGTAAATATCAACTTGTTTTCTCGTATTTCTTGTTACGGATATCATTAAAATGTGAGCAGCCATAAGGCGATGTATTTTATCATTTCTTTGGTAACAACAAACTTTCAATTCGTATTATTATTCCCCAGATCATTTTAATAATTTTATTTGAATAGAACAGAAGCTGAGTTTGATTATTTTTGTTTATCGTACATGAATATAAACTGATACGGAAAATCAAAAAACAAATTAAGTTGTTTTAAGATGAGTTTAGATCAGCATACGATCACAATAATGAAATAAAAACAAAAAGTTAAAAAAGCATTTATATCTTAAACGTGATACTCAACTTAAATTGAATAATTGCATGATATAGGCAATGGTTTAGATATAACAGATTAAAAATATTTAAAATCTGTTATATCTATAAACTGGCATTGAAATCACCACTCTTAAATCGATAATAACGACAACTGGGACGGGGCAGCAGCATCATAAGTTTCTAAAAGTGTCTGATGGGCTTGGGCAGCAGATTTCTTCAAATCAAACAAAAAAAAGCAATGAATGTAGAAAATGCAATTTAGAACGTTCCATGATTGGAGTCTATATACATTGAATCTCAATAATACTAAATAGTAAACTTTTTAAATGATAATTGTAAAAGTAATTTGTAAATTGGTATTACCGAACACATTGTCATTTATATAGATACTTCGCAGGTTTATCAATAGATGTGTCTGAATAAAATACATGCAATCACCTAATAAATACCTTACAAAGTATTTAGCAGCCTTTTAAAGATACACTGCTAAAAAAACTAATACACCAATCTAATAACGTGTAGAGCAGGGTAGTCCACAAAGTCATGGGAGTGCGAGATGGGAGAGATCTCTTAAGCACAGCCCTTTGCAAAGCATCCCAAATATGCTCGATAATGTTCATGTCAGGGGAATTAGATGGCCAAGAGAGGGAATGAAATTCAGAAGAGTCCTCCTCAAATCACTCGGTATCGATTGTAGACCTGTGACGCATTATCCTGTTGGAATTGTCCACGTCCGTCGGAATGTGTACAGGACATGAATGTATGCAGGTTGTCAGAAAAGAATTTAACGTATCGCTGACCTGTCATGATAGAGTCTAGACGTATTAACGTTCCTATTTCATGCCAACTGCACACACACCCTCATACAGTTCCTTGTAGGGATGATGGGGTTTTCTCCACACTCGTATACGGTCAGTAGCCCTATACAATTGGAAACTTGAGTCGTCAGACCAGACAACGTTTATCGAATCATTAAGAGTTCAATGACAATGTTGGCGAGTCCCGGCAAGGAGAACTTTGTGTCGTTAAATCAACAATGGTACACGAGATGGTTTGCGGCTGCGGAAGCCCATATAAATTTGGGTACGTTGCAGAGTGTGTACACTGACACTTGTTAATGGGCCTGCATTCAAATTCACAGTAATTCGAAGAAGTGTTGAACGTCTATCTCATGTAACAGTTCTTTTCAGCCGTCGACGATCCCGTTTTTTTTTTTTTTTTAATTTAACCCCGATACCACGTATATAGCAATTCTAACAACGCAACTTATTTGCATATATCTATTTTTTAATCAGTTTCTGTGTTTAAATTTTAGAAAAAAACTTTAATGTTTCAATCAAATTATAATGAAATTAAATGAGGACCCGTATCAGAGAAAGGTAATTATAAAGAATGGTATAAACTTCTATTATTACTACATATTTATCTTTATTTTTTAAACACTTTTTAACTTTATAAATCTCTAGCTATTGGATCAAAAGAACAAATTTTTGATTTTTTTTTCCATCTGTGACAAATAGTAGTTTAGCATCTATGTAATAATTTAGCAATTTTCGCATTTATAGCCATTAGGGTGAACTTATTTCCTAATAATCAATTTAGAGCAGAATATCATTGAAATAGCTGCTCCGAAGTATAAGAATTTAATGCCGCAGTATAGTAAATTATCAAATCCGCTAAAATGTCAATTGCTAAACCGTAAGAGTTAAAGCTGCAACATACAAAGTTGTACATTGCAGAATCCCCGCTTCTCACATAAGCCTATTATCTGTGAGTAGATACAACGGTAATTTGAGCCGTGAAATTGCTTTTCTACAACAACATTAATGAACCAACTCAGCTTTGTTTCTTCCATTTGATAATAATCTCGAATATCTGCTGCGTAATGAATTAATTTTGTTTTATTTTTGGCGGAAAATCGCTTAAGAGAATATCTAAATGGGTATCATTAAAGAATTAGGAGGAAGTCCGAAAACAAGAATGAATTCCTTTGTGTGAAAAGGGAGGAAAGAACTGATATGTATTTTAAGTTCTTAATTAGTTGCGTGCAACCAAAAATAAAAATCGAATAATAATGACTCTGTTTAAATGCCTCCATTGGACTTCCAATTCTTAGGAGGACATTAAATAGAATTTATACATCAGAACAGAGTGCATTTAAGTAAGCCAAATTAGCAGATAAATAATGAATATGCAACCGACCTTTTAGCTTCACTCAAAATGTTAAAAATAGTGTATGAAAAAGTAAAGAATAAATAAATGCAATCATGATTTCTATGCAAATATAAAGAATTAATGAACAAAAGTATCAACAAAGTTTTAAAGTTTTAAAATAATTTTAACTGCAACTATTGACATTCCTTTTCTACAAAATTATTTTAAAGCCATGTATCATACCAATTTTGATGTAGAAGTTTGCACAACAAAGAATAATATACTTTTAAGGTGAATGTATTAATAAAAATGCCTTACATATTGGTGGAGTGTATCTAACATTTTTAACATTCTTGCATAACAAAATAATATCCAGTACTTGTCCATCACAGAAATTCAGAATTTGTATAAATCTTGTTATATTAAAACGGAAGGACGAACCCCTGATCTCCGAAACTGTAAGTATTAAGAATGTATCACAAAAATTCGATTCTTCAGAAGAAAAATTCCAGTTTCATAGCACCTGTATTATTTAGAGGCTAACCAAAAGTATTTTGGGGGATTTTCCTTATTTTCTTATCTCGAAAATACAAGTCCGGTGCTCGGAAATCAGATCGATGCGCTCGCTTTTCATTCTTTGGTTACTTAGAAAAATGTCACAATTAATATAATTTTTTTTTCGAATTTAATAAATATTTTTGATATGAATGAATACATTTTTTTTTCGATTTTCAAAATGTAATATTTTTTTAAAATCATTTTTAATAATTACTGTTTCATATATTCTTAAATGGGAAATATTAAAAGTTATATTTATGTGAAATTCTTCTGTATATTATATAGGGTGCTTTCAAAGCTTTCGTCAATTTAAATTTAGGGATTATACGCATAACGAGATTGAATCTGCCTTGAAGCATTAATTCAAATCTGGTACTTTAACAATGAGTATTAGGTATAAATGGCATTTCGAGGCTATGGAAAGATTAGTAATTTGATAAAACAAAACTGACTCAGTTGCTTAAATGAAAGACTTGAAATCAGGCGGTAGAATTCTCTAGGATAGACGAGAAACTGTAAAATTTGAAAAGGTCAATTAAAATATTGAGAAAAATTCAATTCGAATAAATTAAAATTAAAATTTTCGATAAGTTTTAGACATTAATACAAAATATTTCATACCGGGCTTTTCAAAATCTGCAAAACACGATGAAGCCTAAAGAGTTTCCTCATGAATTCGTGGTTAAAGCTTCGTTGTCCTGTCAGCGATGCAGCGCACAAGCCAAATGTATTTTTTTCAGTGTTTACGAGATTTATATATATATATATTTGCTATATATTCCATTAACTAGCAAGCAAAAACTTTTTCTTAATTAAAATATGTTTTTAACATTTAAATTAAATAAAAATGTATATTTTAAGCCATTGTTGAATTGAATATGTGGACAACCATCCATATAACAATGAACGACTGAGTCAGCAAAAAGTGTTCCAGAAAAGCCATTGCATCTTCGGATTTTCTAAAAAATAGCGTGATATAGGATGGGAAGTGATATGTCTACAAAAGCAAGATAATCAGAAACAATGTTTAAATATTGTTCTTATTGCCCAACAAGCTCGATAGAAGGTAAAGGAAAAAAAATGATAGAATTGTGAGAAAGTATTTGATTGCGATATCTTACCAGATGATGCATCTATCCAATCCACTCACAACTTGGAGCGTTTGGAGTATGTCAATGCTCAAAAATACTATAGGGAGTGATTTTCTTCGTCAGACAATGCTAGAACTCAGCCTCGTAATGTCCAGCACAAATTTGTGAAGTTTGAGGGAATTCAGCATTAAACACATCAGTTCTCATATTATTCGAATTTTTTTTGTGTGGCTATCTCGTATTGCCACAAGGAATTCACTATTTTTCAGCTCTAATTTCATAAGTCTAGTCTTGTAAATATGTTATATAAACCCCAAAAACTCTATCCAGAGGTTTTAATTAATGTACATAATGTAAAAAAATACAAAATATATATTTTGCTGTGCGTTTTAAGTAAAGAATTACAATATAAATCTATGTTTTATTTTTGAGGCAGCCTCCTTTTACGGTCAGCTGATTCGACGTTATTATTGATTTAACTAAATTAATAATAACGTCGATTTATTATTTTGTTTAAAAAAATTAACAGAATCTATTATGAAGAACTTGATGTTCATTATTCCGTCAACAATTAAAGCAATGAATTGTTGTAGATATTAAAATCGTGTTATATTACACTTATTCTGTATAATATGCATATGTACCTTCTTAATGGATAAGAGTCCCGGATATCATAGCATCAATAAAACCTTAAATGTCTAGATAAACTGCTGCAAAATGGACTTTGTCTTTTGGAGTAATGTAATTTCACTTTATGATTTCTGGTATAAACAGAGTAGATAGGAAATATAAACTTTCATTATTAAGTTTAAACAATAGAAGAAGAGCATGCGATTAAATATTTAAGGAAACAATAGAAACGATTTACATTTAATTCTAACAATGAAATCTAAAGTTGAAAAAATTGCAAAAAAATATATATATTTTTAAAAAAAAATTTAGAATTTAAATTTAAAAAACAAATTAGAAAATACTTCCATTGGTACAAATTCTATGATCTGGAAGAAAATTGAAATCAAACTAAAGAAATTTTAAAATTTTAAAATGGTGTAAAAATTATTTTTATGCAAACATTTTTCGGAATTTATCAGAGAATCAGTCTTAAATATCGTTGGTTTTTAATTAATTCACATTCTTCAAAATCTCGTCCCAATAGATGCACATTCTATCCTCTAATTTATATTTGTGCCATATTTGCTAATAATTGATTTGTCCTGTCCATTGTCAATTCCCACGCAATCTATTTAATTATTTATGGAGATAGATTTTAGAAACTTATTTTATCTTATTGCAAGTATTTTGCATTAGGCATGGGTCGTAAAGCAAAGGAAATATGCATTAAAAAACTAATTAGTAAAAAATGTTCTACCATTTTCACTCACTCATTCCACTCACTGTTTATTTTAATACTACACAAAATGCAATTACCACATAATAAATGTTCGTTTACTTCACTAAGAAATGAGATTATACTTGGCAAGCAAAACGTTATTTTGTCGGAACGTCATATTCCTCAAAAACAGCTAAGTGCTCAAAGTCCCCAAAGCAACTTAAGACAGATAGGAAGTTCATTTGTTATTCTCGGTTAGTTAATTGTGTCATTTATAATTAACTAAACGCTCCTTAACGAAGACAATAAATGAAGCAGAACAAATTTCATCCAAAGGGCCATTTTTCTGTCGTAACTCTGAGAATTGTCAGCATCAGCAGTAAGCCCCTCATACTTAATTAGAGAGTCGTTACGGCCCTTTTCAAAGTCAATAAATTAAGCATAATCTAAATCTTTAACGGTGGATCTCGAGATTAACTATGATAGGATAAGTGAATAATAATGTCTGGATAATTGTTTAACTTAATTGTTAATTTCCATAGAAATTAATTGCGCATAAAATTGCATTGGAATTAATTACAAGACATTGCTACTGAATTATATGTAACTATGGATTTAAATATAAGTTTCAATACTTGGAGAATAATATGCAATAACAAAAAATTTTCTTTGATTGTATTCAGAATATAATGATAGAAATTAAATCTTACTGATGAATTTTATAAATGAAGAAACATATTTAAAAAGATACATAATAATTAAATTAAGTTTCATTAGATTCACACTACGCATTTTTATGCCATGAAAGTTCTGTTTATATATTTTTTTAAATTGTCTATATCATCAACTATGTAACTCAAGAATAACTGGGCTTCAATAAGTGACTATTAACATTTGAATATTTTTTTAATCAATTGTTAACTTTCATAGAAATTAACTGCTCTTGAAATTCATTGTAATTAAATGCAAGAAATAAGTAAAAATAGGAAGTATGGACATATACAAGTTTCAGTACTTAGAGAATGTCATACAATAACAAAGAATCTACAGATGCATTTAGAGTGTAATCAATAAAATTTACGTTTTATTGGTTGATTTTAAAAATGTAGTGGCTTTGAAAGTTTCATGAGATTCAAATAAATTTCTTTATAATGAATTTATTTTTTTAAACCATTGACATTTTAATTATAAATTTTTATAACTCAATTTTAAAAAAAATTCTAAATGATCAACGGTGTTACTCAAAGTTAATTGTACATTTAACTGAATAATTACCTTTGAATAATTGATAAACTTAATTGTTAATTCTAATGAAATTTACTATGCATAAAGATGCACTTCGAGAAGGGATGTGAAGGCTTCTTTTTGTATGGGTTGTCCAAAATAATGTAAAATACATTTAAAAAAGGGTATTTTGCACCTAATATGGTGCAGAAATACCTTTAACAGTCAAAAGCGCTTGAATCTTTCTTGAAATGGACATATATAACTTCTGTGTAATGGTAAGTGGGATGTAGTATTATTCCTCATACAGAAATTGCTTTAACTCACGGAGAGACGCAAAAGTTAGGTAACGAGTTCTCACTCTCTTCCAAAACAGACCACAGGGTTGCTCATATCATGCTCAAGTCCGGTGATTGCGTAGGCCACGGAAGGTGCGTAACTGGGTCCTGAGGAGTAATATAGTCATTGCTAGTGACTTGTACATGTAAAGTGACAAAGGGACCTACTCCAAATCACGAGATAAGACGCCACACCCTTACGAAACCACCCTCCTGCTTCACTATAGGAAGGAGACAGTTTAGGTTGTAGGGTTCTGAGAGGGTTCTCATCGCGTAAACCCGTCCCGTGGTGGAAAAAAGTAGAAACTGAATTTAACGAAAAACAAAATATGTTTCCATTCATCTGTAGTTCATGTATTAATGTGCTTTCACAACTGTTCTCAGCTTTACCGATTTGCATTTGTCACAAGGGGCTTTGCAATTACAACTCTGCCCTAAAAATTTTGTTTATGCAATTCACTTCGAACAGTATCTCTCGCAGATAGTTTGGTTTTTTTTCCACAATTCCTTCTAGAAAATTTTGTTTTGCCATGATCGTTGTGTGCTGTCATGACTTTCGACACGGTGCCTATTGATACCCCCAGCAGCTGTGCCACTGTGATTACAGATGCACCAACCAGACGGGCTCCCACTATCTGCGCTGTTGAAACTCTGACAAGTCTCTCATTTGAGCTTCGATCGATACGAAATTAACCAAGCAATGATACACAACACACTCACGCACACTCTTGAGACTATAAGCAGAAATGTAGTACAACAGAACGTGCAATATATGTAGTCCTATATTATCACATACAGAAGTCGCTGTTTTCAGAGAGGCTTATCCATTATTTTGGACAACCCTTGTAAATAGAATGATTTAATTCTAAAAAATATGGTAGAAATTTCATTACTTACAGAATATTATATAATAACAAAGAATCCATACCTATCATTTTCAGAATGTGATCAATCAAATTTATATATAATGATTGATCCAAGAAATAAAAAATCACCTTTTCAAAGATTCAAGGTAATCGAATTAAACTTCTGACAATCAAATTATGTTTATCACAAACAATTTATACATATTTCAATGATGAAAAAATTTTTAAATGATTAATGCATACTTTTAATTGACTAATTTGTCTATTTTTAATGCTGAATTTATTATTTTGAATATAGCTAGAATCACCTGAATTATTGTTTAACTGTATTATGTTAAATATAGTTTTCTGTCATGGCCTACCCGAATATTTATTTTCTTAGATATAATTCTTTTGAGGGTTAAATGATTAAAGGGAACATAACCGGATAGTAAATGATAAAAATAGCTATAAAAAGTGGAATAAATAAGCCAATTAATTAAAAGAAAAAGAATTTGGAATGAGCATAGATCTCCCCAAGTTCCTACTTAAAAATCACATAAATCCATTCCTTACATCTCATTACTTCCATTTCAAGAGCACAAGAAGAACAATTAGTCCTTTAAATATAAATGGGCTGTTATTCATTCTATTTCATCAGATGACAGATCTTAGCTTTCATGTCCTTAAACTAATGGTAAACATATAACAGC
This sequence comes from Argiope aurantia, assembly GCA_026543865.1. NCBI lineage: Eukaryota > Metazoa > Arthropoda > Arachnida > Araneae > Araneidae > Argiope > Argiope aurantia. The sequence continues at coordinate 95,448 of JAPMOR010105851.1, read as the reverse complement.
GATTCCACGACATAAAATAATTTCGAATCGCTTTCTAAGGGGCATTTCGAGCTCGACATTTATCAGTATGTTTTAAGGCCATTAATTATTTTCCGAGGCAAACTCTTAAGAAGCGAGGATTCTGAATTTTCCCCCCATTCGTCTGACAACAGAAAACAGGAAATATGTGCACTTCTTCCAAAAGTGATAACGGATAAAAATTGAATAATGGACAGTCTATTTTTTTCTCTCGTTGTTGAGGCTCAGGAGCTTAATAATGGAAAAGTATCATAATATATGTTCCGACCTCAAGCATTATTGATAATCCTAAAACAAACGAAAGCATATTATTCAACTGGGCTTAACTCTACGGAAGATTTCACATTGGATGGGATGCTTATTATAATGGAATTATGTTAAAACTTTCCTTTGGGTTGAGTTCTTCAATGGGAGGACATTCGAAATGGATTTGGAAAGCCTTGCTGTAATTTTTATATTATTTGAGTTAATCAATATGCAACAGTTTGTATGAAATTTGAATATCATTTGCAAAAAAAAAAAGCTATTATTTAAGTTTTACGTTTACAGATATCCTATTGAAACTACAGTTTTTACATTAATTGCATGAAAAATAAATATAAAATAAAAAGTAAAGCATAGAATTGTTTTTTTTTTGTTCTCTGTCATGAAATATTTAATATTGATTTTGAAATATCCATTCTTGCAGAAGTCACATACTTTTGGTTGGTTAAAATACATTCAATAAAGACCTTTCAAGAAATTTGTTATATTTAAAATTTTTTATCAAATTGAAAATTTAGAATAAATCAAATTTAAAGCTGGAACAACAACTTTTTTCTCGGGCCTGTGGGTGCTTCCAGATTATAAATCAGATTATTGCATGAAAAAGAATAGAATGATAACAATTTGTATTTATTTAATAACTGGCGAACCTGAAAGACCAATCACCTTGTTAATTTTTTTTGTAAGGATTTCTTTAATCAACATTTGGTAGACATCAGAGATTAGCATTTGTTCGAATGTTCTAAATTTTTGTACTGCATTTTTTTTCATATGCACACGCATAGAACGATGATAAGGAAATTGATGTAATAAGGGAAAACTCATTGAACCAGTTTCGTACTCCAGCCATTGCTCCGATTCTGTCAATTTTTCTTTTCTATGAGATTTTGGAACCAATAAACATACAATCAATTGTAACCTACCTCTAGTTACAATTTTAAGCGACTCAATTCAACCTTCTCTATGGGAGGAAACCTTGAAAGTAAAACTATCCATAATTATTGAAACCTATTATACCACTTTTATTTTCCTAAAACCTAGAATCATAATCAACAGTTAACGTTCTCATTTTTACCATTTATTTCTTAGGAATATATGGTGTAACATTCCCTGTTTCCCAGTACTGATAAAACATTTATAGCCAACTGTGTCGTCGCTGTTAATTACTAAACTCCTCGAGATAGCCAGATGGTGGGTTTTTTCACCTGGGTGGTTTCGCATCTGTTCATTAGCGACTGCAGTGAAAGACCACATGTGGAAACTCCTCGTCCAAGATATATTGATAGTGCCTTCAAAGAGAAAGGGGTGTCCAAACATATGGATGCTAAATGTTTCTCATTGTGAAAGGACTATGATAACTCCGTGTTCCAGAATAGTCAGTTATGAAAGTTGCATCACTAAAAGGACCTTCCCACGACCGACTGGCACCGCTGAGTTAGCATATTTCTGAACCACGATTGGCCGAAAGAGAGCTCAAAAGACCAATGTAAATTAAGAGGCGGAGATTGTCACCGAAATAAAGTGCGGAGATTTTTTTTTTTTTTTTTTTTTTTTTTAGGGAGAGGAGAAGAAACGAATTGCAGGCAGACTGTTGAACTACGCCCACGAGTTCGGAGTCCGAGAACTACCCCTGGAGTAATTGTGTTGGCTAACAACCTGAGTTCCGTGTGGTGGTGTTCTCCGTATTCATGGAGAACTGTGTTTCAAGATAAACCTTCGACTTCGATTGTTGTGTCTCCTACTACAGGTGTAAATAACTATTTATTTAACCAAGATTAGAACAAGTTTTTGTTTTGTATATATAGGGCTGTAAAATAAAGAATGGTCTGGAAATTCTGCTTCGTTATTTGATCAGTCTAGATCAAGACATTACAATGGTATAAAAAAGAATGCATATCTCCTAACACGAAGAACTAGACCAATTTTCTCAGTTTGCAAGCATAGATAAACTGTTGGAATTCTTTATTTTTACCCTGCTAGTGATATTTAAATTAATTCGTTATTTTTTATATGAAGATTTAATTTTTAAAAATAGTTTCGAATTAAAAAAATTAAATCTAATCAGATAATGAATGAGCAATTGATCGACGAAGTGGATAATATTTTATTAAAACTGAAAGCAATTAACAGATATAAGAGTCATAATATATTAGATATAAAAATACGAATAAAAACATAAAGATATAAAAATTAAATAAAAGCATATAGAGTTTTGGGTAAAAATAGTCATTTTTCTTTCCGATTGCTTTTCTTATATTTCCCATTTTACATACTGAAATGCAAATATTCCAAATGCACCAGTATTCCTGGCCTTTATCGTAATCTGGACGTCCCGGGTTCAAGTCCTGGTTCGGGCATGGTCCTGGCGTCCTGGTCTAGGGCTGGCACGCTTTTCCCGTGATATGGGTGCCCCAGATTCGGGTCCCTATTCGAGCATGGTTGTTCTTCCTCCTGTGTTCTATCTGTGAGATGTGTGAAGGAGCCCCCCTGTAAAAAGGAGTTGTGCAAGCGATTTAGTGAGTGTCATCTTCATATGAGCTAGAATTCAGACTTCAGCATTCGGTTTCTCAGGGGGTCCTTACCCTCAGAAGCTACTACACCCCTCTTTCCCCGATCTCTGACTTGTTTTGAATTGGAGTTCCATCCAAGGGGGATAAGCAACAACAACAACAACAGCCAATATTCAAGTTTTCTAACACTTTTCAGTTATTCAAAAGATAAATAGGAAAACTTTCATTCAGACAAACCCCCTAAGGGTAACTAAAATATCTCTGATGATAAATTGAGATATTTTAAAATTTAAATTTAAAATATTTAACTTAGGTCTAATAATATTTTCTTATAAGATTAAAAAGATGATGATTTCGTAATGGTTGCACAAATAAAAAACGAAAAAATTTTTATGTGTTTTTAAGCCATTCATATCAATGAAATATGCATTCAATGTTCATTAAAATCATTAAATTTCTCTCAAAAACACCTGTACTGTTAGTTTCTGGAATGAAAAATGTAGAAGAAAAACCATTATTTCAGGGTGTATAAATGATTTTAGAAAATACTTTCCTTGAGTCATATATCAAGATGATTATTAAAAGTTTGTGGGCAAAAGTATAAAAAAAATCAACCACCGTCATAATAATCAAGACGTTTAATCATCGTTGCATTCTCTTCACAGCTCAGTTTTTACTTTATTGTACCTACACAGAAATTCCGAATCCTCAATGTCAACTTCAGCAGTGAATCCATTTCTTTCCAGTGCAGCTGGTAGACAACAGCCAGGGGGTGATTTTTTACCTAAATCTCGAATTCTATCAGATTTTTGATGAAAGTCATCCAAGGATAATACCTTGAAGGCAAGTCTCCAATCTAAAAGTAGCTCCACTTTTTCTAATCTATGTCCTCATTGATTGAACGACTTGAACTTTGTTCCTAATCGTTTTTTCCTTTCTTTGAGCTTTTTTTCCAAATAATATAAATTTTGACATTTTTCTTCAACAGTTCCGTACAAATATCTCTTCTTACCCATATTATTAAAAGAGTTAACTTTAAAGTAATTTCTTTTTTTTTCTTTTCATACAGTTTTTTATATAATTTTAATGCTATTTTCAATTTGATTTCAAAAAAATATTTTTAAGCAATTTTATTATTGTTGTGGCGAAATCCAAACCCATTTCATTATTTCAACAAACCTTTTATTCCCACATTTTCGTTAATGAGAAAATTTGTATTAAAAAAATGTTTTCTTTGAACATTGAATCCAAAGAAAATTTTAATTTATTTTATTATGGTAAAAGTTTTTAGGTTGGCATTATTTTTCGTAATCCAATAAACATAGAATGCAGCAGAGGATGCAATCTATCTAGCCGAGGACAGATGAATCAAGACTTAAATAATATAAAGCTTATAATGTTTAGAATTAGAGGTTTGAAGTCAAGAAATTTAGAGTATAAATTTTTTTTATTTCACCTTCGCTTGGGGAAAAACACTTCTTTCTAACCCCCCCAATGCTTTTTTTTTTCAATTCGAAACTGAGTCTACTCCAGAAGGATATTTAAACTCAAAATGTGTGAAAACTTAACATTGAAAGTAACATTTAAATTTAATGAAATTAATTATTTTTGTATTAATTTTTTTATTTAGCATTTAAAGCCTGGTAATTTTCCAATGTGTTCTGTAAGTCTACTACGGGTGTGTGTGTGTGTGTGTATGTGTGTGCTTGCATGTATGTGTGTGTGTGTGCGTGCATGTGTGTGTGTGTGTGTGTGTGTGCGTGTGTGCGCTCACACGCGTGCGTGAGTAGCATTATTGTGCTTATATGTTGTCTGTTACACTAATATGAGTGCATGGTCTTGAAGTCTTGAGATAAGTGCATTGAAAAAAGACATCTTCAGAACAAAGCAGATAAGTACCGTATTTCAGAGAATGAATCACATTTAAATGATACTGTTTACACGAGTCTAAATTTTTATCGCATCGCTCCCTGCATTAGGCCAAGTAAGGGCACTGCAGTAAATAGGCGGAATATGATGACATAGCACGTGGTTGTGTTTCCATTAGTTATTTTAAATGTAAATATTACTGTTCAATCTACGAATCATTTAAGTACTTCCAAGTTGTGTAATAATAATTGATATTACAAAAATTTGAGCATAAATTTACATTAGCTACCTTATTCTTATAGACTTATTTCGAGCTGAAGGTCTTTATTAAAATAGCAAATTAGTTTAAACCCGATGTGAATTACATTATGCGATTACATAACTAACATTACAAACAATTACTTTCTGAGTATATAATTGAAACTTTCTGATACAGTAAAGTCTAAATTAAACGAAATTCTGTTTAATGATATTTTAGATCGAACCGTAAGTTTGATCGAAACTTATGTATTATTTTATCTCTATGTTAGAAAAAAATTTATATTAAATAATCAATCTTCATTAATTTTGAGAATCGTTTGTAATTTTTCGTAACTCATTCCTCAAAGTTTCAAACAAATCGACTGCTCTGAAAAATGGCAGTATCTCAAAGACATAGATACTGCTGTAGAAATAAAGAATGGTGCAATTTTTTCCAAGTTTTAGAACGATTAATGACTATGTGGAGTTCAATAAAGAGTATTCGACTGTATTACCTCTTTATTCATTTATTTACCAACATAAATTGTAACGTTGTTTTGTAATATAATACTAAAAAAAAAGAAACAGTGTATTCGCATATACCTAAACATATGCAAATGACTTGATAAATTGTCATATACACAATATGGCAAAAGACTGCTGCCATTGCTAAAATAAAATAAATTCTTAAATCAATATGTAAATTGCACAAAGAAATACAACAGAATCAAGCTCATCACTACTGCTCTAAGAAGTTATGCAGGTTTATTTGAAAACTTATACAAAATTTCACTAAAATACTACAGTGAATGATAAAGAGGATAAGGATAAATTTATTGAAATTTCTCCAAAGATAAAATATCAGCAGCATTTAATACAATATGAAAAAGGTTTATTTGAAGAAAAGGTGACGAATGATGAATTTCTTTATAATATGACGAACATTTTAATAAAAAAATGAATTCTAAATAATGAACCTGAATTTACAGGCAATGAATAAAACAAGTAAACATTTTATGGCTTAGGATATATGTTTTTAAGATAATAATTTTTATGTAAAATTCAGTCTTTTTTTTTTCTTTTTTTTTTGTTATTATAAGCAATTTTTAAATTTCGACTGTAACTGACTGCATCATTATGTAAGTTTTGAAGTTGATTATATTCACAGGTGAAAGCACTGACCACCGGCGCAAAAATTTTTAAGTTGTCTCATAATCTTATCGTCCCTTTCTTCCTCAAAAAGATTTAAATAACTAAATAATACTAAGATAAATAAATATAAGATACTAATTGTGAATTATTTCCAATGACAATGCTTTACTGGGAATTCTCTCAGAAGCCATTAACAAAACTGTTAATCGTGAAGCTTGAATATCCTCCACCTACCAACTAGAAATTTCTAGAATTGTTTTCCTAATCAATTCAGAAAGAATATACCCCAATAAACTAAAATGTAATCCAATTCTTATAAATCTTTTAACTATGCTGATTTTTTCTTATATATAGGGGTGGTTTAAAATGTTGCCTTCTTCAGTGTTTTTCAGATGAAGAATTTTCCAGAGTGTTTTTTTTTCTGTAGAAAAAATACTCTGACAATCAGCGGACTATTGCAAATTCGCTGGACTAACCCATATAGCACTGAGTAAACCCGGAGGATAAAATACTCAATCTTCTTTCTGCAATAAACATTACTCAACCATATCAAAATCTGCAAAGGCCCTAATAGACTCAGATAAACAATAAAATACATTTAAAATTTAAGGACCATTCTATATTTCTATCTATTTGAATTCATTATTACGAAAAGTAAGCTAATTGAGACAACATAACAAAATAAGGGCAGAGAAATTGAATTTAAGATGAATAAATAAATAAGACTTTTACTTTAAAACCTATGGCTTAAGAATTTCAATTAAATAAACAGCGTCATAAAAAATTCTTATTTTCAAACTTTTCTTAAATTTTCATTATTTATTCTTAATGCAAAATTAAATTCAAAAAGTTAGACAAATATTTAAATATTTTATAATAAATTCCTTGTTAGATTTGCTTTTCTGATCATTCTCTTATTAAAGACAGACTGTAGTTAATGATTAATTCAATATGCTTGGTATTTAAATAAACGTTCGCCACTTCTTGTCCCTTTATTTAATATTCATGTAATTTAAACATAATTTATTTTATTTCATTGAATCTGCTATTCCTAAAGCCTTCAATTTTTTATTCAAACTATATTTCTCTTTATATATCAACCCACATATACTTTTAAAATATACAAATCAAATACATTTTATTTTCTAGAGTTCTTGCTAGAGTGAATAAAAATGAAATAAAGCATATCGTCCTTGAATTTCGTTCTATTTAATTTCAAAGTTCTCCTATTAAAATCTAATTTGCGTATAGAAATTAGATGGTAAAAATTTACAATTTAAATTGTTATTAAAAACGATCGAAAATGCTCTAAATATGTTCTTTCATATATTATTTTTCAATTGAGGTAGAATATTTTTAACCATTGGATTAAAATTCACTCATAATTACTGTGATTGTAAAGGTTCTTTTATTGGTTATGAATTTCTTTAAACATATATCCAGTCCCACAGGAGGCACCTCGTAATTAAAGATAAGAAACTTCCGGCATAGTAGTTGGTTCTCGCCACTGCTGTGGTTATACGAAAAGGTGCCAATCTGGCGCCTCCCATCGATGGCGGGTCGTACTTCCTTAGAGAAGTGTTGTACCATGGCCGATGATGGTCGTTAGGACCAAACCACAGTTTCCGCCGGTGTTGCAGTCACGGTGGTCCGTTTATTCAAGTTTTTCCGTGTACCGTCGTGCGGATAGGAGTAGTGTGTCGATGACTTAACATATATCTATCTGATACCTTATTGTTTCTCATTAATACGGTTAGCATATACCACATCTTTTTTTCAATTTCTCAGAAACACTAATATATATATATATATGTTTTCACGTAAGTTCTGTATATTCAAGAGACAACTGAATTTATTTATACTTCTGAAATGTCGCCAAATGAAGATCTTTTTTTTTCTTCTTATTTTTTCAGCCAACAATTTTCCTTTTTGACCTTATATTTCCATATAAAAATATTTTATATGCCTTTTACCCAACTTTAACTTTTTGTCCCATGAATTCAGAAACATCCTGAATGAATACATGGAATAAATATGTTTGCTTGTAATCCATCCTTCCAAAGATGAATATTTATGAGAAATAAAATATTTTTTTTAAATCATGGTTTCTTTCTTATATCAGAATTACATAGATCCAAATTAAAATTGTACTTGAATAATGTTTAATTTCTGAATTTTCAGAAATCAATTGATGAGTAAGTCTGTATTGCATAGTCAAATGTCATATAATTAAGAAAAAGGATTTTTGAGGAAAATATATACTATTTACATTTATACAATCCAAATATTTTGATCTGAGATGGAAGTTTCAAAGAGGAGAGTTGCCATATCTCTCTCCTCAAAATGACAGAAAAATATGGAATATTCAATGGATGTCAACGCTGCATTTCCAGTATATTATTCTCAGAACGATTTTTTTAAATTGAAAGTCCACGCTTGAAAAATACATGAATATTCCAAAAGCAATCGTTGAATTATAGAGAGAATGAGATGAAAATAAATACTTAAAACTCTACACGGTTTTACATTTAACCGAATCTAAAACCCCTCCTAGATATTTTAAAATATGATTTTGAATTAAGAATTTATATCGTTTTTGCTAAATTTAAAAATAGTTAAACCATGATAGTCATGTTATACAAATACAAAATTTTATAATCAAGGAGAAGGTGTTTTTAAATGGCTAATTACAGTTTCTCCAAAAAAAGATAGGAAGAAATGTGATCAAAAAAAATTAATTACAAAGCGTTTAAAGAAAGATTATAATCTCAAAATGATTTAGTGTTTAGATTAACATCCGAATATGCATTGCCCCGAATAAAATAATTCCAGTGTCATTATCATTTGAGCCACATCTGATTCAGATAACCAAATATCCGAATAAGTGCAGAATTGAGTAAAAAGAATTTTTTTCCAAGAAAAAAACGCAATTTCCTTGTGCAGGCAAAAAAAAAATATATTGTTTATATTTTTCAAATTTATGTATCATATTAAAATATCACTACTTGATCATAACAATTAATCAGTTTTTTACAGTCTTTAATCTTTTTTTTTTCACTAAGAAAGATTTTGAATAATTTCTTTTTCCTACAGTCAATCCTGATAAAAAAAATTCAAATTATTGGAGTTCTAATGTATTTTTGGATTCCCAATATTGGAAATAAGAATTTATTTTATATATATAATAACACCAGAAAAACAGCACGAAAATTGTTTTCACCTACCCGATTTCAGGACAATCAAGTCCGTAATTAATCAATGTTTGTTGAAAATTTCGTCATTTAAACAAAGCGAAAGAGAAACTGAAGGAGTAAGACAGAGTTCTGAAAAGCAATCGAAGAAAAAAGCAAAGAATAAAAAATATCTCTATGTCTCATCCTCTTTTCCTGAATAAATGTTAAAAAGTCGAAATAGTATAAAGAAATGCACAGAACAAATGATATATTTGATTATAAAAGGTTCTTCCAACGGAAAATTATTATCAAAACTGAGTTTTTGACAGAATTACGAAAGTATTTTCAACTTAAAACTGCTGTTAAAGCCCTAAATGGAATTAAAGTGCAAAGAATTAACACTTCGGGAAATGGATGCTCTAAAAAGTTTCACCATATAATATAAATTTTACTAATCCTTCGAAGATTTATACTAGCTGTTTTATTAATGTTCTCAACAAATCAGAAATTCAAGGGTGCTTAAGAGATGGTTAGGAAAGAGTCACCCAAAATGTATGTATATTACTAGATTTTATTGAATGTCCTAAATAAAAAGAAATGAGTTTCTTTATTTTGTTTTTAACGGATGAGAAAATGCAGAGTTTTGGGAAAAAGTACTTGTAAAAAAAATTAAATACACTGAAATAGCTTCTGTCTTTTATCGACCTATATATTGATAAGGATAATGTACCAGATTTTAGATCTATACTGAAAAGAAATAAAATATATCTGGCTTACTTGATATTTTGATTGAAAAATTCGAGTCCACAATACATGACTTTTCCATAAAAAAATTGTATACTCTTTTTTCATATTGAATTAAATATTTCGTCGAAAGTCGGTATTTGAAAGCTCGTTTCGTATAAAATATTTTTAAATGATTCCCGACAATTTAAACATTTCAGTAAGATGACAAATGTTGGGTGATTAGAATTATAGTATATGCACGTCAAATATTTAGGAAAAGAAAATTCAAGGACCATCGAAACATTAGATTTAAGTTGTATGAATCAGATAAAACATTAGTATGTAAAATATAATTCAGTTTCAAGAGAAACTCTAGTAAGACTAAAAGAGAAAATAATTCAATGAAAGGAGTTTTTAAGTATTTTTTTTTATGCTTTGTACAAACTTTTATTTCAAATGACTAATTTCATGTCTCTAACAGAGAAATTTTTAATGTACTTCTTCCTCTCTTTTAGATGAGACAGGGAAATTTTGTTTCCATACATTTCGAGACACCTGATCGTAACGTTTGAGGAAATTTAATTTCAAGATTTTATATTATATGTATTAATGAATTATTTATTTAAAAACTAAAACAAAAAAATAATTAAAATCAAAAACTTTTTACTATAATATTAAAAGAATATTTTCAAAACTTTTTTACAGTTAAATATATAATATAATATTAATGATTAATAAAATGAGATGCAAATATACGTTGAAAACCTTTATTTCAATTGCCGCACAAATAAGTCTATGAAACTTTTTATAATTCCATGCAATCGGTTAGAAAATGGTGAATATTATAATGTTATTTAAAAACGGAAAAACAGCTATACAGTCAAAAAAATAAATAAAAATTAATTCTAAAAGCATAAAATAAGATAGAATATAAATTTTTGAATATCAACCTATCCTGAAGTCAAGGAAACAATAAAGTTATTCAGATGAAACGGTAAATGGAATTTTTATAGATATGAATACATATCTATGACGAGAATGAAGGATATATATAGGATATATTCATAAATTCAATTCTTTCTGTCAGAATTTAGTAGTAAATGCTTAGGAGGACACATATGTTATTATTTGCTTCAAATATTGAAACATCTGTTCCGAATGTAACTATTATGTGACCATAAGTAGTGTAAGTCTGACACGAGACTCCATTTATTTATTCTTTATAGATAAAAGTTTCAAAAGGATCCTTATTTTCATATGCTTTTATTTAAAACAACTTTCTCCAGGCAACTAGTGATATCTCGAAAATATTAATAGTATTTAATTTCAGACAAATCGTTTCAATATAATTTCATGTCCATATTTCCACTATATTATTTGACATTAATGCTATGTTAATTTAATACTCTTACTTCAAAATTATTTTACAATAAGTATTGTTGTTTTATTCTATTGTTATTTATTATGCATATGAACCTTTTTATTGGAGGCAATTCCATGTCATCATATCGCTTTTACAACCTAAACGTTCGTTTCATTTTATCTCCTAATTTTTGCGATATTGCTTTTTCACTTTTACTCCGCATGTATACTTAGTATAGAGAAAGTATGGCAATCATCAAAAAATGCAAACTCAAGAATTTTGTGAAACTTCCGCATTTTAGACCTTTATGAGTTCTATAAACACATTTCTGTAAAATATCAGTCTATCTGTCTGTCTGTGACAACGATAACTCAAAAACGCATTGAGCTAGACGGTTGAAATTTGGTATTCGATCTTTACACCAAATTTATACATTTCTATCAAATTATGTGCTAAATTCATTCAGAGGAAGTCTCTCCTTCCTGTTGTTCGAATATAAATTAATCCGATGTAGAATAGAACAAGATGGATAAAATTCGGTACACGTATTTAACATTTAAATTGTAGACACCTATCAAAGTTTGGCAAAATTCAATGAGGGGTTGACTGACTGTTGGTCTGTAAATTCAGAATTTTCAAAACGCAAAGTTTTAAATATATCAAATAAAATAATAAAATATAATTAGATTCGAAAATGGTAAAACATGAAAATTACAGTAATAAGAAGACACAATCAGAAATTACATTTTTTAATCCGAACTACATGATTAAATCGTACTATACAAAACTAAAGACGGCATGTAGTCAAAAAAAGCATTTGCTTTTATTTCCACAAAATATAAGCAATTATAATTACGCAAAAAATCTCTATGGTCATCAATCCACGAAAAATAACAAATTTAAAAAAAAGCTATTTAATCATTACTTAGTTTTAAGTTTCAAGTTCTTAAAAAGGTTTTGTTGTTTCCGTTTGTTTTTAATCAATTCATGCAAAAAATTGAAGTTTTTTTAAAACATCTGCTTCCAAAATAAACAGACAATAAAAATGTTTCATTCATACCGTCAGTATAAATTGCAAAGTATAAAAAAATATCTAATAATTTTAAAAATATTTTTTTATGTTAAACCTTTAAATTTAATTGGACAGTAATTTTAAGTGCTTATCAATGTTCTTTAAAATCAAGTGTTTTTTTAAAAGAATAAATAGGACGTGAATGATTAATTTAAGAAAACGTCTTTTTGTAAATTCTTTTTAAAATTCATTCTTAATCAGAAACCGATCACCATTTTTATTTTAAAGTTGAGAAATTCTTTTAAGGGTGAAGAATACAAAAATAAAGCATAAAGAACTAGTAAAAATAATTTCAAATAATTTTAGTATTAATTTATTAGTTTTTTTTATGAAACGCGAGTTTCTGATTGAGTAAATAGACAAGAAAAAAAATGCAAAATTTGAAATACGAGAGGGTTTAATATGTTGAATATTACTGACGATATTTTTTATTTCCACATTTGTTTTAACTGTCAACATATAAAATAACTTCTGAAAGTTCAAAAATATTCATCTTGCATCTATGAAGTAAAAAGTAAATATTTATAAGAATTTTCCATGTATCTGCCACTCATATTGTCTAATAAGTACATTTTGAAGCAATATTAATATGTTGTGAATAGGGAACCAACTGCTATTATCATTATTAAAAAAATTATATGCAAAATATAGCTAAACTGTCTTTTAAAAATTTCAGAAAACTTTTTTTGATATCTAATTTTTAAAAATACATTAATGAATTCTTCTGCATTTAAATAAGATGTATTTGTTCAAATATTTTAAGAAACTAAAAAGCATCATAATTTATTCACCTTTAAAAAAGTCGTTTTAAAAGAGAATAATAGCTTTAAATAAGAATAAAATGAGATTCAATTATCCAAGAAAGAAAGAATTATTTGAGAAAATCATTTTTTTTTCATTAAATCCGATGTTAGCAACAAAAAAGTAGATGAAAGGTTTTATTTTAGTCTTATATATCTATGTTGTGAAAAGTTGAAAAAGTTCTTTCCTGATTATGAATTTTCAAATTAGAAGAATTGTCTTTTAAAGAATAAAATTTAATTCATTCTTAGATAGTTAAATTAATCTCGGTGATTCATGATATATGAATTTGCTTATTTATAACAAATAACACAGTATTAAGAGTGTTGCTTCATTAAATAGAATTAAATATTTATGATAAAGGATAAATTTATTTCGCTTAACGAAGAAACGTTTTGATATTAGTTTCTATTGTAGTTGAAATCTGTTTCCTTCAAGAATGAGCTCAAATAAAAGTTGATGAGCAGAAAGTCAAATAAGAAATATATGAGAGTTATAAGAACTTCCCTCTGTTGTTGGATGCAATTTGTTCTACTTCCAGGCTCTTCAAATGCTATTGATAATAATAGTGTTCATTCGGAATGCGTGTCTGCATTTTTTCTGCAAGAAAAGTTCTTTTGTTTTAGTGTAAAGTGTAGATAATTGTAAAGAATTAGTGCAAATTTAAACCATCTGTGAAAAAGGTTCTTTCTCTGAAAAAGAAAAAAAAAACTTCTTGATTTTGCTGTTGATTATTGCAACTTTTAATATAGGTTTTACCCCCAACAAATAGACAAACCAATTCAGAAATATTTAAAAAATATGGATGGATATAATTTCAATACATTTAGGAAACTAATGTGAATTTCAAATTTTCCATTGATTTAGAATTTTTGAAGGAACTTTAATGCGTTCAAGAAACAATTTTCTACGGTCAAATTAGTATTCTTTGCAGTTTGGGGTAGCTTTAATGCTGAACAGACACATCTAAAAAAATTTCCAGGTTTTCTTATTAATCTTTTTAAAGATTGTAGATAGAATTTCAATCAGTATCTCACTAAATTTCCTAGTTGCAATATTTTAACCTCATAAGTAGTAACTCGTTCCTGGACTCCCTGGTTGTTATAAATCATATCATCATCAACCATGCGTCGTATTGCAAAAGTAAAAAAAAAAAAATTCTTAATCATTCACATTGATGAAATGTGCCTTGGATCACTTAGCAGCGGAGAATTCATTAATTCACAATAATCTCGTCTGCTCCTTTTAATGCCGCATTAAATGTGCATGTATAAGATTACATTAGACAGAACTATTAAAACGCTGACCAAGCAATAAAATGACACAAATATTTTTCTTTTCCACCAAAATAACCCATTTTACTATCGGCAATCAATGCTTGATCTTCAAAGGCTAAAGCATAATTTTCTCTAAAAGTTAAAAAAAAAAAATCTTTCCATTAATTGGATTTCACAATTTGACCTAAGCTATCAGTAACTTTTCGAATTCGATATTTTTCAAGGCAGTTTCAATATATTTCTATTCTCTAAAGAACAGGGAAGATTCAATTCTTCCTTGAACTGAACAAAAAGAACAGCGAATGTTATTCTATATTTCTACTTTCGAAACTTCAAACTGTCAAAGGTATTTTTCAGCACTGAGAGTTTATCTTATTTTTATGTCTAAATCCATTACTAAATTCCTCAGTCCTAATATACACAGAAGATGGGGGGAGGCATCATAAAAGAACACAGAATTCTTCCTGTTTGTCATCCTGTACATTAACTTTTATATGAGTTATTTCTTGAGTGAAATGCTCGAATGAAATGCTTCAGCCTATGTTAATGAAGTTATAACAAAACATCCAGTTTATGTTGGTCAAATATTAACATTATGTTAGTCGAACAAAAACAAGAAATAAAATGTATTTCTTAAGGATATCATCTGACGATCGGAAGTTATTAATATCCTATAGATTTAGAAACTAGATGGATGTCGAAGAAAGTAGTATGCTCAAAATATGATGAAAAAAAGTTTTTTCCTGTTGTAATTTCATACATCATGAAGAAAAAACTTCAGTAGTAACTATCCGGTTCTTGACGAAAATTATGAAACATTTGAGTATTATTCCATTCAGGCTCTCTCTGTGTATATTAGTTTAGTACATTGGAACATGAATGAAAAGCATCAAGATCAACCAATGTTTTCAAGATAGAATGAAATTATCATTGCATTTCAGTTCATTTATTTTTCAACGTTTCCTTTTAACATGTTAATTATGTATTTCTGCATACTTATTTATGTATTAACGTATTCAGTTTTTCAAACATATCCATTCTTTAACTAAACTTCTTGTTTAGTCATACAAAAGAATTAATTCATGAAAATTGATATGTTCGTATCAAATATATAATAGTATTAATTATTTTTCGATTAAAGAAACTTCAGTTATTTAACGGCGACTCTACTTATTTCTCTGTTATTGACAATCCCAATCTAAGCAAACAATCATTATGGCAACTAAATATTATCCTCTTGATTAATTACATTTATAGTTGTTGTATCTTTTTTCCTTTCTGCCGTTTAAATTTACTTATTATTTTATTTTATTTACCTGTACTATTAGTAAATAATTGAAGCGGGATTAATTTGATTAATCAGGTTGTTCCATTCTTTCTTAATATCAATTTGTTGCTATATAAGTTCAATTAATCGTTACATGAAGCTACCATTTCATTTATTTACCATTTCAATCTGATCATTCATTAAAGATTTTTGTTTTCCCTCTTATATCTAAATAAGCGATCGAGGTGTAGTAAATAAAATTTTCTGCTTTAGTAAATATTTTTTTGTTTTATTATGAGAGAATCAAATTTGATTCTTTACTTTCTTCCTAATATTTCTATTATTTACAACGTTTTTTCGTTTGTCATATTGCATTTCACCATGAATTTTTCAGGTTCTGTTTTGGTAAATTTCTTCTGTTTGGAATTTTGTATTCTTTTTTACGTATATACATTTGGTTCATTTTTTCCTGTTTTCTATATCTCTCAGTAGTGACTGTAGGTGCATAGGAATATTTTACATTTTTTTTTTCATTTAATGTAACAAGAGCAGAATTCTATTTTAAAATTTCAATGTCCTCGATTCGAATTTATTAGCTTAATTTCTTAATCGTCATATCATTACTTTATCTGATATAGAGTTTTAAATCACAATTATTTTATACACTTTTAACAAAGCTTGATTCCGGTTAATTTGCATAATTTTATTTTTAAAGTATTACATTCTTCAGATTTTACATTTAGATACACAAAAACGTTTAGATATTTTATTTCTCGTGCAAAACTTTTTTATCAATTTCACTATTTTTTTCTGTATTTTTTGTTTGGAGAAAGGCCTGCAACTTTATTAACTTCCTTTAGTGAATTTGAAGTTTACAATTACTAGACGTCGCTTCAGAAACTTCTTTATTTCTTATATCGATTAAAAAATATTGCCTGTTCATTTTTATTGCTTTTATTTTTTTACAAAATGAATTCATTTCAAATATTTTACGTCTTTGTTTCAACTAACTTTAAGTAATTCTAAAATGGAAATTCTTATATATTCTTTTCTTGAATTTTACACTCTAATAGTTCCCTTCGTCCAGTAGAGAGTTACTAGAGAGACGCAGCACTCTACGTCAGCATTTGTAAACGTATAATAAATGCGAATATGAAAATGTTGAAATGCAAAAATTCATAAATAATTAGAACTAAAAAATAATGTATTTTTAAATTAAATAAACATTTTTTTATTTTTTAAAAAATAGGTGAAAAAAATAAAATCATTATTTTATACATTCAAATGAAATTTAATTCCAAAATTTAAAAACTATGAATATGTTAAACTATTTACATAACAACATTTTGCAGATTATCGAATGCATTTTTTATACTTTTTTCTAAATTAAGCCATTACTAAATTAAGCCTTTTTTCTAAATTAAGCCAGCGGTCCCTTTTATTCCTAACCCAAATTTCTACCTTTTCGCTAACAATTATTTCCAACTTCTATAAAATTTTAAAGTGAACCATGGTATTGAAACATTTTTTGTTGTTTCCCTCATTATATTTGTTTAAATTCAAACCAACAAAAGCTAAGGAAGATGAAATTTTTTGTGAAAAATTCTTCGTCTCCATATTTTAAAAGCGTTTTCAACATTTAATTTATAGAATGTGGAATTCGATTTATATTCTATTTCAATATCATCTCATCGTCATTTCAAAATTATTTATCTATTTTACACTATCATTACATTTATGTGTCTTATTAAAAAGAATACGTTTCCCGATGAATATCTTTTTCAATTAACTTCCATTTGCATGATTCCACAAAACATTTGTTTCCACTTTTCACTTATTAACGGGTAATGAAAAATTTTTTTATTCATCTTAAATTAAAAATTTCTTTTTATCTTTAGGATGCTAATTATTTTAATAAATAATTAACTAAATGAAAATTGCATTCTTAGAGTACTAATAATCAAATGGTAATGTATTGCATTGTAATATGCTGAAATTGTATGTTCGTATTTAGTGGTCATTTTACTTTATCATGAATCCTTTTGCAACCAGAAACCACTTATCGCAATGGTACTTTCTCAAATTTCACAGATCTTCTCGAAGAAAGTTTTAAGATTAATTTCTTATCGGTCCGCTATTCCTTTCATCCTTTCAAAAACATATTTATATGTTTCATATCTAATAAGAAAGTGCTGATATTTATTGTAAATGCTTCTTTAATTAGAGATTTTTTTTTAAACAGATTATTCTAAAATCAACAATAACTTGAAAACTCTTTAACATATATTTAGGAAATTACCAAATTAGTGATTGAGTTGTTTCCTCAATGTCTATTTAGCACTATTTGCTTTCATTACTAAGTTATTGTCAAACACTTTTTATATAATAATAATAATATGAATATCAATTTCTTTAAATATAAAGGAACTTTATAAAAATAACTTTGATCCTCGAAAATTTTTCTAATAATGGTAAAATTATTAAGTTCATATTATAAATGCATAAGATTATCATCCGCTTTGTCTGAAAAAGAAACTTTCATAATTTAGCATATTAAATTGTATTGTAAATTTAATCTTCTTGCATAATTATAAATATAAATTTCAAATTCATTAACCCTGATAACATTTTTTCAGATTTGTTTTCTTTTCAATTAATCTTAGAAACATTGATAGGATCAAAGCCTTCATGTATTTATCTTTAAATTACAAAATTCTTAAATCATTAAAATATTAAGTTAATATTTATCGAAAACTTTTATGAAAAAATCATCTCCGCTAATAATAAAAATGAGACTGCGTGTGTGTGTGTGTGTGTGTGTGTGTGTGTGTGTGTGTGTGTGTGTGAATGAGAGAAAAATTTGCCTGCATCTGAATAGAAAATATTAATAACAGAAAAATCGAGTATTATTGAAGACTACCCATGAACATTAAAATTAATGCTTTTAAATCAAAATATTGCAATTCCGCAAACAAATTGTTCTTCCAGTAATGTAATAATGATTGTCATAACTTTATATAATGTCGAATTAGCCATCTTGTTGAATTATTTTAAACTGAACTACCTTGATAAAATATCCAATTATTTGAACCTTCATATGAATTCTAATAAGCGATTATATAAGTAAAAATAATTTCCTCAATCATTCACCTTCCTCAACTTATTCACTAGGTAATTTGTTCAATACACACTAATGAAGCATTAGTCTCTATTGAACAAATTACCTCATGAATAAGTTTTCTATATTTTTAAAATTATCTACAAATACATGAACTTAGAACGAAATTCTGATATTATTTTATCGTTATATTGGAAAAGAAAATTTTTAATTTCTATACAAATATTTGTTGTTTCACTTTTGTTTTACAAATTTTATTTGCAAAATGTTGGTTACTTCAGGGTTTTTTTTCACAAATTTTAAAGTTAATTTGCAAAGTTTCACTGCTTTCATTTTTTTAACATGATTTATAGATCGCAGGGAAAATAATATGACCCGAAAGACATGTAGATGGGGAAGAATAAAACTAAAGTAATAGAAATTTATTCAAGTTTAAGATATTGTGATTACAAAATAATCTATGAAACACGGCATATTTTTAAGTAATACTAAATATTAATAGTAATTAAAACATTATCGTGTAATGAAGATGATAATAAAAATTAATAAGAAAAATTTTGTAAAGATGAAATACAGTTTTTGATGCAATACGAAAAAGATTACAGTATCAAGAAAATACGACAAATGATGTGTTTCATTTTTACAAAAAGATAAATAGTTTTATAGAAAAGGTATTCTAAGCAATAAACCTGAAAATACCAGTCATGTACAAGAAAGGATTGCAGACTACTTTTCAATTTAAATATAAGTACTTATATTAGTAAAAATGATATGTAAGTTCTATTTTTTTTTTCTTCTTTTTATAACTACAAATTTATATTTCATTATTTTTGCAGAATTAAAATTTTAAGTAGAGTCCAGAACTCCATTAAACAATGTTTCTATGTATGTGATTCTTATATAGATTGCTACATAGATTTTATTATTGGTATATGATTTTTATATAGATTTTATGTTTGAGAACATTCCAAGGAGAAAGCAAGAATAGAAAATTATGTCCTCGTGTCAAATCACCATTGAAACTAAATTGTGTCTAAGAACTTCATTTATTCTTTTCTCCCTGTAGTAGTTTTAAACATTAATATAAAGTGGTAATTATGAATTATATCAAATGATAATGACAATCTTTTTACTGGAAACTCCTTCAATACTTTTTTACAATCTCTTGAACTTAACAGCTCGATCATTACAATTCAGTAATTCTTGATTTTTTTTGTCTAATTAATTTAATGTTGATACATATAGTGGACCACAAATAGCTAAGATTTACACAAATATCACAGTTACTTTGACACGATGCATAGTTCCAATATATGAGGGGGGGGATATTTTGCTGTCTGGAGGACATTCAGACGAAGCTGACCTATAACGCTGGGCTTGAAGTCAGGACGACGCTTCTTTGCGGCAGTACATACTTTCTTTCTTTCGCCACAGAATATCCCCGAACTTGGAATCTCTAGGATTCCTTGTCGGTTGAAAGGATATACGTGGGAGTATTTATAAAGATAAAAGAAATACACATAAAAAGACATAAAATATCATCAATACACATAAAAAGTAACTATATACAATATTATAATGATGAAGGAGGTGTTCGGTGGGGAGCATGAGTAGATGAAATCTATTGAAGTTAATGTATTCTGGAGAAGAGCTTGGTTGAGAAATGAAACGAAAATTTATACTGGGCTTGGGTCTGGAGAAATCAATTCCTCGTTCTCTTGTAGGAACCGCACAAGATTTCTAATTTTAACCTTGGACATCTTGTTTCTCATGACGTTGGTCCACCAGATATTTTCTAGGTCGTGGGTGGGTTTCTTGAGATGATAAGATGTGGTGAGAGGGTAGCTAGTGGCATAATGAAGGGGATCGCCTACTTCGCCGCAGCCGCATTGATCAGTTCCTTTAATATGGAATCTCTTGAAATATGAAGGGAAAGGGCCATGGCCAGTTGCAAAGATAATATGAAGCCTATTCCAAGATGATGGGTAAAAGGACACTTTTGAGATTATTTGATGGATGTTTCTGCCAGTTGAGCCATTGTCCCATTCTTCTTGCCATCGCTGTAGGCTCAATTCATTTACAATACTTTTCAGATGGCTTCTAGGAGCTGGGTACTGAACGGGCGTACTTGCAGAAATGGCCTGTTTGGCTAAGGAATCTGCAGCCTCGTTTCCGTTGTGGCCTACATGTGCTTTAACACATTCTAACTTGATAGAAGGTTGGTGGAGCAGAATGACTTGAATTTCCTGAACAATTGGGCTTGAGGTGGAGAATGAACTGATCGCTTTTAAGCTGGATTCGCTATCACTCCATATTTTAGCTTTATGATCGTATTTGCTAGCCCATTTACATGCTTCCTTAATGGCCAGCAGCTCTGCTTGAAAGACAGAATTCTTTTCGTTCAGTTTGCCGAGCCACTGGTGAGTAATTTCTTCGTTTTGGAATACACAGTAGGCAAAGCCGGTTTTTCCCTCGATTTTGGATCCATCTGAAAAATATCCGTCTTGTGTGTAGGTGGAATTGTATTTGAGGGAAATTATGTCCTCAAGAAGAAAGTTTGAGGGGAAGATTTTTGTGTGAGAGCATTTCATCTCGAAGTTCTCAGGATGGAAGGTTATATTCTGAAAATGGCTAGGTAATTGAAGACGTATTACTCTTACATAGGTTGCTTCTGCTTGCGCTTTGATGTGAAGTGGCAGAATTCCTTCGAAAACTTGCAGTGCTTTCGTGGATGTTGTTCAGAATGCTCCAGAAATACTCAGGAGAAATTCTCTGTATTGAGATTAGGATTCTTTGTTGTCGGGATGAGAGAGGATAGGTACAAGCTGAGGCTCCATGTAGGATCATTCTCTCGGCAACGGTGAAGTAGAGATGACGCCTGAATTCTTTTTTCAGACCCCATGTGGAGCTAGCAATTATGCTGAGATTTTGGTATAAGAGAGTCGCCTTCGTTTTGGTGTTAAGGAGGTGAGGAATCTAGTTAAGCTTATTGTCGATGTTAACACCGAGATATTTTAAAGATTGTTGCCTTTTTATTGTTACGCTATTCCATTTAATTTTTGGCCCGTTGACTAATTTGCTTATCAAGATATTACATGATTTTTCTACGGAGATTTAAAGGTGATGCTTGTCGGTCCAGCACTTGAAGATTGAGAGAGCATCCTGGGCGATTGATTTCAATTTTGCTCTTGTTGATTCAGCTACTACAAAAACAAACTCGTCTGCAAATGCCTAGAGGTGAATGTTAGGTGGCCATTTTTCAGAAAGAATTTCGTTTGCGACAAGATTCCGAAAAACTGGTCCAGAACAGGATCCTTGCGCGCAGCCTTTCTGCTGTGACCAGGCGGCAATGCCTTGAGATGTTTGAAGAAGGACTTCTCTATTTTCTAGGACATCTTTAAGTTTTCTGTAGTTTTTGAATTGAATTTAAGTTTATCGAGGCTATTGCGGATGGAAGAGAATTCTAGATTATCGAAAGCTCTTTGGATGTCGAAAGAAATTACCAGAATGTCTTCGTTTTGCTGTTTGAAATTATGAATTTTTTCCGTTAATTGCTGTATTGCGTGGTCTGTGGATTTTCCGTCCCTAAAACCAAATTGGTTTGGATGGAGCAAGTCATTTACTCTTAGGTGATGATTAAGTCTCTGCAAGAGGAGTTTCTCGAGGGTTTTGCCAATGGTGGGAAGAAGAGAGATGGGACGATAAGAACTGATGTCTGTTTTGTTCTTACCTTTCTTGTGAAACAGTATTATCATTCCTTTTTTGAGTGGAGTAGGGAAGCATTGCAGTTGGAGGCACTTATTGAAGAGGGTGTGGAGAATATCCGGGACGTTCTTGTTAATTTCTTTCAATATTATATTGTCTATGGAGTCAAAACCTGGTGCTTTTTTAGGTGGGGCTTTACGAAGGATTTGTTTTATTTCGTTTTTTGAAAATGGTGGTTCCGGAATGAAAGGACTACTTGGGATTTCGGGAAGTGCAGTATCTTGGGCTGGAGGGTAAAGAGCCTTGAGGATTTCTTGGGCGAATGTGTTAGTTTCCCCTACGTTGGAGTTTCCCAAGAGCTTGAAGAGTTCTGAAGGTGGTTGGGCGTTTTTGATGCATGCTTTATATGGTATACCGTATGGGTTTGTTGAATCGGTGCAAAGATTATGGAAGGAGGGCCGTTTTGCTTTTTTGGTGACCTTTTTGAATTCCTTTCTTTTCTTTGATTCTATTTCTTTAAAATGTTGCTTGAGAGACCCTTGAGAGTGTTGTACTCTTCTTCTTAATGCCCTGAGTTCCTTTTTCTTCATTTCGAACTCCTGGGTCCACCAGTTGATGCTATGTTTAGTCTTGACATTTTTTACCTTGTAAGTTGTTTTGCATACCTTGAAGATTTAAAGTTATAAATTAAATGTGGCTGCCTAGAGATCTTCATGATTCTGAGAGGAGGCTATTGAGTTGAGAAGCTCTGGGATTTTTGGGCTGAGTTGCTGAATCATTTTACTGTGACCACCATATGCTGTTTTAAAACGGTAGTAGCTCGAGCCTTTGCGTTGAGAGGAGATGTGAATGTTGATGTATTTATGATCACTTAGAGAGTAATCTTCGAGGACTTCCCAATTACAGATTGAGGCGAGGTATGCTCCTTTGACGATTGAAAGGTCTAGCCAGCCTTTTCCATTGTTAGTTTCAAAAGTAGGGGGAGAATTTTTGTCGTTTAGGAGAAACAAATGATTTGCTGCGATGAGATCCTTCCACTAAAGATCCTCTGGTATTTTCATCTCTGTATCCTCAGATTCTACTGTGAGCATTAAGGTCTGCCCCGATAAGAGCCATTTCCGTTCCGATGCTCTTGAGAAGAACATCAAGGTCTTGTTAAGTTTCTGAAATGTTTGAATGTGGAGATGAATAGGAGGAAATTATTATCAGTGGGCCTTTATCCATTTGTATTTTAATTGCTGTGGAGTTATCCGTAGAATGAAGAAAAATTCGGCTTCGGCAGGAAGGAAGGGCGATTAAACCTGCTTTTTGGTTGTTGGAAAGCCATTGATTCCATGAAGATGGAATTCCTGGGATTTTTCCTTCATTTATGTAAGGTTCTTGAACTAGTATTATATCTGGAAGATGGACCATGGCCGATTTAGACAGGATGGAAGTGGCTGTTTTTGATTTGTTTAAGTTGATTTGAAGGATGGTTAGACCAAAGTAGGATGAACACTTAGAAGGCCAGTTGAAACCGGTGAAGGCGTGAAGAAAAGGTTGTTGTGATGTAAATGGCGTAGAGCTTCAGTTGGAGCAATTGTTGTTATTCATACTGTAGGAATATTCGGTACCTTGCTATTTCTTTCAAATATGTGAGACATCTATTGTGTGAGGCCGAATGGTCGATGTTGAACCATGCACCTTTCTGCGTATTTTCTTCATGGCAGTTAATGTATGATTCCAAGTTGTTTCTGCAGTACTTAGTTTGATGCTCATGGTCACAATGAGCGCAGTAATGCTTCGATGACAAACATTTTGTCTGGATGTGTCCATAGCGTTGGCACTTGAAGCACCTACGAACGCTGAAGTGTTCTTTAATGGAGTGTGTTTTCCAATTTATGAGAACCTTCTTCTGGTTAAGTAAAGATTTGATATACTCCGGCTTTCCTGATTACCAGGTGACTGCAGTCCCTTCTTCCCTTGATTCTAAATCTCGGCTTCAGAGAATCTTTGGGAGCTCCGATGGTGAGTTCCAGTACTTCCAACACCTCTACATCTGCGATCCCATTTGGGATATCATATACGATGCATCTAGGGTGCCTGGTCAATGGTTTTTTGCATTCGATTGTTTCAGCTAGCCTCTGGTTTTCCTGAATCATCTAGATTAATTTCTGCGCTCCTTCTTCATCCGAGCAATCGACTGCAATCCCCTTGTTCCTAAGAGGCATAACTGTATTGATGACCATTTTTTCTTTCGTTGGTTGTATGTTTTCTTCAACCAGCTTTTTAACATTTTCTTTGCTGTTCTCTTTGGGGAGCAACAGTACTGTGTGGGCTTGTTTGGTGGCCGTGGCTTCAGCGTATTTTTTTTGCTGGTTTCGCTTTTTCTTTTGCTATGGACTCTTCTTCAGCATCTTTTTCCTCCTTTTCTCTTAGAAGATTTCGCAGATCACTGAGAAGGGCAAAGGCCTTTACCCTTTCATGATCATTTAGCCGAAACTTATGATTTGCTTTTTTTCCCATCATTCAAAATAGTTCGGAATATATCGATTTAATAGATATTTATCCTTTCTTCTTCGATTGGTGCTTTTCAACCATGACATAACCCGTAAGCTAATGGTCCGTACTAACACACAATAAAAATAAGTTTAAATTTAAACATCTTTCTATATTTTGACTCATTTAATTCCCCAATATTTATACTAAGCTATTTTAGACAACTTGGCAGTTTAGAAGCATAGATATTGAACAATTAAGAAATATATATATTTTTTCACACCGGCCATTAAAGAACTTATAAATAAAATTAATGTGGTGCCATTTAAAAGAAAAATCGTCCATTATCAATTCTTCTCTAGGTTGAAATTATTCTTTCTTAGTACAGGTATCAAATCCCTATGTATGCACAAATATTTAAATATTTTGAATTAGAATTTTTTTATTTCATATTTGTTTTTATATGCATATTATTGCTAAAATCACACCACAGTTGATGTTCAATTGTTTGATATTTAAATAAATGTTCACATCTTTCTCTCTTTATTCAATCTTCTCCTTCTTTAAAAAAATTATTTTTTATTACATTAAATTTATTATCTCTCTAACATCCAATACTTTATTCAAACATTTCATCAATCTATGCTGGGAATAATATTTTAAATTAAATATTTAATATATATGGTCGCAAAATGCAGAATCTTAAATAGATTATAATTTCTGAATTTTTGTCTTAATGAATAAAAATGAAAAAAATCCAGGCGTCAGAGAATTTTCTTCTGCTTAGTTCGAAAGTTCTCGTTTCATATTCTAATTGATTTGCATGAAAATTGATTGTAAAAATTTGCTATTTAAATTATACCAGAAACACGCTATTGCAACTTTTTAAAAATATATATTCATAAATCATAATCCCTTCATCTGTTTAAATCTATTTTTAACTGAGCTAGAATATCTTCACTAAAAAGCTTAAAATCTATCTGTTACTAACTGCTATGGTTGAAATGGTTCTTTTATAAAATATAAACTTCTTTTGAAATAAGTACATCTGCTGCCTTACCGTTCTTCATGTCTAAGAACAGTGTGTCCCGCAACTGAATTATTTATTAATCAAATGTATTACCCATAGATTTCTACAAAGGATTTTAACAAATTTTATAATAAAGAAATAAACCTTCTCATATGTTCAAGAATTTATAAAAAATAATTATTTAATCCTTTAAAAAAACTTTCTTTGACTTGATAACCAAATTTAAAAAACTGAATTTTCAATTTTTTTTCCGAGACAGTGAAATACTGTGACAAAAAAAAAGGCATTTTAATCTTTGTCCTACTTTTCTTATAATTAGCAAAGCATGCGAGTTTTCAAATTGCAAAGGATCGTATTTTCTTTGTTAAGAATTTCTAACAAGAGATAGAAAGTTGAAACGAGAGATAAATCATTAAATATTCATAAGGGCATTACCATGAGAAAACTTCTGAAGAATTGCATTAACTTCTATTCAGTTCCCGAGTAAATTCGCTCTAAACGTAGCTTCAGATCTCATGCTTTAAACACTTGGCAAGTTCAAAGAATGATAATTGTTTTATAATTTTTGTTTTAGATTTGTTAATTGTTATTGGATAGTAGATTCAAAACTTTAGCCCGATATTGAAATTATATACTTTGGCATATTTATTAAAATATAAGATTGTGTTAAAAAATACAGAATTTTATGAAATGGATAAAACAAAATCTGTCAAGAATTAAATGTAATATGACAAAATATTCTAGAATTGATTTTGATACTTTATTAACATTAAAAGAAAGATATTTAAAAAAGAAAATAATGGATATGTTATTTCTATATTGAAGTACCTTTGAAAATTTGGTATACCATAACAAGATTACTTTTCTTAATTTCTTCCAAGATTACTTTTCTTCCTTTTCTCGTGCATTTGCATAAGTAAGAGAGAAAACCCAAAAAATTTATAAATTACAGAAATTGATAGTATAATTTTGCAAAATTTGTTTATTATTACAATTACCAGTTTTATTTTCTGTCTAAATATGTACATTTATACTTTAATAAAGGTAGAAAATTAGGGTTATTTAAATTTTGAAAATATTATGTTTGTGAATTGTTACGGAGATCATGTAAATATATAAAATTTCAAAACTCTAGCAATCCAGGAAGTAAAATGAAAAATCAATACAAAATGCCATCTTTGCAAACTTTGAATAGAAAATAAGTATTAAAAAACACCCAGAAAATGTATAAGATATATAAATCAGCAGAAACTACGAATTCAAGACAAATATGTTTATGAAATCTCACAGAACTGTTTTATAAAACACCAAAAAGGACAGAAAATAAGACTCTTTCAAAATATTTGCAATCACCAAAAATGATTATAAAGCAAACATTGAAACATTTATTATGAAAATGAAAGAAACAGTTATGCACTCAGTAAATAATCTTAAGGTCTTAAAATTAAGATTATTAAGTTACTTAAAGAAAATACTTTAAGTTACTTAAAGAAAGGACTTTACTTAAGTTATTAAGAAACTTAAAGAACTTGAACAACAGTTTCCAAAATTTCATTGTACAATATAACGCAAAAAATAATAAAACTATGTAGATACAATACCAGTAAGAAATTTTGTTCAAGAATATGACAAGAGCAGTATTCAAATGAGATAGATATCAGACTTGAAATTCAGTTCCTCCTTTGAAAATTTAGTACTGAACATTGAGAATCCCCAAAACGATATTATTTTCTTCAAGCCTATGAAACGCTTTATATATATATATATATATATATATATATATAAGTTTAAAAAAAGTAGAAGTAAATACATCCAATTGTTTTTTATAATTGATTTACTAGCTTTTTTTGTTTTGATGAATGAAAAAATATGCCAGCTGAAACGATACAAAATTTGAATATGAGAAAGCAAATGGATTTTCAACAGCTTTCGAATATTGTTTTAAAAATATTTTGCGAAAGCCTGATAAACATTTTTTTTTTAATTTCAAGGGTTTTTTTTAATTGTCAGCATATAAAATATCTTCTGAAAAAGCAAAAATAAAGATTTTACATCTTTGGGATATCAACTATGTTTTTGAAATCTCGCCCAATACCTGTATTGAAACTATGTGCACATACATATTATTTTGAAACATATTGTCTAGTTTTAGAAAAATACCGTTTTTATTGCTTTATAAATATCTAATATTATGATCAGCTAAGACCCCCGTGAGGCACCTCGAAATGAGGATGAGATGCTTACAGTATGGTGGTTGGATCTCACCACCCTGGAATTTTACACAAAAAGATGGGGGATCTGGCTCCTCCCATCAATGACGGGAAGTACATCCTTTGGGAAAGATTGTAACGTGGCCGGTGATGGCCCTTAGGACTCAACCACAGTTCCAGCCGTATTGCTGTTGCAGTGGTCCGTTAATTCAGTTTTCTTTATACGTGTGCCTTCGGGCGGGTCGGAGAGCCAGTGATGTGACTATGACTTATGGACAGCTAAACTGCTAATTGGTGATAAATATCCAGTAGTATATGATTTTAGTTTGTTTCTTCCAATGATTCATATTTCCGGAGTACAAAAATGGGCGCAAATAGCAACGTAACATTGTGTTGAATATTAGTTCAGACACATATTGCCTTTTATTAGAAAGTATATTTTCAATTTTTTTTCTAAGCTTTAGACCAAAATTGTTTAATTGACACTTCCATTGCTTATGGTGGTTATCACAGACTTAATAATCTTCCATCGCTATTATTGCTTACTTCGTTTATACCAAATGTAACATAGTGAATTTATGGCAATCTCCAGGAAATTTCAGGGCTGCGGTGACCTGGTGGTAAGGTCTCGACTTGCGAACCGTGGGGTTTCAGGTTTGAGACCCGATTCCACCGAAGAATCGTCGTGTAAGGGGGTCTGTTGCACGTTAAATCCTTCAAGCCAAATGTCCTCCCGCTGGAGTGGTGTGGTGTGGAGAGGCGGTGCCAGCTCAGGTGTCGTCCTCGTCATCTGACCGCGGTTCAAAGTGACGAGGTCCGTCCCAAAATAGCCCTCGTGTTGCTTTACAACAGTACGTTAATATAACTAAACTAAACCATTAAATTTCAATCTCGATGTTATAATGAATAGTCATGTTTAACATTAACCTCCCGAAATCTCTAAATGTCACAAAATCAACTTCTGAATTCTCAGGACTCTTCTATCTGTCTATGAGAAAGAAAACTCAAAATCGCAAACATCTGGCAGAATTAAATTCGATATATGATCTTCAAATAAATCTGTAAATATCTTTTAAGTTTTGGATGAAACCCTCTGAAAGTAGATCTGTCTGTCCGTTCGACCGCTTCAAAGGAGCACTACAAAACATGCGTGAATGAAACATAGCTCATGGCTTTATCATTAGATGTGCATTTATCTTTAGATAAAATTAGGCTTAGAGTTTTTCACTTTTCAATCTGTATATTTGTTTCCATATGAATAAGATAGCTAAAATTCTAAAATCAATAAAATTTGGTATATGTTCTTCTGACTTATGAAATATTATAAATTTGATATTCTGCTCCCGTAAGGAATTTAAAGACCATTAAGAAAAATACAAAAGTCGACTCTTTCAGTAACTTTTAAAGAAATTTATCTGTGATTGATTATTATAGCATTAGTTATTAAGGATTCATCTTTTGAAAGAAAGAAATTCACTTATCAAATTCGGTTTGTATTTTCCAATTGCGCATTCCCCACAAAGTATTCAAAAATAGATATTAATTACTTTAATCTGTTATCTTTAGCTGCTAGTCATGATCGTTATGTTTACGCGCCATCTTGTAAGTAAATTACAATATTTCAATGTGTGTATTGAGAAAAAGATTATTTAAGTGTAAAAAAACTGAGCTTCGTTTATTTTTTTTATTACGACACATTGCAAAATCAAGCATTGAGAATATAACATAATTTATTAGAAAAAATGCTTCAGATTCAATGTGTTAATATTAAATGACAATAGTTACTTTTCGTATTCAAGTTACCTTACAAATATCAATATAAATGCTAAAAAAAATATAGTTTTTTAACATATTTTAACGAATTTATGACAACTAAAATATTTAGAAGTCACTTAATTTCAAACCTGACACATATTTTGTTGGTTCTACATAAGTAAATTGTGCCCCAGTTCTCCCAATAAATCAGATTTCTAAGTATCTTCTAGTGAGGTAAAAAATGAGTATGATGCCACACACGAAAAAAAATTATAAAAATATTTTGACAGTTGAAATTTTTTTAATTTTTATTGCTTTCTCTGCATTTTTGCAAATACGGCTTTTGCTAACAAATGACATTGTAGTTTTGGTACTTCATTTTGCAATGAGTTACAGTGCAAAAAAGAAAAGGAAACTTAGAGAAAAAATTATTCACTTAATCATATTTTTATTTATTTATTCTTTCACATATTAAGCAATGATACTAAGAAAACATGTTTTGGAAACAATTATGATAGCATTCGAAACAAAAACATATAAACCTTATATCAATTCTCTGATTTCAGCAGATTTTTGTTTGTTAAAATAAAATCCCCCTTCTTTATTCTTTCCTTGCAATATGTATTCTTTCCTTATTTTTTCTATAATGGGTTTGAAATTAAATAACATTATAGTTCAATCATATACGCAATACATAAGCCTTTTTAATCTACTTGAAATAATAGAACTCAAAAGCTTGATCATTCAAATCATCTTAAAAATAGGAATTTAAAACTGATACTTAACTAACATATGGAATTGTTCCTCGGTGGTGAAAGGTTTTAAGTGAGTAAAAAAGTCCCAAAACTCAATCCTATAATACAGAAATACATCTACAGTCATTATAAAATATGCTGAAGAAGATTAAGATTGCTTAGATAAGTAGTGATGGCATTATAATCCACTTGCATCCGAAATTACCATTATTCTGCCTTCTACTCCATTTATTTCAGTGGTTTTGACGCAAGAGGTAAATGATTTCTTTCTAACTTGAAGACTTCATAATAAGAAATATTCAGATATAATTTTTACATTCTTATTAGATAAGGTTCTAATTCCATTATCTTTATTTAAGAAAAGAAATTCTGTGATTTTTATTTTCAATATTTGAATGTTTTTAAAAGTTGCAGAAAATGTTTCTTTATCAGAAAAAAAAATGAATTAATGCTTTATTATCCATTTGACTAAAATTGTTTTGTTAGTTTTTTTCTTTCAATATTCATGAACGTATAAAATCATTTTAAATAGAGTAATTACTTTAAACAGGAGTAAAATGAATCTCAATTATTCACAGAGAAATAGGAAACCGATTCTTAAGAAAATCGTTCGTGTAAAAATTTTCGAAATAATAAACAAACGACTTAAGTATAGTTAAAAGGTTTCACTTTAGTTTAATTTGTAATACAAAGAATGCTAAAGGATGTACTCTTATCCTTCCTCAATATCACTTTCCAAACCAAAATCATTTAATTAGATAAATAAAATTCAATCAATTTTTAATACATTACTTTCGTCTTCCTGGTTTATGATTTATGAAAGACTTATCAGTTTGGTTTTAGTATGGTTTGTATGGGGAAAAAAATTTTTGTTTCTTGAAATGGAGTTAAATGCTTAGGTGAAATTCATTTCTATTAATCAAAAATAATTCTGATCTGCTTTATTTGTTTTCAATCCTCATCTCGATTGACAAAAGAATGACTTAAAAATTTCAAACCATGACATTTACCATTTTATGATTCTGTACTAGTTTTTAACATTTTTATTTACTCACTCTCTCGTCTGTCCGTCTATTTTTCTGTTCATTACAAATTTTGAAATCGATATTAAACTAAACTCCCCATCAGTTAGAGAATTAAAACTTTAAACATAGTTCAGAAGTGGATGAGAATGCAGTATTCCTCCATTTCTCGTCTCTTCAATAATCGTCTAATCTAATCAACACTTCTCTTGGACACAAGGGACTTTTACAACAAATTTACGAATCTGCGATAAACTTTGTAAAAAAAAAAAAAAGTGGGAAAATAAAACGAACATATTTAGAAAATTGATTTAAACTTCACAAATTCTAAATTTCAATTTTACATTAACTTTAATGAGTAAAAAAAAACAGTTTTACAAGATATAATTAATATGATTTGAGATAAGAGGATTTACGAATTTGAAGAATATTTCAAAATAATTTTTCTCGTTTTCAGATTTTATCTGTTTACGGTTTCAGTGAGATTTTGAAACAAAAACTAACACCAGTTCCAAAACTCTATAGAAGGAATGAAATATGTCACTACTCGCACTTCTTACTGGATGTTTAAAGAAAGGAAGATAAAAATTTCTACAAATAAACCACGTGGTGAACTGAAATGGGGAGTTCATGGAATCACACAATATTTATTGCTCGTTTGAAAGTCTCAAAAATTGTGAATGTATCAGATTATATTTGACACACAATATTAAAATCCAAAAACTTTTGTTTAAAACCAAAACAATCCTTTTACTATTGAGAATGAATCCAGAATCTCCAAAAGTCAAAACAAAAATTCTTCTAAAAGAAAAAGAAAAGATATTTCTATCCGCAGGACTAATGCAATTCGATCTAAACTTTTGGCAACCCTTCCGAATCGAATTCTGACCACCATATAATTTCTTGATTCTCACTCAGTATTTCCTATTCTCCTTAGATCAGTGATGGCTTAAATTCTTCTTTTGAACTAAAAGAACAATCGATGCAATGTTTTATATATATATTTTTCCTTTCGAAACTTCAAAAAGCAAAGATGACTTTCATTGGCAATAGTTTATATTTTAAATGTCTATATCCATTACTAGATCTCTTAAACCTAATACCAACAAAAGACAAGAAGGAAATATTGCCAAAGAAAACAGATTTCCTCATACCTGTCTTTTTGTACATCAGTTTTTAGCGAACCACTTTTCTGAAAGAAAATGAAGTTTTATGTTTATCAAACGTATGAAAAATTCCTGTTTTTCTCAACGATATCTATCGATGATCAGAAGTTAAGAATAACTGATGGACTTAGAACTTGATCGACGTTAAGCGCTGAATATCTAACATGAAATATGAGCACTTGTATATTAACCGCAAGTCAGCGATTGATCCCCAATCATGGCGATCATGTTTATTATAATAAACGATTAATTGCCAAAAAATATTGCCATGTATGTCATACTAATATTTTGGTCGTATTCATCAATGATATGTATTAAATCTGAAAATCACCAATGTATTTACAGTATAAGTTCACGATGACTTGAGATTAACACACAAATAATAAAATAATGCATAATTTTTTTTTCATTCTTGAGGCTTATAGATCGTGAAGGTAAAGGTGCATAAACAATTAATTAATGATGAAAAGTCTGTAAAATTGAGAGTACTTTCAGTTTTAATCTCAGATATAAATACTTTGACTTTTGAAATACGGATTAGAAATGAAAGAACCTTACTTCATATTCTTTCATTTTCCAACCATTCCTTTCAGTATAATCATTTAGGTATTTGTTTTCGTAGATCATATAGATATAAATGGATTAGAGGCAGAAATTCCATTTTAAAATGTATTATAACAATAAAATTTTTACTGTTAATGAACTTTAGATATTTAATTGTGATTGTAATTAATTCATATGCAAATTATTGACTACTTCAATTTAAGCAACATCTATTATGAAAATAAAATATTTTGCAATTGATAATTCATGCTCATTAAGGTTATGTTTTTCTCATATTATTATTTCATTAGAATTCTAAAATAAGAATAGGCTAGATAAGAATTATACTGACTAAGCATGCTGCTGTATTTTTTTTCAGGTCAACAGATCTGCTAGTGGTCATTTTAAGGTCATTATTTCGTTTCTGGTCATCTAGTATCTAATCTGGCGAATTTTCCCCTATTTCTGCTTAATAAAAGATTGATGAGTTTGCTCCTTTGAAACAAACCTTTTCTTCTTTTATGAGAAAGGGATATTTACTTACTTATGTTAATATTTATGGCATTTTTTATCTGTCGTACCGTATTTTACTATGTATTTTTCATGTTTAATTTTCTACATTTTTTCTGTCTGCCTTGATTTTTTTTTATTTTAGCTCTAGCAGAATTTGTCCATTAATTATATTTCTAGAATGAATATGGAGTTGAATTCTTCAGCTTTACAGATTCAATTTGAGAATAATTTTCGCAAATTTTGTTGGTTAATTTTTAATTTTTTTTTCTTAGTAGATCTCATCTGATTTTTTTAAAAAAAGATTTAAGTCGTAGTTATCTTGCTGCCGATTTAATAAAGTTTGCCCCTCAGAAGCTACAATGTTAGTGAGTTTATAGACCAGCTTTTTTAAAACACATCATTTTGAAAAATTTTCATTTAACAGAAGCAAAGAATTTTTACGTTTATTCCTTTAAAAGCATACTCATAAAGGATGATATCATCTCTGACAAAAGGTTTTGTATAAATTGTTTTAATTTTTCTTCACTTCTGTTTGTAAAAAGGTTTCCATTTGTAATTTTTAATGAATTATCCTTTTCAAAGCAATGTTTCTTTCTTTTTTTAAGAATTCAAGATATTTATCAAACACCTTATTTTATCAGAGAAAGAAATTAAGCAATCATTTTATTCTTTATTCATTTTATTCCTAAATTTGACCAGATGATTTTTTTTTGAGATTCCCCATTTTTATCTCCGTAAACGCAAAGCTAATTTTCTATTAATCGTGACTGGAAATGACACATTTTGCCTTGCCCAATGTTTATTAGAAAATATTTAAATATGATTTTGAAAATAAAAAGAAGTAATTTTTTTTATTTGTAACAAATAATATATTAAAAAATCAAATGTTTCATATAGGTTTTAATTTTTTAAAGAAAAATTACTAGTGTTTAATTTTTATTAAAGCTCATGCTTTATGCACATATTTGCAGGGAAAAGTGTATCTACAAGAAAATATTCTTTACGTTTCATTAAAATTTTCGACACCTTAGCGGAAAATGTTAGCTTACGGTATAAATAGGAATTTTGATATGATATATATACCATTTATTTTATTTTACCTTTTTTACTATGACAGTAAAAAATGAATAATAAATTCATATTTTTCATAAAAATTATATATTTGTAGTTTATAAACTCACTAAAATTATACTGAAACAACAGCCACTTTTATCACCTTATCAAGTTAAAGTCCTTATAATATTTCTATTAAGGGAAAAGATTAACACTGAGGAATATCTTAAGTAAGAAAAAGAAAATAAGGCAAAAATTATTTTTAAAGGCAAATAAGGCAAAATTCATTTTTTTTTCTAAACAAGACCTCTCTATTATATTTATAAATATACTAGGAAATTATCTTTGATATAATTAAAGAATAATTCTAAGCCTCCTTGAATATTTTATGTTTTTGGTAAAAAGGAAAAAAATTGATTCGTTCGATTGCTAAATATCTTTCCAGAAACTTATTGGTTTAAAAAATTTCTTTTCAAAGAAGCTCGAAAAAATATTATCTGCTCATTTCTTATTGTAGTCGTAGTGTTTTTATTTTTCTTAAACAAAACTTATTCGATTTGGGTATTTTATGCCTTTCTATTAGGAAAATTTGAAGTAGTTCTTAGATTATTTTTTTTCTTTTTAGAATATTTAAGTAGTTGCTTGGTTCTCTTCGATCCCATTCGCAAGTGTATAATATACTACAGAAGTTTAAAAAGAAAAAAATAAATTATAAATATAAAATATAAACGCATATTATTTTGTAGATAAATATACAGTCGCATGCACTTTTATCAAAACATTTTTTTAGAAATTAGTTGTGAATGTATAAAATTATATTTATTTCATTTTATTTATTTCATATATTTATTCATTTCATTATTTATTCATTTCATATATTTTCATTCATTTATTTCATGAAAATATGAAAATATTCATAAGTATT
>JAPMOR010105851.1:15067-49739 GCA_026543865.1 Argiope aurantia | reverse complement strand
TAATTCTGTTCCAACCATAACTTCGCAATAATTTTCCAGAATACTCGGTGAGATAATGAAAATTATTACAAATTATACCATCTTTTCAAGCTAAATAATTAACAAAAATAACGCAATTGTAAATTTTATATTATAGCAATATCATGGTTATTGAATACTGGTCATCAGAATCAATGCAAACTGTACTTTCAATCAATGCACAGTTACAAATGCCCTCCTTAAAATGAGTTCTGGGAGGATGTAAGGTCAGAGACACACCATTAGTCTCGAAGCTGACCTCTGTACGGCTCAGCTATCTACTATCTCCCACTCCTGTCATCGTCTTGGGGACGCATTAGTACTTCTACTTGGTAGTAGCTGATAAAAGAATATTGCCAGACATAAAGAATTAGGGACTAATCTTCTGTAAACTCGATTTTAGGAACTGTTTATGTTAAGGATTTACTTGTTCGATTTAAGGAAAAATTTAATGATATGAAATTTAATGAACAGAATTTTCGTTCGGCGAATCTTTTGTGTTGATATTTGAAAATAGATGATTATAGTTGTTTTGACTGATTGAGACTTGTTCACATTAGATTGCATTTGGAACCGGAAATATTCTGTAAAGTTTTCTTTAACTTTTATACTTAATATTTAAAAGGTTTTGTTTGAAGAACTGCAAAATTACTTTTGAAATTCTATTAGTATCCTATAACATGGATTTAAAAAAAATAATGTATTTTATTAATAAAGATTAATGTAAATAAAATTTATTGATACAAATTTATTTCTGAATAGACTGTCTTACGTTTATATAGCTTTATTTATATAAAAGAAGATGCATTTATAAGTAAGAAATGCTAAAATAATTATGGATATTATGAATAAAAATAGTTCAGCATTCCCTGATCTTATCAAAAAATTAATTTTTATGCAATAAAATATCAGATGATGTTCTGAAATCATTCTTTGTTCGGATAATAATAACCAAGAGTAACGTTCTTAAAAAAAATTTCTTCTGTTATAAGTAAATATTAAAAGAAAATAATCAATATCAAAGCATAACTGTAAATCATAAACTGTTACAAGAATAATGCAGCTATTTCTTTTCATATGACACAGGAAAAACATAATGTCAAAAGGAAATTAATCAAATAAAATATTGAAAAATAGTATATAAAGTAAACATCAAAACGCTTATTTATATATAAAATACAAGACATCAGCAATAAAAATGTCTTGCCATATTGAATATCAAATGTCAAATGCGGATGAAAGATAAAATCTAAGAAACAATAAATATATATTCAGTTTCGTTACTGTTATTGAAATTTTGCTACGACGTATGTCAAGCAATGAGATGTTGTGAGAATAATACACAAACAGAATGAGAATTCAATATTTCTTTTCAAATTCCCTATCAAATCTTGAGAATACGGAGATTGTTATTAT
Organism: Argiope aurantia; assembly: GCA_026543865.1. NCBI lineage: Eukaryota > Metazoa > Arthropoda > Arachnida > Araneae > Araneidae > Argiope > Argiope aurantia. Next base: position 48,305 of record JAPMOR010105851.1, on the reverse strand, counting down.
TTTCTATGAATCTTGTAAACCCTTGTGATGCGTTGTGCCATACGAAAAAGATAAGAAAATAAATATCTCAAAGAGAATTCAAATACATCAGTTATTGCAACATGTTTTGTTTTTCAAATTTAAAAGTGTCAAAACAGGCTTTAGAAAATTTATTCATCGGGTAAACTTTAAACTAATCTAACAGCATTTATAACTTCTTTTACTAGATATCACACATAACAAAGCCCAAATTTATTTCTAAAAAGTAGATGTATCCTTTGACTCCTATAAAAAGATGAAATTTTATTACTTGCTTTTAAAAGAGGAAGAAAGTATTTTAAACTCAAGGATGACTTCAAAAATTTTAATTTATAACTGTAGCAGTTGCATTACTCTTATCTTCCCTTTTGGATACTAGATGGAGATGCCTGATTAGGCCATCCTATATGTCATCCCATAGTGCATTGCAATTGTAATTAGAATGAGATATGATGCTGAACTGTGAAGCCGCGCGCATGAATGTCTTGTCTTTGTGTCAGTGTATGTTTAAGTGTGTGAATGTGATTATTAAAGAAATGTTTCCAACAACATTCGTCCTGTTGCTTCCTGCACAGATCATAATAATCTATATACTACCACATTGTCGCCCAACGTGGGGCCAATCGCAAGAAAATCTTCCTTCCACTACATTGGCGCCCAGCGAAAAAGAAATTTTAATACGTTCGTCTGACACAGAATAATTTTTCCCACCACGGGAAAGGTTCGTCATTGTGTTCCCGTGAAATGATAAAACTAAAGTGAAGTCGTCCCGACCATCACAAGAAAAGTTTCTCGCCACCACATTGGCGCCCAACGTAAAAGAATTTCTGATGAATGAAAATGAAATCGTCCCGACGATCACAAGAAAATTTTCCCGCCACCGCATAACTGCAATATCAGGAAGTAATTTATACCTCTCTCTTACAATATAGGTAATGCGTTGCATTTTGAAAGTATTATTTCTGTTAACAAAGAAAGCCGATAAAGAACAAATAATTTTAAATGGAATAGCTTTATTAAACTCGTAATTTCTTAAAAATTTCTTTTCTTCTGTGTCATTGAATTTCGGATCCAAACAAATGTAATAGAACCTAAAATCGTAATTTTTAGCTATCATTTCTTATTTCTTTCTGTTTAATGAACTAGCGGCTTTAAAAAATAATCAGTTTGACTTAAATATTCATTAGTTTAATTCAGAATTAAGTTCCTTGTATAATTTTTATATTCATGAATATCTAAAAAAACACTTTTAACTATCAAAATGTTATAGAAGTTAAAATTTTGCAATTTTACCAACCTTAAATTTGTTCTATTTTTAGTTCAAATGAGCCATAACATCATATCATCATTTCCATTAGAAACGTGATTGCATGTATAATCTATATTCTCCACTAGTCATTTTTTTCGACCACCTGGTTCATCAAAATTAGTAGAAGAAAAAGTTTTCTGATAAATATTTTATGTAAAGGCTCTTGATGACAAATTTTCTAATGCCCAAAATTTTCGACCTTCTCCAAAGTCATGATAGTCACAGATGCTCATATATTTATTTCCTAAGTCCTACATAAAATATTCCTCTGCTTCATAGTATAATGAAGGAAAACGAGAATGCAACTTATTCCTTTTCTTCAGCAGATGAAAGTAAAAATTTGACATTTTAATAACAACGTCACAAATAAAATTTCATTTATCTAATTCTAATTTATTCAATTTAACTAGATTCTAAATTTAATAAGGAATTCAACATCTGAACTGTGAACCAAATTGTATCTCTCTAACTTTGCAACTACCGTACTCACCTTACTGATAAAGAAATTTCTTCAAATGGATTTCATTTAAATTTTAACAGAAGTCTAAAATTTAATGCAAAGATAACGCACCACATTTCATCCACTTATTTGAAAGTATTTTTAAATTAATATTTTCACTGAAATACAAAACAACAGATAGAAAGACGTAATGAAAAAAAGTATTTTTTGGACTCTGGAAGATCTGTGGTCTGGAGATGAGTTAGTATATTTAATTTGAAATTTTTGACGGTTAGAGTACTTTCTCTTTTTATGCTTGCAAGAAAAAGTAAAAGAAAATTCTCATGTGTTTAAAAAATGGGCGTTAAGTAATATAAATTTCATTAACAAATAAGATACGATATAAAAAAAATGTTTTTGCCATGCTTAATGCTTGTACATATGAATTTAATGATTACTTGATAATTTTATATCTCAATTCAAATCCTGAAATATCGGATGTTAATAATAAGCACGTGATGCATAGAAGAAAAATATACATAAAACTTGTTATGATATAAATTTATCGAGAATATTATGACCTCTAATTATTCTTTTATTTTAAAAGTTTGTATAAAATAAAAAATAGAATTAATATTTAATTTTCAAATATTGAATTTATTGAATTTTGGGGAAGTAATATACCATAGCTCTGTGTTTTACATAACAATTATAATAATTAATAATAATTTTAATTTTTTGAATGAAATTCCCAAGCTTACATAGTAGTATTTTTATATATCCATAAGAAGCATTAAAATTAAATGATTTTGAAATTCAACAGTGCAATAAAAAGTAGAACACAAAAAAATATTAATCATTCGTATAAACCATACTTACAAAATACAGATTAAAATTTCAGTATGATCGGAAATTAAAATGGTACTAACATAGCAGTGCGAAAAAGGAATATCTTCTGTCTGTATTTCATTTCCTGTAAACGCAAGGCTTGTTTAAATTTAATTTATTTTTGTCTCCAGAGTTTTATTGCCTGCGTGTCATTAGTTGATTGATTTTAAGCAAGAAATTTTTCTTTTCTCTTTTCCTTCCAAATTTTTCCTTAAATTTTCTGAAATAAATTAGATTGTCAGTACTTCATTTCCTATTCTTTGGAGCAATAGAACATTAGAAACCGAGCCTTTTATGATTTGCTGCAAACAATTTATAATTGTAATCTTTGAGAAAAATATTAATTATCAATTAATATTTCAAAATTATATAAAATATATGTACCTTTGGGGCTAAAATGTGAGTATAAATTACAATTAAGTATAAATCTATACTATAATAAAGCTCAATGTGTGTGTTTGTGTGTATGTTGGCGCTCTACAGGCCAGACCATTCAACCTATAGCTACCAAATTTGGCACGTGTATACCTTGGAGGCCGGGAATGTGCACCTGGGGGTTATTTTTTCGAATTTTTAATTAGAATTTTATTTATTTAAAAATTGAGCGAAATTTTGACGTGTTTCTGCTATAACTTCCGAACATATTACCGCACAAAAAAGATTTTTACATGAAGTTAAAGATCAAAAATTTATTTTAAATGATACTAATGTTTTAATCTTAAAATTAAATTTCTATTTTTAATGAATTTTTAAATAAATATTTTAACTATGATTTTCAATAATGTTTTTCGTAAAAAATAAAAATTCAGAATAAGCACGTTTCACATTCATGGGAAAAAATTAGCTTTTTTCAAAGTGTTGCCATCACATTGATTAAAGCTCCACTTAAAAATAAATTAAATCTTTTTGGAAATGAAATATGCAAAATTATAATTTTCGGCACGTGTTTATAGGAAATAAAACAAATATGAAATATTATTTTTTCTAAACAATAAATTCAAGAAAAATTATTTTATGATCTTTTACACTCTCTATATTATTAATCCAATAAATCAGTTTTATTTTAAGGCAAGTTTTGTTTAATAGGAACAGGATATCCATTCAAATCAGGGCCACGCAGCTAATTTGTAAACCTTTAGTAAGACATAGATCTGATAAAATGGTCTAAATGGAAAATGATTATATTTTATGTAACTTGATTCAATAAATGCTTTAATAAATAACGAATTTTTGATTTTACATAAAGCTTCTGCTGTGAAAATCACGATTAACAAAATGTTCTTGAAACACTAATATTGTCACGTAGATACTTTAGTATAGAACTCAATGACACACACAAGAAGTAGAGCTAAACCAATTTATTAACTGAACTCAGAATTGAGAATACAGTAACTGACAAATCTTCTGCTTTTATACAAGCAGAGAAAGTTCCAGAATACTCTTCTGGAGACAGTAAGAAAAGTCCAGAACACTTGTCTGGTAAACTAAAGAAATGTCCAGTATCTTCTGGAACATGAAATAAAGGAAAACTTAAAATCAAGGAATTAAGCATTTACATATGCCATTAATCTCAGTGTCTCTAGCGGGATTCGAACCCATATCACTTGATCACAAGACCATTGCCATGACCATTCGGCCATTGAGATTCGACAGTCTTTCTTCAATGCGGCAATATTTTAAATAAAAAGTTTTAATATCCAATCAACTAAATCAATCACTTAAACCGACTGATTTATGAAAATTTGATTATCACTATTCAATAAAAAAAGGTTAATTTTAGATTTTCCATTGATCGTTTCAAAGAAAATACGCCAATCAGCGCGCAAGTTTCTCAAGATTAATTGGCCTAAGATTATGAAAATGTTGAGTTTTCTAAATTTTTAACATTCAAAACTTCATAAATAAGTCTTAGTTTATTGTGAAAAATAGAAACATTCATTCATTTATTTAAAATTTGGTGTGTCCAGAATATTTATCAGAATATGATACCTTTCTGCATTAAATTTAAACTTCATAATTTTTGAAATATATTTATAGGCAGGAACAAAATATTATTATTGATTTCATTTCAATCCTTTTGAAAGCAAAACTAAAAACTGAATTTTATGCTGAATCTGAGAAATGTTTGTTGAATTATTCTTTGAGATATTACATAAATTATGAAGAATATTTTGTAGTTCACATAAGACTTAAATACCGAGCGATTCGGTTTGCAATACTCATATTCAATAATAATAACAATAAATAAATAACAATAAAGATGATAAACAAAATAAAACGCTTGGTTTTTATTAAAACATATCTTTATATTGATTGCAATTTCATCATTTCCACTTTAAATTAAAGTTCAAGTTTTACCGGAAATGACAACAAATTAGCAAAACATATATAGTAAATTGCACGAGACGATCTAAACAACAGTATAAGTTTGTTGTGACTATCAAAATTTGAAGATTAAAAATGTTTTGTTTGAGAATATATTAAGAGACCAGTTACTTAAAATATTTAATGGAAAATTGTATCGAGCGGTAATACTGGCGAACCGGCTGGTCGCCAAAGGCGGCTAGTATAAAATATAACAAGAAATATATTTATTAACTATGTGTTATGTTTGGATACGCAAAATATAATAACTTCGTATTTTAAAAATTATGCTATAATAAAAAATAAAAAAATAAATAAATACTGACTGAAAATAGAAGAGAAGAATTTTAATAATTCGCACAAATAAAGATGAAAATGATGGTTATTTTTGCTTTTCCATAGAAATAAAATTAATATTTTTTAAACAAATTAAAATTAAGTATACAAAGTTTGTAAAAAACTTTTAAATATGACAAATTGCCTTTATAATTTTTTTCTCCATTTTATGGCCTTCTTAACGACTCTATCTGTTTTAAATTGGATTTGCGTGATTTTTTCTCTTTGATTGGCTAACTTCAAAGAAAAAAATATAGCGTTGTCTTCAATTTTTTTCAAGGTAAATATGTAAACAATTTGGAAGTGAGATTTGTTGCTAAATGACGATTAACAAATTTAGCCTTATATTTTACGTCCACATATGCATTTTATATAGAGAGAAAGTATTCCAAAAACCTTAATGAAAATACACAAATTGATAATAATTATAATGATATGCAATAATAATGAATCCAATTAGGAAATAAAATAAAAAGGACACGACAAATGGCATTTTTCGCAATACCTATATAAAGTGTTTATTGGTTTCATGAATAAAATTCACAATTCAATTCAATCTAGGTAATCGAGTAAGTCATATTGAAACCACCCTGACCTGCCTGAAGGCTTACGGATATATACTGAATGATCTATACGCAGCTGCAGCATAGATGGTAACTATGGTTGAATACTAAGGGTCAATACTGATTGCCGCACAATTTATACAATAGGTCCGTGCTGGTACATTGGAGGTACCGTTAATATACCTAACAGAATGGCGAAAACCATCCATCGAAACGGAAGTTTCTCATGCTTATTTTCGAGGTGCTTTCCGGCAGGATTATCTCAGGATAAAATTCAAATCTTTCGATGTCCTTAACTTTAATTTTTGATTCTGCGTTCTATTTGTCATAGCGAGTGTCTCTAGCGATATTGTTAGTTTTAAATCTATTAGGTGGGGATTAATAAGTTTATATTTATTTTCCCCGTCCACCACATAATAATGTAAAACTTTAATAAAAACATCTTTCCTCCTCCCCCCCCCTCTTTACTAAAGTGAATCACTTTATCTTTCATTAAGTTTAGTAACATTTTTGACCTTAGTCGTTCCTTTGTGTAAAATAATGTCAAATTGACTAAGATACAGACTTGACTAACTCTGTATTAATATATTTTCCAGTACGGTACATACAACTTTAATTCCAAATTTCAATTTTTTTTAAAATTATATTCGTTTTTTTTAAATTTTTTCTCGATATTAAAAACACAAAGATGAGTTGATGTAAAATCGTTTATTAAAAGTATTTATGTTGTAAGGAAACATGATAATATTAGATCAAAAACGAACTTTTTATGATCATCGGTATATTATTTAACAAACCCCAAAATGAAACAAGAAGTTATTTAACATTTATTTAGAGTTGGAAATAGAGTTGTTAGTTTAAAATAAAAAAATAATAACAGTTTTTAAAGAAGAGGAATGTGAGGAAAGAATAAGCAAATTGTAACTATTATAGAGCAACAATATAAGGTCTTAAGAAAAAAATACTGCCAAAAACAGCAATTTTTTAAAGACTATAAAAAATAAACAAATATACTATTTCCTTTTGATGAAAATGTTTTTTGTGTATTGTATCCTAGTCATCTGCCACATAAACATGGCTAAGAGACAAAAAGATCAGTCGACTAAATGCACACTATAAAAACAGAATATGCAAAACATACTAAATAATATTATTTTTGATTCAAGCAAATAATATTTGAAAAAAAATTACTTTCGGTTATAAAAATATATCCAAAAGATAGTGTGTAGCTTGTACGAGTGATCTGTAAATTAATTAATACAATTTCTCCGTTTTTTATGGATTGGTCTTGCAAATCTGGCATTACATGATTTAGACTGCAAATTAGGATAGCAGTAAAACCTGTATTTTTTGTGTTAGAATTATTAGATAATAGTTCATAGGCTCATAATATATTTGGATAAAAGAGTTATAGACTTTTTTAAAGAAACGAAGAAAGAAAATTTTACCAGAAACTCTTGATAAATGTGAGGTTTAGTAATCTCTACATCACTGGAAATGATTAATATTTTATAGATTTGACAAATATTAAATAGAAGTTCTCATTATCATACTGTATTTGAATTACGATAAATCAAGCCTGGTGATCTGTACAATTGATACAGTAATTATTAATTGTAAGGGTAATACGGTAGTCTTGGTGATTAATTTCCTTATGGAAGATTTTGTAGCCCGAAAACATAAGCAATTATCAATATAATTTCACTATGATTCGTAATCTTCAAAATTTTTTATGATTTCCTGATCCTACAAACATTTATACTGAGGATAAATTATAGTTTATGATGGAAACATTATAATACCTCTGGGAATTTCGCATTTATTCATTTTTTCCTTCAGTTTTACACCTTTCCTATATTCTCTTTGCTGATGTACGTATATTTCTAATATACTTCCTAACATCTTCGAAATTTGTATTTTCAGTGCATTTCTTATATATACTTTTTAATAAATAATTATTTGAAATGCATGAAATTGCATTGCAATATTTGAAAGCACAATAACTAAATATACACAACTAATATTTCATGCTGTTAATTAGCTAATATTGCAATATATGCAGTTTTCTTTCATTTAATATTTATTCAGATAATTTCAATTCAGGGAACAATTTAAATGGATTTGCGATGTATCTCAATGCAGGGAAATCAGTCACAAACTCGGAAACAGTCAGCCAGTTCAATTTGGGACAAAATAGCTTATCATTTTTATTTGGAAAGATATTTCGTTTTCTTCAATCCACGAGTAAGCCTTAACAACGCGTTTCAAAAGCTACACGGAATCGATTTCCTAATTAACTGAGATGTACTGTTTGGAGAATGCTAATAATCCTAGCACTACATTTTACTAGATAACTACTAATCATGAGTCAGAGGGAGTATGAAGCTTAGATTTGTTTTGAAAAGTCAAATGTCGCCTAAGTGCCTTGCTTTATCGAATCACTCTGAGAAATATTTTGCATTATTGGTCTGTCCAGAAATGAATTTCCAACAATTTTGATTATGACACAGTCCTTCCATTTTAGGAGTTATTCTGTATAATCCAAGGATACATTTTAAAAGATGGTTTATCATGGAATAAATGGAAAAGTTTCATAAAAATGCAAGAGAAAAATATATAAATATCGTTAAATAAATAAAATACTTATTACATTGGTTATTAAATCCCATTAAATATTTCAGGCTGGGAAACGAAACATTGAAATGCAGTGAAACATTTCTGTATAACTGTATAAATGCAGATATTGGCATTGTTTTGTTTACGATGCTCTACCTTATTAGTATTTATAAATTTTAATCGAATTCTATCTATAATTCCTTGTAAGTAACTTGCATATCCAAAGTTGTTAATTTGGTTATTCAAGATCCAATTTCAATTAGATTGGATGTTTTTCAATTTTGATGCAGCTTTTAATAAAATTAACTTTTTTAACATTGATCGTAATATGTCTAAAAGTGGGTTATTTACCTGTAGAAACAGCTATATACAGATAAACAAACCAAGGTTAATTATGTCAAGAAATAAATTCTTCCCATTTTAGATGGAATAACTTCATATTGCGAGTTCAGGTTTGAAAATTGAACCTGCAGAAGAATTGATGAATAAAAAGCAGTTGGATCTGAAAATCAGCAAAATGTTTCGCGTGGACTCATATTGGAGATAGTAGTTTTCCAGATACCTTCCAGATACCTGAAATGATTGAAATATACAACATCATAAATAATCTACTATATAAAACAATAATACTTTCAATGTTACTTGAGTATTCAAAGAACACTGCATCACATACAAGTATGTAATTGTCTCGACGTAAGCTCCACCCTCAGTATAAACTTTAGCAAAACCTGCCGAGAATCTTAAAACTAGGTATAAAGCTTTTATTAAACAATGAAAGTGAGTGAATATAAATAAGTTTCGCACATAATTAATTGCTTGTAAAAAAGGGTAAAGTACAAAATCGGGAACTAATCAAAATGGTAACATTAATCCCTTTAGAGTTGCAATATCATAATTGACTTAATGATAGCTCAAATGGTTAAATCAGGCTAGTCGATATCCAAGTGACCGCTTGACCGTATCTCAAGATATCTCTAGCCGTTGTAACATGGAAATTGAATATTCAACTAAGGATCTATCTAGACAGCAGATATGTAATAACCGTGAAACCGGAATATTGTATACAGCTATGAGAAGCCACATAAGCGAATATGCACGAATAGAACATATGTCGATACTTAGGAAACATGGGTATTACAGGAAGACGAAATCACTTTGTGGAGAGTAACGATTGGCACTGGAAGATATTATCACAGGATATCCAAAATAAAATGATTTAGGAATAATATTTTAAATATTTTAGATATTAGTCTTTCAAATCAAGTTTCACTATTACTATATCATGGAATCCTTTGAAATAGCATCGGTTGTATCTGCTAAATCTTAGAAGCATGCTGTTGCATGGAATGGTTTAAAACAAATTGATCACTTAACAAAATTTTATCAATCAGATTGATGTTGATCCATGTTTAAGACGAATTACTGATTTTTCAGTCATTTTATCTCGATTTGTGGAAAGAAAATTCAGATCGTAACCAAGAAATTATATCATCCATCTCTAATCTTGCAAATACGTTTCCAAGTAGATATAGAACAGATTAATCGATTTCCGGGCAAAATTATCAGATTGTAGTTTTCTCCGTAATTGAAAAGGGAGATATTCAAAACTCCACTTACTGAACTTGGCCCTTTCGATTTGAAGAATGAAAAAAGTCATCTTTATTTATATAGGCAACAAACTCAGTTTATATAACGAAGAATGCCTTGTTAATAGCCTCGAATTTACCAAGAGGAAATGAACTAAGCCAGATAAGCATTATAATTTGATTTTAGAAACAAGTAGTAATTAACAGATGCAAAACATTTTCAAAATACTTTGTAGTATGATCAACTCTGAGACAATCGATTTAATTTCTAAAGATACTATTTATGGCCAGATTTGGGAACGAAATTTATCATTTCTGAAAATTCGCATTCAGGTGATATTGAGCAGAAGCAACAGTTTACAAAATAACAAACAAATACATGAATTAGAGGTGAGAAGATCTTAGATTCTCAAGATTATCCATGATTAAAATACCTTGCAGTGATAATAGACTGCCTTAGCATAATCAAAATGAAATTCATAATGAATTAAACATGATTAAGACAAAAATTTACATAATTTGCATAGCTCAAACTGATTTTCCTATTTCATTACTATGCATATTAATCCCAAGAGGCAAGAGCATTCTCATTTCTTATTATTTAAAATAATTAAATTCCAATTTATAGCCGTCAATCTAACATCGACGTTTGTCCAATTATTGCAATAGAAATAAAATTAACGCTTTTATTTTGATAAGTTCATGCTTAGAAAAGAATTTTAATTTCGTTAAACGCTATTTTATAAGGAAAGTTTTTACTCAAGTTTTAAAGCCAAATCTAAATAATTGTTTGAGAAACATTATTTTCAATATAGTCTATGCATGAAATAATGTGAATTTTATGACATATTTGATATAAATTAGCGTTTGAATAATACATTTGCCAAAAATAAAATACCACTCTTTAATTTTAATACCTTAAAATTAATGGAAAAAAATTAATGTAAATAAAACTATAGAATACGGATGTATACAACATTCCTCTCAATATATGATCTGCTTTAAAATTTTAGATAAGTTGGAGCTAACAAAGGTGGTAGCAATTTCAATTAAAAAACATTTTTATAAAAATTGGGAACTGCAGATGCATATCAATAACTTCCCTACTATTGTCACAACATGTAGTAGCCAAGTAAGGATATTGGATTTACTATGGTTAATTTGGATATACCAGGTTAAATTTAACAAGGTTAAGTGGTAATTTCATTATTTAATAATGGCTTCATTTGCCTATATTTCTACCTACATACATCAAGTTTAAAAGTTCTATACATATGTTCTTCAATACAAATTAGTTTCCAACATGCAAATTGATTTGAAAAAAATGTGAAAAACGATTATTATACGATTAATTCAGCTGTTTGAAACATTATGGGAATAAAAAGTATAATAAGCAAATCATTTTATTTTAGTCTGTATATATGCCTGATTATCAAGTAAAATGGAGTTTTAGTTGGATTTTAATTGCGTATTTAAAACAGCAGACATTTTCTTAAACTTTTGATCATGATTGTCGATTTTTTTTCAATCTGGATTCTGATCATCTTTGCTTAGGAACATTTAAAGGAAAGATGAAATATTTTGATTTACTTCTTTGATTTATTAACAATTTAATTGGGTATTCACTTCTCTAGAATTATCAATAGTGGAGGTAAAACATAAATTGATTTGTTGGATTATTGAAGTCATATTGAAATTATATATAATCTATTTTGGTTAATGTATTTGATATTTTTGTAATTATTAATCGTCATTTGAGGATTAAAATGATAATTTCTCCAGCAACAAACTCTTGAATAATTTTTTCAAGATTAATTTTTTTATCCTCGAGCACACATTCATGGTTGTCTGATGCATATATTTGAACTGATCTTCGATAATACCAAGTTTTGGAATTAAAATCTTTTGTCCACCAGGTATTCTTCAGGCAAAATAGCTTTGAAAATATGATAATTCTTCGATTTCTAATAGAGTTTAGCTTATATTCTATAAATTCATAGACCAAGTGAAAAAAAAACTTAATTTACCATGTGTTTTTATTTATTCATTCAAGATTTCAAGAAAAATACTTTCAATGATATGTAAACTATGAATTGGATCTAAATTATCACATTTTTAAACCTCACGTAAACCAGAAAATATATTTTCAGGAACTGCGAAATGTAACCTAAATGGGATTATAATTGGAAATCTTTAAGATGCCCTCTTCTAAACAACAAAAAAGATTCATATACTTTCTTTAGTATTCAATTTTATAGAGCTATTTATTTTTGCGTTAAACACAAAGGAAATGGTCTTCTGACACGAGCAGGGCAGTCTTGACAAACAAATAGTTGGAGACCTCTGTGTTAAGCTACTTCTATGGAGACTATTTCGAAAAGAAAAAAAATTAAGCTACCTTTGTAATCAAGAAAAAGGAAAAAATGGCGACCACATATATTTAACCTTTGATGTCACGTATATCTGGTGTTTTTTAAGTAGGAATAAAGAAATACGTCTTCTGAATAATTTAATTCTTAGGAAAAGTTATTGTATTCTTAACTTTCTTAGCATTGATTTTCATTATTAAAAGTAGCTAGGCTATTTATAAAGAAGCAAAATAATATTTTGTTTAAAAAAAATCGAAGAATAATACAATCATGTACATGATTTGTCTTTAAAAAATTAAGGAATAAATTCATAAATGCGATTAAAAAAAATTCCTATTATCATATTATTTCGCACTTAATTGGCAAAAGACGTGTATCTGAGATTTTTGTTAATTATAATATTTACTTATGTAGAAATAGTTACCAGTATTTCAATCGCTAAATTTGTTTATGTGAAGAATCATTATCAAAATATCCAGTTAAAGATAAATGAATAAACTTTTATTATTTTCATTATGTACATTCATTATTCTAAGTATGTGCAGTGAAATAAGGATAAAATACGTATTATTTGGATTACCAAATAATAATTTAATTAATTAAATAATTACCAGTATTTAAAATAATTAACTCTGTATAGAAACACTTTCAATATTTTAATTAATGTTTAAAAACATTTATACCGAATTGAAATTATATCAGTAATAAAAGAGAATAAAATCTAATTTGTAGCAAATATTTAAAATTAAGAAAGTATTTTAAAATGGAATACGGTTAAAAGTATCTGAATAAAAAAACATCAAGTCATTCTACATCAAATAAGACTTTTATATATTATCATATTACACATAGCTTTATTTGTAGGGAATTAGTCCAATATGTCTGACAAAATTTCTCTTGCTTTTGAACTAGTATTGTTTTTTTTTTTTTTTTTTTTTTTTTTTAAATACAAAGAGCAGTTTTTCACGACAATTTTATGAAAAATGAGACAGTTATAAAATGTTGATATTTTAACAAATATCAATGTTTTATGACTGTATTAATCCAGTATAATTACTTTAACATATTTAATTTTGCTAAACTAATTCAATTTTGGAGCAGTTTACAAAATTAAAAAATGTCTAAAAAGCATTGTTTAAAAAATATTCGTTATTTTCTATTTTAAAAGAATGGTGATATATTCTAATAAAAGTAAAATTTATATAGAAATTTATTTTTATCCTAATCTTATTGAAAATAATTTTTTTCTTTCAATAAAGCCACCAAATAACTAAGTACTACATTGTTCGATACTAAAGTTTGCTACACCGATATTAGTCCTAGTCCTGCATCCTCATTTGGTTCTTTATAGTTTTATATATTTTTGACATTTAAATTCCCATATTTATAATAATCAATAACCCATCCATATTTATTAACTGTAATATTTTACAAAAGTTTTCATTTTTCACTTTCCTAATATTTGCTCTATGCGCTTTCGCTGTCAATTAAGTACAAAATCATTAGGAGTAAATAGCCGGTAGAAACTAATCGATTTGAAAGCTTTCACTTCTCCACTTAATAGTATTGAGTATTGGCATTTGGCGATGTTAGTTGGCCTCTGCCTCTTTGTTTGATAAAATCCAAAGCAACTAAACATTCTTTGTTGTTGATATAATTTGATATATATATTTACTCTTCATATAAGGATCACTGGCAAAGCCTGAATATTCATGTATCGTAAGACACCAGATACTATAGTAAAAATATTTTTCAACTATTTTTCATATTCTATCACGGAATTTTAGTTTCCATACACTCATGGAATTTTTAATGAACCTTCAATATACTGTTTATGTTCTCATCCATAAGATAATGAAATGATTAAATAGAATATTACGATGTAAGGAAATTCCTGGAGCCTTTTCTTGGCCAAAGTTACTCCATAAATCAAACTTATGACGACAAATTTTAGATAACACAGTTTAATGTGCTGCTCTTAAAGTTTGCTTGGAAATATTTAAATATCATGACTCTTTAATATGTTATGATGAAGATTAATGTATTTACAATTACATTTTGAGTTTAAAAAAATAAGAAACTTAGTTGTATTTTATTTTCAAGAACAACGGAATAAAACTTTTGTAAAGACCTGAAGAGTAGATACAAAGTTTTACGAATAAATTTTAAGAAGTCTAAGAAATCTTAAAAACAGAAATATTTTGATAAAAGTGGATGAAACATAAACACGTTAATGCAATACATATATATTCACATAATGATATAATATGTTATGAAAATATATAGAGTTGTTAAAAATATATAGTTTTTAAAATGCTGGTGGAAAAGTAAGTGTTAAACAACGTGCCATAAAAAACGTGAAATACATGAAAAGATATGTTTTATTATTTATTCAAAACTAGTAATAAATATGCATAATATTTACTCGTTTTAGAAGAATTGTAAGTATCAATTTTTGAAGCATATTACTTAATTGTTTTAGAATATAGAATCACCAAAATTTAGCAAGCGTATTGGCGAAAAATAAATCTCTCAATACAAAATAAGTCTGAATTCAGACGACAAAATGCATGGCTTTCTCATATAAATTGTAGAGAAGAGCGATGCGCCAGGATAGAAACCGGGACTTTGTGGTTTGCAGCCCAGTAACATGACCACAATACAAAAGAAATTCCTCGTACAGCGTAGCTCTTAACTGGCTTATAAGCTTTCACCACAGACTCTCCCTCCAGTGAATTGTAGGTGATACGAACGATATGACTTGAGTGGTGATGTAATAGCTGTTAAGTCTAATGCGCCTGTACCCATTTGCGTAGCGCCAAGCGTTATAGCGATCGTTGTGTGGGTGAGGGGTTGCTGTTGCGTCAAGTGAGTCTGACGACTTTGGTTTGCTGCATCAAGTGAATCTGACGGCTTTTGTGTTGCTACATCAAGTGAATCTGACGACTTTGGGTTGCTGTGGGTGGATGGCGCCACAACAGCTGCACGGAGGTTGAAGGTTCATCGTCCGACGTCACCAATGTTGCGAATTTGCGATGAGCGAGTATAGAACCTGGGACCGTGTGGATAGCAGCTCAGTAACATGACCACAACGCAAAAGCAATTGCTCGTGATGCGTAGTTGCTCGTGATAATGTATATTTAGTTGCTTCTTTACTTAGTAGATAAAATAAATAGATGTAACTATATTATAAAATTTATAATAATTGCACCTTATATGTGAATAGTTATTTGATACCTTACAAAGCTTTAAAAATATAATTTTTCCTAAATAGCTATTTTTTACTGCGTTTTATTTTAGTCTAATTTGTTGTTTTCAGAAATCTGCTATCTATGTTCACATGCAGAACAGTATACGTAGTTTTGAAAGTGGGAGGTTTAGTTTTGGAAGTTTAATTAGCTTAGTTTTGGAATTACATTCCTTTATTACAAACTCTTGTTTTATTCAAGTTTTAGAAAATCATTAATGTTTTTCAAACAAAAAAAATCCATATTCACTTATAAGTATTAAAAACACCTTTTTTCTAAACCTTCCTTTCCGCCCCAAAATAGCCTTAGTGTTATTTAAAAATGGGACGCTAGTATAACTAAACTAATTAAACTTGTACTTTGAAATATCTGTCCGAAAATTTTAGTATAGTTACTCTTGAATGAAAAATAACAATTTAAAAGTTTATAAATATATATAATTTTTTAAATGGATCATCAAAAATGTTTCCAGCCAGTTTTTTATTTTTTTTATTTTTTTTTACTGGATACATATATAAATTCGAATATCTGAAGAATTTTTAATTTCCATACAAAGACTTATTAATACATAAAATTAATATTCATCTACTCTGAAAGGATAGTTTCTTCCACTTTTCCTTAATTAAAATAAATTGAACGAAAACAAAACAATTTACATAAATTTAATTTTTTTCTTCTTTATATATATATATTTTTTATTCGTATTGAGTAAAGAATAGTTTAAAAATTAAATACTTTATTATTCAAAACTTCCCTTCAAGAACAGAATTCAAAATTAATTTAATTTTAATAATATAAATAGAGAAAATCCTTTTCAGAAAAAATATGGAAAATTAATAAGAAAAATAGGAGAAAAAAATATTCACAGGGAATTTTTTTATTTTGATATTCCATTCATTCTCTAATCACCAATACATTGGATTTATAAACCATTTTTATTGAAGTTGATCTCTCCTAGCAATAAATAAAGACATGAAAGTCATTTAAATTTTCTGTCGCACTTTTTCAAGCGTTTTCTTGGGACACTGAATAAAAAAAATATTCTTTAAATCCACTTAGGAAGTTAATAAATTATGGAGATTTTCGAAATATTATGAGACAGGAAATCATAACTAATTTTGTTTGCTGCTTCTAAAATGAGTATTAAGTAACAAGGAATGAGGAGAGAGAAAGTTGCAAGATAAAACTGTACCTAGAAAATCGATTTGAATGCCTCAGTTATTGGATTTTTTGTTATGTCCTTTAATTCATTGGAAATTTTTGTTGAATAACTAATAAAGCCAATAACAAAAAGGATTTTAAGTTGACAAACAAAATCTCTAATCTTTAGTGATTTGTGAACAATATTTTCAAATATTTTGATTTTTATGTTCATTAAAGAATGGTATTTTAAAGAGAGTTCGTAATTGGATACAAATTTCTTATAATAAAATATATTTGATATTGTTTATTTACAGCATTTTTCTTACATTACCTATAGCTCAGAGTGTAGATGATTCAGTTACCGAAATTTGATATTAATCACAAAATGATTTTGATAACCTATATGGAATATAAATAATTATTTTAAAATATTTTTGCTGCCTTATTTGAAAATTTAAGCATTGGAATTCAAACGACGATAGATATTTCTAGGTTGAAATGAAGATAAAAAAAAGGATGAGGAATATATTTGAATATATAACAAGACTAAAAATATTTGAAAAAACAAAATACATTTAACAAATATGTGCATAAAATTTGCTAATATATACAACTTGTTTTAAAATTAATTCTGCTTTTAAATTAATCTTGTTTTAAATATAAAAATCACGAGAATGAAGTTAAGCTTTAGTATACGCCAACCTATTGAAAATACAGCAATCAGAAACAGGAGTAAAATTTGTATTTCAAATATTATAAGTCGAGAAAAAAGTATTTATTTATCTATAATAGTAACTTCTAAATTTTCTCTAAAAACTGCACAAAACTTTTTTCTGGAAAGAAAAACTAATTCTATTCTTTTTTTTATTTTTATTTCGTGACAGTATGATTGAAAGATCATGTATAATTATAATAAAATCTAAAATTTTTATATTTTTATTTAGAAGTGTGTGAACATTCATACAAAATTAAATCGTTCAATTTTTCTTGACACAGTTAATATATAGTTACATTTTATTAATATCATAAGAAAAAAATGCTAAATTAAACTTGTTACTATTAAGAGTAAGATCATACTCCAGATCTGCATAAATTGTTTATGAATAAATATAAAAGAAATAGTTGATAAATAGCTTAAATTAAATGTTACGAATAATAAAAATAAAATATGCATGATTCGGAACACTTTTTTTCAGAGTCTAACTATTTTTTTATCCTACTTACAAACTGATACTGTTTCTCTTTTTAAAAAGAAGATATATTTTCATCTAATATTCGGCAATTAATACATTAAATGTATCATAATACACTGCTTGACAATTGCTAAGGAACAGTTACGTTTTTCGGAATAATTAAGTGCAGTCAATGATTGAAGAAATGAAACTAATTACATATTTAGTAGACCTAATTACATATTAGTTAGAAAATAAAAAAGATGCTCCTTGGATTATTTCCAAACAGCCCCACAAAAATTGATCTTCAGGTCAGAATGATGCAGACATGAGTACCTTAGTAAAATGTTTGATGATCACGGACACTAATTCACATTTTGCATCTGTTCTCCATACTCTCCACTAAACTATCGAAGAGTTCTTGGGGGATATTGTCCCACTCCTCTCTCAAGGCGATTTCGACCTCTAGCGCTGTTCGGGGAAGGATGGTTCTTTGTGAGACACGTCTGCCAAGATCATCCCAGGCATGTTCATTGGATTTTAGGTCGGGGGAATAAGCAAGCCAATGCATACGGACAATATTTTCACTTTGCAGTATGTCCGATACCTCAACGCTTCTGTGTGGCCTCGCATTATCGTCCATAAACAAAAATTATGGACCTACAGCACCCCTAAAAAGACGAATATGATCCAGAATAACCTCTGGTCTTGCGATGTGACTCTTCCTCGCTCAAAGATGTGAAGCGGTGTTTTGCCATTGTGCATGATGACTGCCGACACCATTACAAATGGGCCGTACCGATCACGTTCACTAACAAACTATTGCATAACGTGTTTCAAGCTTTCTCCACAGTAATTGGTGACCAAAATCACTTGTCACATTGAAACGAGATTCGTATGAAAACATCACTCTAGACCATTTTTGGATACCCCAACCAACATGTTCCTTATACCAGCGTAATCTCTCGCAACGATGGCGTGGTTGAAGCGGGATGCAACGAGCAAGCTTCCGTGCATACAAACCAACTTGATTTAATCGCCATGAGATGGTTCTTGCAGAAACATGCGTTCCTGTGGCGGTTGCAAGGTTTGCAGCAAGCTGGCCAGGAATCAAATTTCCATTCCTTTTTGCCACGAGGGCTATATAGCGATCCTCTAAAAGTGTGGTGTTCCTACCACGACCCCCGGCATGCTTTTACAACGCATTTCCACCTTTGGCGGCCTTCTTCAATCGTGAGATGGCACTCTTTGACACACCCATCGTAGCAGCTAAAGTGGTGACAATTTGACCTGCTTCCAGTCGACCAACCGCTCGTCCACGATCGTAGGTACTTAAATGATGTCTTGCTGACATCTTGCTCTTAATTATTGCAAGAACCAAACATAATTTCAGAGAAAAAACTTTTATAACATCCTGCATTACTTTGGGTCAAATATCAAGCAGCGTGAATTTTCGCATGAATCATGAACTTGTATGAAATGTCTTTTATACAGATAACGAGTCCTAGTCTACCACGCCCTATCAACTTGAATTTACTTTTATTGGTCAGCTGTCTGAGACGCAATTTTGCATGAATCACTTGTTCCTTAGCAATTGTCAAGCAGTGTAGTTAAAGGGAAATGCCCTTCAAAGGGACAAGCAAAGTTAAAGGTGGAATTATTTCATTTTCCGTACTTAAAATATACATGAGATGCATCTTCATAGATTCCGTACCACATTCCACAAATTTATAGAAATGAGAAGAAACTGGATTGTTGAATTGAAATTCATGCTAACTCATGATCGAGGAATTGAAATTAATAACTGCTTAACATAAAAGATTATGATTTTACTTTTATAATAAAGAGTAAATTATAATAAATATCTCTTAAGTTTTGAGTATCACCTATGGCATTAATTATACGTTAGTAGAACATCTCAGAAAGCTATTTATGTTTTGAGCTGAAGCATTCCATTGAAAATATGAAACAGTTGGAAATAAAATATCATAATCATTCCTAACAATAAGATAAATCTGAAATGATAAGTTACAAAATGAAGCGATTTAATGGACAATCGAGCTAAAATCGCAATCCATACATCGTTTATTTGTGTCGCTCAAATTTCAAAGAATTTCATATTTATCGATCTTGAAGAACAGACATTATTAAGATAGAAAATGTAATTTATTATCCTAATTTGTTACTCATTAATTCATATATTGGTGCATGATTTTTTTAAATATTTTTTTTTCCTTATTCAATATAAATACCCATTGCTGCTGATATTGAATATTAATGATGTACGTTGTTTATAATGAACCTTTTCACTCATAATCTAAATTTTCTATTAGCAAAAGTTTGATAGATAAGTTATTAAGAAACACAGATCCATTATATGATATAAGAGAAAGAGATTAAGTGATGTTTAAGAGCTCAGAAGAAACAAGTGAACCATTTGAATTTTATTGGGTAATTTTAAGTCCTGAATCAATAGCAGAATAATAGCAGGATAATAGAAAAAATATATTTGACTTTACACTGTTATATTTCCTTCCAATCTATCAAGTATGGAAATTGGCGAAAAGTCAAAGCAGATAACTTCATACGAACTGTTTGCTTTTGTATGTATCTGTAGGATTTCTCTGTAATATGTATTGATTAAAAAGATAAAACAAACTGATTTTTAAGAACTAATTGAAAATTTATCTTATGAAGGCAATTTTAATCTGAGAGATCATCAGATTGAGAATAATCCTACTTTCTCAACGAACTGATGGAATGAATGACATTTGAAGAAACAAAAGATGAACTATTCAAAAGCAGAGGGTCTGAATGATGTATCTTTCAGAATATGTAATTTCCATATAGACATTGCAATAAATATTATTTTAAAAAATTGAATTCAGAATTAAGAAAAATAATTTTCTTATGAAAAAAATTACAGATGTCCTTCCAACTAAAATTGTTTATTTGGAAACATTTTTTTTTACCGCAAATTGAATATGTGTTGTATTGTTGTACATGGATATATAAAATGCAAATTGATGTTTTTGGATTGATTTAAGTCATAATTTATCCATCTTAATATTCATAAGCTTATAACACACCATTTCCTGTGAATCAACTTGCAGTTTGACGTTGAACCATTCTAAAAATGTGACACTTTCCCCAGAACTAATAAATATTACGCCAGTTTATTTAGATTAATGCTCAATTTTGAAGTCTTCAGGAAGTTAATTAAGGACCGACTTCATACATTCAACTGTTTGATGCAAAGTGTATGTCAAATCTTAGACGATATGTTTTTAAAAAGTTTGTCCATTAATGATAATATTACTCTTCAAAACTTTATATTCTGTTTATGATTTCAGAACTTATTGGATCGGTACTCAAATATTTAAATATCAAACGATATTTCGTCAGTAAAAATTGACATTTATTAAATTCCACGAAAACTTACATACAATGAGCAATATTTTTTTTTATTCGAAATAATGTAATCCTATAGAATTGTTTATTTATTTTAGGAAAAGTAAAAGATGCGTTAAAAATAGGGCGATAATGAAAAATAAATATCTTCACTATAAAAAATTTCTAAACCTCGTAACAGTAAAGGAAAAAATAAAGAGAAAAACAAATATTTTTTAATAAACTTAAAAATAACTATTTGAAATTGTCTTCAGGCGAAATTAACAAAAGAATAAAAACAAATTCCCCACTCCTTTTTGTAGACGGCATGGATAGGTGAATTCTGAAAAACAACCGATGCAGACATATTGGCACAAAATGTCTCAAAACAATCACTTATTAATAAATTCAATTTTCCTCAACAATCCTTAATTCTAATCGTTGCATCCATTTTTCAAATAATCTAAGTGGGTTCATTTTCTGTCACTAAAGTATCCCTGCTTCTTTCAGACTAAGATTTCAATTTTATGCTCATTCTCCGATTTTCCAACAAAGAAACAGGAAAGTAAGCATAAAATTTCTTGCTCTTTCAATCATCATTTAGGATTTCGAAGACAGTTGTTGCTTGAAATCCTGTGAAAAGAATTCTTCTTTTCTTACCAAATTTGAATTGGCACAGAAAAAGATCTCAATGAAAGAAGAAAATCAGTTGAAAAGTTCTCTCTTGATTCAATCGTGTAAGCATTTTTCTCATTTTGGCATGCATTCATTCAAATTCCGCATTAATCACAAGATATTTCATAAATTCTTAGAGAAAACGAGTTTCCTTTCATTCGAGTAAATGCTTTT
Source organism: Argiope aurantia (assembly GCA_026543865.1). Classification (NCBI taxonomy): domain Eukaryota; kingdom Metazoa; phylum Arthropoda; class Arachnida; order Araneae; family Araneidae; genus Argiope; species Argiope aurantia. Next base: position 26,015 of record JAPMOR010105851.1, on the reverse strand, counting down.
TTTAGGGAGGGGGGGGGGAATTCTTAAAATTTCAGATGCGAATGCAAAATTAAAAAGTAATCATTCATCAGAAATCTCCACGGCTATTGTATATTATAAAAAGAAACTTGTCAAAGTTCTTTCACAAGAAATATTTCATGAAAAATGTAACGGCTTCATTTCTTTAACAGCTTTCATCTGGTGTCTTACCATAAAGCATTAACACTTATTGGTCCTTCATTAAAGGTTTGTGAAAGGTGAAATCTTTCATTAGGAAAAGAAAAACGCGAAGGCATAAAAGAGGTAGGTACATTTCAGTGATATATCAGTAATGAGGTATTTAAATCATTAAAAGAATATATTTATGAATGAATTTTTAACCAAAATGAGTAAAATGTATCATTATCGCATTTCATCGTTAATCCTATTATTCAGGAATTATTATTATTATCATTTATAATAAGCTGATAGAAGAGACCCAGAAAATTATTTTAGCAGAATAAATTGTTTCAAATTTGCATATTTAAATTCTGTTTATTCACTCAGTGATTAATTCACTTATTATTATTAACTATATTGTATTATTTTTAGATTGATTTCAGGCATCTTGAATGTTTATTTGGTACTTTTAATGGATTCTTAATGACTCTGAATTAAAGTTAAATGGAAATAAAATATATAAAAAAAATATACCTTATACAAAAGATTGCTAAAAGTTAATTAACATAAATTTAAGAGGAAAATTATTTAATAACTTTCTTAATTTAAAAAGAACATTTCGAATCGGAAAAATTGTTTTCACATGTTGCTTATAATTCTTTGTGAATTGGCCTTTAAGATTACAATTCTTTCTATATCGGTCTTGGTCTTAGGCTAGAAGTCATTAGTCTGACATATTCAGCATACATAAAGAATATCTATAAATCTTTTTTTTTTTCATATTGCAAGACTAACTGCCCAGAAAGACAATATTAAAGATTTATAATAATAAAATTGTGTGAAAATTTAACAAGGAAATGAACGAAGTGTTTGTTTATGTTCCAAGCCAATATGTAACAATTGTTTAAAATCGTATTTTTTGAGGAAAAACATCTACATAGATAAACTTAAAAACAAAAATACTAAATATAAATACATACGTAAAAAAAAAAGCTAAAAGCGTGACTTCAACCAGTGCCCCACAACACATGGTCATTTATGATGTTCTGACCACGCTGGGGGTCGGAAATTGAATGTACTTATTCTAATTGTTAGTTATAAAAAAGTTGTGTGTGTGTGTGTGTGTGTGTGTGTGTGTGTGCGTGTGTGTGTGTGCATGTGTGTGTGTGTGTGCGTGCGTGCGTGTGTGTGCAACATCGCTTTATTTCAGGAAAGGCATCTATATAAATAAACTTAAAAACCAAATGTTATCTAAATATAAAATTTGAACCAAATCGTTAGAGCCGTTTCCGAGATGCACGAAATAAATACAAAAATATATATACAAGAATTACTCGTCTATACATATAGGATACAATGTTCTTGGAATTTATATTAATAAAACAATCCATTCTCTAGCAAATCTGAATCCAGTGACTTTCTGTAGAATTTTCAATGTTTACCGTTTATGATAGCTAATTAATCAATGCCTTCAAAACTTTCTAAATATTAGAAAGGGAAAATAATTAGGAGAAGTTAATCAATCTTGAAACTTTCACACATCTAACTAATAGTGGCTTTTGACAGTGTCACATGACTCCTGTTGTTTCGTTTGATAAAGGGCTGAGTTAATTTGGTTGACATATGTTTTGAGTTGTAAAATTAACTCTTTCATATAAAGTGGGGGGAGTTTCAGTTTGACTTGTTTGTTTAAACTTCCGTAATGTATTCACGTTTGCATCACCGCGATAATGAGATGATTAAATGGGATATCGCTTGAAAGTAACTGATGCCTCCTTGCGCACATTGAAGGGGTATAATTTACTACATAAATCAAACTATATTACTACATATTTGTAAAATTGTTTATAATAGTTATGATGTTGTTCAAGTTAGTTAGACAATATTTAAAAATGTTAGTGAATAATTAATATTTCATGGAGAAAGCGAATCTGTCAAAAGACGAGAAAAAATAGAATTCGGCTAAAATTTTCAACAATGAGATAATAAATCTAATTAAATGAGATAATAATAAGATTTTTATTAAAAACTTTGTATAAAGCTTTTCCTACAAATTTCCAAGTGGAGTTGATTCGTTTGATAACAGAAACATTTATGTGATTGTCTGGAATTTTAAAACGCATGGAACTAGAAGTTAATGGTCGGAATCATAGAATTTTGTAATGCTAGAATATATAAAACCCTTCATGACAACATGGCACAAGAAATTGATTTTATTTTTTAAAAAAATTCTCATATATTTCTCCTATACGATCATATTATTTTCTCATATATGAAGTATACAAACAGAAAAGATTGTAATCGTTAATAAAATAGATTTTGGCGAAAATCCATGTTTCAGAATTCCCTGAGTTCTAAAAACATTTTAGTTCGAAATTCATTTTAGGAAGTCTGTCTGTGTGTATCTCCGAGTATAAGAGAGCACGATAAATGGGAAGCATAAAGAACTAGATAGATAAAATTTGAAATAGTATTTTTATATCTATAACACATATTCGTACCAAATTTGGGTACTTTTCCGTTAGCCGGGCGCAAATTTCGCCAATTGCGAACCAAACGTGAGCCTAGTCGCCAAGCGAAGCGAATAACAATTTGCATAACAATGGCGGATTTCTACATTATTTGGCGTTTTTCCGCTTGCGCGTGGCTAACGGAAAAGTACCATTTCTATTTGTATCTCCGAGTAAAAGAGAGCACGATAAATGCGAAACTAGATAGATAAAATTTGAAACAGCATTTTTATATCTATTCGTATCAAATTTGGAACCAAATCTATCAACCATCTGTTGATCTTCAAATTTTTGCACGCATGCAAACGCGATAATTCACAAGCACAATATGAATAAATGAATCTAATATAATACGCGATAATTCACACAATTTGAATAAATGAATCTTCGATCGAAATATGATCTTGTGACCACAATTGTTGTTTTGTGTTAAATTTTGGTTTCAATTAGTCGGAAAATACATATTATGTTATTTGTTACTTGTGAATTAGCCGCATATAAGCGATTCATCAATAAAAAAAACTGCATGATAGATTCAGTAAAAATGTTATATCCATACCAAAAATCCATCTTTTGTAACCATTGTTCGCTCGTGGCATGTAGTAAATAAATAAGTGCGAAATTTTTATTATTTGTTTAGAACATATATTACTGTTTTATGTCAAAATAAAAATCTGAACACTCGTGGTGTTTGAGGCTTTCATCAAAGTTCACAATTTCAAGGGTGAGAATAGAGGGTGCACCAATTCCAGGAAACATGCGAAAAAGTTTCGGTGAGACCACTCCCTCTGATTTTAAATGAAGAATGAAAAGTGTCCCAGAGGCTAGTATTTTAAGAAAAAAACTATGCATAATAAAAGAAATTATATTTTTACCTAAATTTTTATTGGCTGTTAGGCATTATTCCAGTATTGCAATGATGTGTAACTTTTTTTCCGTCTATAGTTTATTACTATAAACAATACTAAAACAAATACTTACTGAAATTATTCAAACTTATTGCTGAAGCTATTTATAAAATGAATTAGTTTAGCATCACCATCACTACATTATCTTAAGCAACTTTACAATCAACTTCAACTTCATTCGGTTCGCACTTTCCATCATATATTTATACACGTTACCACCACGTATTTTCATATAAAATAATAATAAATAAAAAATTTTATCCGTACAGGCTGATCTTATTCGCGTCAGACGCAGAAGCATATCTGACTTCTGCACCGTTGGTCAAAATATTTATTTATTTAGCTTATCTATTTTTACCTTACATAAGAATATGACATACTTTTTCAGAACCAAATCCATTTATAATCAAGACTGCTGCCAAGTGCAAAATTTAAATCAATTCCAATACTACGAATTAAGGAAATTCCTTTTAGAATAAAACAACAAACATAATTTGAGAAATTAAAATGTATCTTCTTTTCTTTCGGTTAAGAACAAACATTATCCACCATTCTATTATTTCTTGAATAGTTTATTAACTCTCTTCATATTCAATAAACCAAATATAACAGGCAGTTGAAAAGATTTAAGTTTTTGCTTTGAATTTTTTTTGGTACAAATCTTCCTTGAATCACTTAGGAAGGTAGCAAATATCGATGATTTTTGAAATAAAAGAGGAGATACAGGAAGTGGTAAACATTTTATCTACAAGAAATTAATACCGGAGCTTTGTTAGATTCGAAAATAATAGTTAAGTAATAAAGAACTTGAGCAAGAAATAGAAAGGAAAAGGAAAACATCATGACTCCAGAGAAAATTTAGCATTTTCCTACTTTTTATTTGCTTGATTTTAGTTATTTTTCTGATTTCGGCTTCATTTATTTACGGTCTTCTTGCTTCAAAATAAGAAATTCATATAATACAATCTTGTATATAATACTATTATACTAATGTTATGATTATTATTATTATTGTTGCATTTTACTATTGTTATGAGTCTGTAATATTGTTTTCTACATAGATGCTCCTGTAGTAAGGAAAAGAGTTTTACAGATATCTTTAATAAATTTTGAATGGCTGTTGGGTCAACAGCCGGCATTGACGACACTCTTGACGACCACTTGTCAACTTAGAAATTAATTTGTAGAGAAAATGAAGGATCCTGAATATTGGAGAATCTTGACGACACGATATTTATGTGCCTTATTATTTATGAGATATTTTGAGAAAGTTTCTATTTGTAGTTTCAAAAAAAAAACTTCTATGCAGTATCTAAGAATTTCCTTTTTAAAAGTCCATTGTGGTAGTTTTAATTTATTAAAACACAAAATGTTGAAGCTCAGAATTTTAATTTTCCGCTTATTCTCTTATTTTTTGGCATTTAATTATTTCCATTTATTCCATTATTCGTTGGCCTTTAATTAAAAGAAAAGTTGTGGTGGTATGTAGATTATTATAATCCATGCAGGAAGCAACAGGACGAATGTTTTTTGGAACATTTCTTTTAAAAATCACATTCACACACGAAACAAGCACAAACACAAATATAAGACATTCGCGAGCGCGGCTTCGCAGTTCAGCATCACATCTCATTCTAATTACAATCACAATGCACTATGGGATGACATATGGGATGGCCTAATCAGGCATCGCCATTTGGTATCCAAAAGAGAAGATAAGAGTAATGCAACTGCTACAAAATCCTTTTATTTGATATTTCTAAGACACTGGGTGAATAAATCTCTTTTGTACTTTTATAATGTAGAACAAGGTGAGTTGGAAAAAAATTCAAGAAAAAAGAAAAAAAATATGACTGAAAGTTTTCTTCTAAATTAATCATATATATGTAGGACTCAGGAATCACTACTATTTAGAATCACGCACATTTAATTACATTTAGGACGGACAATTACATTAACATAAAAGAAATGAACATTAAATAGATTTCGTCGAATACGTCGCAGGATTAATTCACATGTTCCGTCGCGTCTTTCATTCAGACCCGTCTCGTCTGCACTCCGTTTAACAAGCATCAACACCTGTTGGCCAGAAGATGGCGCTCGTCATTAGGCGTTCGTCACTACATTCGGCGATCCTGACATCTCTTTCGTCCTCGAAAGTTAAATCAAAGTAGAAAAATAATTTCTTCAACGTCGATCCACACTGTGCCAATCCACAAGGAGTTGGTATCCAAGAGGTTTATTGTAGAACGTCAATTTTCACTCCTGTTTAGCTCTTCTTTCGTCTATGTAGCGGTCTTCATTAAAATACGGACCGAACCCCATATTTGTAGGACTCAGGAATCACTACTATTTAGAATCACGCACATTTAATTACATTTAGGACGGACAATTGCATTAACATAAAAGAAATGAACATTAAATAGATTTCGTCGAATACGTCGCAGAATTAATTCACATGTTCCGTCGCGTCTTTCGTTCAGAGACCCGTTTCGTCTCGCACGTCCTGACTTTCGTTCAGACCCGTGTTACGAATCCGTAATGCTGCTTCCCAGCATAGTTGGTTCCATCATTGGAAAGAATGTTTTACAGGGGATAGAGTCTGGGCGTCGTGTCGGGGGTCCCAGAGCTTGGCGACAAACTTGGCGACCATTTGGCGACTTGGCGACCAATTTGGCCACTTTGGCGCCAAAATAGATTATACCCGAAACTTCGAGAATTTTCCCGATCCGTCCAGTAGGAACCGAGATACGCCTCGAACGTTCCTGATTGGTTGAGAGGCTTCTAGCCCCGCCTCCTGAGACCTATAAAAGAGGCTGCAGCTGCCAGAGAAGTCAAGTCAGTAATCCGAGCCAGAGTCGGAGAAGTAGAAGACGGAGTAGTCGGAAGCGACTGAGTCAAGCTAGTGCTGAACTGAGCTGTGCGCTACTGTCTGCAGTAGATTCTGGTTGTATGCTGCTGTGTGTGCTGTTGTATGCTACACGTCTCGGGTGAAGATAATCGTCTTCTGTGCTGTATATAGTTATCGTTTTTGTGCTGTCCTGTGTGTCTCCGTGTAAATAAACGTCATTGTTTTATTTCTACTACCGTCTGCTGATTGAGCGTTCTATACACCATATCACTTCCACTATCCAAACGAACCCCGGTAAAGAAAATTTCGTAACACCCGTCTCGTCTGCACTCCGTGTAACAAGCATCAACATCTCTTGGCCAGAAGATGGCGTTCGTCAATTCAATCATTGATTACCAAATGTTTTCAGGTAGAGAATGAAAATGTTTTTCCATTCATTGGAGAAAATTACTCTTTGTAAAATGATTAGAAGTTTCAGATTTGGAATCAATCATTTATGAGAAAGCTTGATAATAATTTTCCACTGTAAAAAAAATGTCAAATTTGCTTCATAAGAAATAATGGATGAAAAATGTTAGAATTTAAGACAATTTTTTATTCGATATTAGTTGTGTGATATTTTTGCCAAATATTGGTAATTTATTCAGAAATTGATCTGATGAAAATTTAAATAAGATTAAAGACACCGTGGTATTAATTTATATATAATTATCATTAAATAATTAATTATCATTTCATCATTAAAAGATAAATCAATGAATATTTTTTAATTTTTAATAATATGGATCATTACTGGATTATTTATTATTTCTTTTAAGCAGCTTTGATAGCAATCAGATAAAAGAAATTTTAAAAAATGATTTGATACAATAGCACATATTATATTTTCATATTTTTTTATCTGTTTAACTATCCAGAGACCTACTCGTTAAAATTAATTAAATGTCTTTTAGTATTCTTAACTGGTTTAATCTAAAATGAATACTTTTATAGGCATAAGTTAAAGTTATTAATTATAAGAGAGAAATCAATCTTAAGGAGATATTTTGTTCTCATATTTTATCAATTTTCTAACTTTATACATAAAAATTGTTTGGTTTGATTCTGATTAAATTTTCATAATTCTAATTGCAAATTATAAACAGCTAAATAAAATTTAGAAGCAAATTTCTATTTGCGACATAAAACCATTTAAGTCTTTTTTATATTACGAATACATGTTTTAAAATTTATAAAGTAATTTGGGAATATTTTCTAATGAAAAAGAGAGAAAGTGTTGAAAATTAAAGTAAGGAGAAGTAAAAATACTGTAATGAAACATGAAAATTATTTTATATTTGAATCGCTTATTTAGAAAAGGTCAATTTTTAATGAAAAGTTCTAATATTTTGGTTGATAAAGCTGCTCTAATTAATACCACTATGACATTGCTATTGCTGTTTCAACTGGGAATTTGAGGAGTAATAATTCGATTCTTTACATTCCTTTATATTTTCCATGCAATGATCTATCCTCAGGGGAACTAGGTCAGTTGGTTACATTCTAGCAACAGTATCACAATCAAGGATGCGTTTTGAGAATGAAGACAATAATATTTTTTTCATTATTTGTCGTGAACGTTTCTCGACTTGAAGAAATATTACATCAATATCTGACAGCTTAGCCATTTTATTCACATTTCGAATCACACGATAACTTCATAAATCAAATAGATATTATCTAGACTACTAAAGTTTTACCAAAGTGAGATTATTTCATAATTTTTCAATTTAGCCTCTCTTGTTGTTATAAAATTGAATTTTGAAATATCGGATATTGAGCTGGAGTAAAGGTTTCAACGTGATCGTCCATTTAGTAAGCTTATATAATTAGACTGTTTTAAAAGTGGATTAGATTCCAATCAAAACCGAAAATAAATATATATCAATATTTTTGATATATTTAATCAAACTTCAATTTATAATACCAAAAATTCTTTACTATTAGCCATTTCAAAATGCTTCTTAGGGAGTTAATTATATACGAGATGTAATGTCAGACTCACATCTTTGAAAAGTGAAAATTAAATTAGTTTTGTCTATATTTAATTATCTTTTTAAATTTGACTTATTGATAGTCACAAAATAGAATAAAATTTAGTAATGATTTTTTAAGATCCGGTATTGCAAAATAAGCTTTTATTTATCTACAGTTTTCTTAGAAACAAATAGAATGTATCAAGGCGTAAGGAAAAAAGAATGCTAAATTATGTAAACTCTTCTCAAGTTTTTTTCTCTTGCCGAGAAAGAAAGCAATCGTTTCATTAATGATAGGTTATTTCCTAATTTCAAAAAATCAAAAATTAACAAATTTAAAATAATTATATAATTGCGTATATCATAACTTGTCCTTTTTTGACTTCAAACTTTTCCCAATGTAGAAAACACTTTCTTATAAAAAAAAAATATCTGAAACAAATCTTTAACAGGCCATCCTTTCAAACATCAGAAAGATTCAAATTCTTGCAATACCTATTTGCCTGGAAACTACTTTGTGTCGATTCTTAGCAGTATAAAGAAAATGGTCCCCAGTCACGAGCAGGACTGACTCAGCTTAACAACAATCGAATTTTTGGAAGTCCGCATGGGTACCTCTGATGAGAACCATTTCTGAGAGAAAGTTCTTAAATGGCCATCACAAGAAGAAAGAGCTCGCAAGAACTGCGCGAAGAGTAGATAACTTTTGATGGCTAACATCGGATCTGTATTGAACCTGACAAAACAAAAGTGCGTTTGATGAGCATATATGTTCTAGGAAAGGGCAGATGATATTATTGTCCTTAACAGATTCGGATTGCTTATTTTGCTTAAATATTTGTAAGGAATAATCATTCCGTGCATAATTAGAATAATAATGATATAATGTTTAACTTAAATATTGAATAACGCAGTTAAATACATTCCAATTTTTATTGAAAAAAGGGACAGTCAGATTTATTTCTATAGGATTGGAGATTTTACTTTTTATTTAAAAAAATGAGGCAAATATTTTAGCAACGTGATTTTTCTTCCTAGCCTCCGTTCGCGCAAAACTTTAAGGACTCAATTAGGAAGTTTTGGAAACCCATTAAACAATCAGCACATGGCACACCCCGATTTTCATTTGTTTGGACTCACAAAGAGGTTTCCAAGAGTCAAAAATTTAACTTCGATAACGATCTCATATTGGCCGGGATCATTCTATGAGACCGAGGTCTTCAGATTGATCCAATGTTAGGACAAATGCGGAAACATAAATGACATTTTTATTAAAAAAAACTAATAAATTGATAATATATTCGTTTTTGCTTCATATTCTCTTTTATTATATTATATGTAATTATGCACCAAATTATATGCGTGACTTATTGATACCATCCATGTAATTGAACTTCAAGAAAAATTGAGTACAAGATTCCATAATATTCTTAATAATAGTTAATGAGTTAAAATATTTAAAATTTTGCTTCTTAATATATTAATTAAATTGTATTTTTTAAAATTCTGTTTAGGGGATTATTTCCCTGCTCATTTGTTTTTTGCCATAATATTCTTCATTTTTCTATAAATCAGCCTTAAATATGATAAGAGAGTAGAACCTGCTGAAAATTAATTCAATTTAATGAATAAATGCACCGAAATAAAAAAAATGTTGCTGTCACCTTATACCACCAAGACTTGGAATTTAATAATATCGAATTTTCTTTCTCAGGAAAAAATATTATAAATTAAATTGGTTTTGAAAATTTCATATCTAAAGAATAGTTTTTACGTTTCACAATTAGTAAAAGATTATTTACTGAGTTACTCATAATTTAAATGTTTCCTGTGGGTTTTTTAGAAATTTTATTTTTTATTACCTTGAAAATTTTATTTAATTAGAATGAATAATTCTTTAAGCTAAAGAATATTACATAAAATAAATCGTGGGAGTATGTAAAGTATGTAAATAATAAGCAAGATCGTTGATTATAAACTGTATAAATAATAAGCAAGATCGTTGATTATAAACTGTGTAAATAATAAGCAAGATCCTTGATTATAAGCTATTTCTAGACCAATATAAAAGAAAAATTTTGAAAAAACAACAATAAATAAAAATTTAATTATTTATGAATTGGAATATCATTTTATTGATAAAAAGGAAATAAATCTAATAAAGTACAGAAGGAAAAAATAATAATTTCTTTACATGCTTATGACCTATCATGAATTAACATTCAAGATGCGATAAATAAATAATTACATGGTGATGTTTGAAACTCATATATTCTTAACCCTCTAAAATGCCATTTTTTTTCTAATCAGGGTATATTAAAATATTTTTAGGATTGAGATTGTCTTCAGAAAAGAGATTCATTTTCCTTATTAGGAAAATGTAGCTTTCATTAATTAATTTGGTTAATTAATTTTTAAGTAACAAATCAAAACACACAATTTTGTGTGAGAATAAGAAATGAAGAAATGGAGAATTAGAAAGAATTAGAAGAATAAGAAAGAATGAAGAATTAGAAGAATAAGAAA
>JAPMOR010105851.1:0-15057 GCA_026543865.1 Argiope aurantia | reverse complement strand
TGAAGAATTAGAAGAATAAGAAAGAATGAAGAATTAGAAGAATAAGAAATGAAGCAGCTATGTTCCTGTCTTATTGAAAAATTTGTTAGAACTTATGCCAATGTACATGACTTCAAATATTGATGAATTTTTTGAGAAACCTGCTTGCCACGGCTCTAGAAAAGTCAAAGACATCAAAAGAACATTCGGTGAACTCACATACATATGCATATTTATCTTTTAAACTTTATATTTCATTTTATAACCAAGAAATAGGGCTGAAGATATGACAGTGAAGCCATCAAACTTAGCTCAAAAGCAAATTTAATTAGGAGGTAAACTTAGTTGACTTCAGCTCAGTTCTTTGTTCACTTTTTAAAAGGCATGATTCGATTTGTTTTTAAAGCGGGAAATTGGTCAAGGAGCGCTGAAATTATTTTAAATTATTTTCTCTACACCTATTATTGTCAAAACATTTAACGTTTGCATATTTGTTTCCCTTCGTGCGTGCCACTTATTCATTGAAGGGTTATATTTAATCTTGCAATTTAATGTATGCGTCTTCCTCAAAAAGTTAGAAGGATTAACAAAGTTTACTAAGAATAGAAATTTCAATATCATTTATTGTTATAAGAAGTACTATATGCTTGTATCTTTCCTAATCGAAAAATTAAGAATAGTCGTTTAACAAAAGAAAATGGACAAGAGAGGCGATTTAAATATATTTTGAATAAGCAAAAACAAATCTTTGATTTTGTATTTAAAAGAAGGAATTTCTTCAATTGAGGTGCATAATTAATTACTCCACAATGGCAGAAGAATTGCAGATTTCCACAGATAAATTTATTTAAACAAAATGTGATGCTATTTTTTTAACTGCTTAAAGAACAGATATTTAAATAAATATATGCAAAAAGAAACAAAATATTTACGCTATATAAATCTAAAACTTTCTTACATTATTTTTTTCTTAGAAAAAAAATCACAGACACTTGTTTCAAAAAGCTATTAAATAAGATCTAAAAGAGCTGCTATCACTAGCACAATTCGGGATTAATTCAACTTTATGCAGAAAATAAATCAATTTTCCTTCGAAATCTAACTTAATAAAAGACATTTCATTTGCTTCAAGCTATGAAAGAAAATATTTTTTGCTTCGCACATTAATTCCATAAATCGCTTCCTTTTGTGTATCAAACAAATAGATTGCTTGTGCTTTGATCGCTTTAGGCATGAAATAAAACCTAGCGATGAAAATTAAAAGCTATTTTAGCTTTTTTTTTCCTATTTTCTCAAAAATATTTCGTGTTTCATGGCAACATTTTTTTTAAATACACAAATTGCTAACACTTTTAAAATATTATCGAGAAAGGAAGTCATAAAAATATTTGTTTGTGCTTTCTAAAATGACTTTGGAGCAATAAAGAATGCGAAATCTTCAGGAAAGCGAGATAAAGAAGGAGAAATAAGCAGCCGGAATTTCTGTTCTGCATATTTTCTAAAAGCCATTTATCTTCTTTCCAATTTAAACGTTATTTGTTTTTATTCTCGATAATTTAAATTATTTCATGCTTCTGAAAATGCTATTTCTTAATCAGGTTTTTTTTCTGATGTTCTGAAGTTTATAAATGTTGGCCAAATTAATCTTCTCAACAGCAAAATAGTTTTGTAACTTTTCATAATTTTATTATTTATTAATTTATTAATTTAATGAAATTTTGTTTCTATTTAAATAGAGCTCTCTAATAGTAAATTAGAAAAAAAATTATTATCAAGATATATAATATTCAGTACTATTTATCAGAGCAGTTTTTAAATTAAAGAAAAAGACAAAAGACAAAAAAAAATCCATTTTTAAAAACATTTAGGAAATTAATTTGTTCGGAATTAGTTCCTCTTCCTAATCCCAGATGGCAGTGCATTCCCGTTGTCTTGAAAGGTTTGAAGAAAAGATTTCTTGTTTTCTTGGCAGTCGAGCAAAGTAGATGTTCACGTGGAGTGTGAGCGATCAGTAGCTCGTGAGGTAAAGCAGAGGAAATTTATTTTAACGATCACGCGGAAACCCACCGAGGTTCTTGTGAAATGAGTAGTTTATGAAGGGAAAAAAATGGTTTCCATTAAGAAATATTCGTATCCATGATATGGAATTGCTTATCGAAATTGTATAAAAATAAGGAATGGCTCGATATGAATAAAGGGATGATTAAAACTATTTCCTGATTTTTCTTGTGCAGAATCTTCTAATTTTTGCAAACAGAAACGCAGGATATGTGCTCACGAACAGTGCATAAATGCTTCATTAGGGAAATTCCCCCTGTGTTCGACAATATTCTCTTTTCTTTTTTATTCAGCTGTTTCTTCACTGTGTCAAGATAGATTATTTACACAGCAAAGTAAATTTAATTCACCAGTATTCAACATCATTATTCAACTTGAATGAACATAAGGACTCGAAAATATGATTTTTTAAAATAAAACTTCTGAAAAGAAAAGTATGTTAAAAAGAATAGAGTGCATAAAAAATCTTACAAAAATCAAAACTTTATATTTTAAATTGAAATCTCAAACAGTTTCTTTATAACACTTGTAAGTAATATCCAATTATTTCTATATTAATATTTTGAATTTTAAGCTAAGTAGAAAAAAGGATAAAATTTAATTCCAGTCAAAACGATTAAAGCTCATAAAAGAAACTGAATCCTAAATAGCAAATCTCGAGAACTTTCGACTAAAATAAATATAATATTTACATCTGTGTTAATGTAAAATATGATCTAACTATCATTAACTATTGAATTTTCAGAGTCTTTTTATATTAAAACAGATCTCAGTTTAAATAATTACATCGTTTCTTGTAAGAAACCATCTATTTTAGCTTTTCAATCAGTTGATCAATTCGGAAGAAGTATTACAGGAGAAACGTCCAGAATATAATGAAAGACATAGCAAAGTTGTTTACCAATAGACAATGCTTGCCCACATATTGCTAGAACAGTGAAAAGAACTTTAGGATCACTTCTCTGGCCTTTGTTACTCCACTTGCTATATTGAACCGATGTTGCTCCTTCAGACTACTATTTCCTTCGCTCTATTCAAAATGTTGTTTTATGGAGAAAGGTTCAAACCCCAAGCAAACGTAAAAAAATACCTAAATAAATAGATTGCATTGAAACAATCGGATTTATTTTCGCAAAATTCTTTGGTGGCCGAACGATGAACAAATGTTGTTGTTTCTGAGATAAAATGCAATGAATAAATCCATCTTTAATTTTTATGACAGCAGCTCTCCTTTTTTCTAACTTACAAATGTGTGGAATCATATTTATTTACCAAATTATAGTATCTAACATATTGTGAGGAGAACTTTGAATACATCTTTCTCAGAACACGCTTTCTCAGAGCAGTATTTAATCGTTTTTTGGCTTTTGAAAAGTTATTTTACAAAGTATCCTTTTATTCCTGACAATTGCACTTTCTGAGAGAAAATTATTTTCAAATATCATAGCCATAACTTATATAAATATTTTAATTAAAATTAATTTATTTAGTAACGATCGCAAATTTTGTGTTGTATTTTTTCCAAATTACCTATCTGATTAACAGATATTTGAAGCAGAAAATCATTTTAGCATTGGTTGCTCGTTTCCTTACCTGCCTAGGATGTACCTGCAGATAAAATCAATGCTGCTATCCTTTTCATCAAGCTATAAATATTTTATTTCATATTCATCCAAAGTCAAGAAAATACAAGAGGCAAGAACATGAAAACCTTGAAATATTTGTAAAAATAAACAGTTTGATACAGTCCCACACCTGTGCTTGAGATATGAAAATAACTCAAAAGCAATGCAAATGATTTATGTATCTTACTAAGAGAAATAAGAAAAAACATATAGTCGTAAATTATTGAAAACATTTTTATTCATTTATTGAAATATACCAATCTAAAACTAATACTATCTAAAGATAATCGTTTTTAATTTAATTAGGACCATAGTAAAATTTTGAAGCTGAACAATTCTTGAGGTAATAATCAATCAAAAAAACGCTGCCATTTTAAAAATTAAAGAAATGATCCAACGATTAAAAAAAAAATTTTGTATTTATATTTAAATGATAAGAGGACTAATATGAAAATGTTATGTTATATAATACTGTAATACAGCCCATGTGATGAGTAAATAAATTATTTGAATCTCACTTCCTTGATAATAAGAAAGATTTTTTCGCATCTTTTATTAATTATGCTTTTATTTTTGAGTGTATTTTCTTTGTTTTTATAATTTGATTTTTTTTTCGTTTATTTTATCTAAAAAACTTGAATGTATGATATAAAAGTTAACGACACTCAATTAAGACGTTTCCACTGATAAAAGCACAATATATACTTAACATTGACGAGTAAAAAGCATCTAAAGGAACACATTGTTAAATGAACTGTAAAATTCTCAAGTCCGGACAAGTTTAACAAATAGAGTTTTTGTAAGCTTTTTTCACAGTAATTAGTTCGCCTCTTTTTTTTTCCCCAGACTGAAATCTTGAAAACTTATTCAAAAAAAAGCGACTGAAGCAAAAAGCTGGGGGAGTTTTGCTGAATACCCACTTTTCCGACTTCGACAGCTCATTAAAAAGAAATACGCTTTTTAAGGCTCCCGTCGTGTGTTATCGGCATAAATTGTCGACCCACTGCTTTCCACCTCAATCTCTCAAAAAAATGCATTGGAGCAACTGATTTTGCTGGCGCCTGGTTCTTGACTGAATGGGCGAAGAACGATCCATCTACGCCAAATGTTCGTGCTTTTAGTGGCTCTTACTACTTTTCAAAATAAAATTGTTATGCTCTTAAGACGAAACAGCTTTTGAATGTAGACAAAAAAAATTCTTTAAAGAAGCAAAAAAGCATCTGCTTATCTTTTAATTAGAAAATTACCGAAGTAAAATATATATATGTTCAGCAAACCTTATTGAATTTTCTCACATTTTCCTTATCATCCGTCTGCATTAACCGCATCAAAGTTTGTATGATTTCTTTTTTGAAAAATAATCAATATTGAAGAAATAAAACCTTTTACTGTAAATGCAAAGAGAATTGAAATTCGCTTTATTTAACAAAACGGGTTTTGAATAATATGGAGCTTTAACTTTTTGTATTCCTAGGAATATTCAAGTTCAGGTACCTCAAAATACTAAAATACTCGAGATTCTCTTTCAAAGATAAGAAAAATTCCCCACTCCTACAAAAACCGGAATTGATAGTCTATGAATTTAAGGAATTTATTTAAAAAGAGAATCCAATTAACTGATTGTTATTAAGCAAATGTAGGCATGAACTTCATTTTAGAATTCTCAGAAAACTTCAGTGTGCTCCAAAATCCTCATGATGAGCGACTTTAACGAATAAAATAAAAAATCAAATACACTTAATGACAGGGGGAAAATTTCACAATAATAGCCAGGCGTCTCAGGCGGACGCCGCACCTCTTTCACTAACGGGCGTTTAGAGCCTTTCAACACTTGCAGAGATTGCTATTTAAGGCCATAATCTCGTTGTTTTCAATCTTGGTCCAATAGCAAAGAAAACAATTGAATAAAACAACGTATTTTCAAATTGAACCACTTCATAAGTGTGAGGACGCTCAATTTCCAAAATAGGAAGGAATCCTAAGCATTATATCAGTGACTCTTCCGTCCCATTTCGAGACCAGTACTCTACGATCAATAAATTCTTCGAAACATGCCTGATACAAATCTTATAATATGAAAAAAATGAAAAAAGTAGAAGAAATATAATTTTTTTAGTGTTACAAGTATTTTAAACTTTCAATCAAGGAAATACTTGTGCCCCAAAAAGTGTTCTACTTTAATTCAAAGAAACGAATACTGAAACTGATTGTTTTTCTTCAGAATTTATATTAACTTAATACGTTTTTGTCGTTTATTTTAAAGAACATTTTTCTCTATATAAAAAAAATTACATAATTTGTCTAAGTAAAAAATTGATTAGAAAAAATTATATATAATATTTTGTATAATTATATTACATATTAGTGAATATGGAATATATACTTAAATGATTCTTTTATCCAAAGAAAACAATGGATTAAAGCAATTAATTATGCGCAAAAAAGTAAAAAAATGCTAACGTTTTATTTAGTTTCTTGTAAGTTAATGTCATTCTTCGGAAAAAAGAATTTAACTCATTTAACCTTATTTCCAGTGCGGCAGTTGCACTTAACAAACAGCATGATGCAAGATTGATAGAAATGAAGTTAATTGAAAATCATCTTACTTCATTATGATTTATATATTTTTAATTTTCATGAAAAGTATACCGTTATACTTTTGATAATAAATATATCGCACAAATACTTCAGTTTGAATCAGTTACCTTCATATGTTTATTGATTGTTCCTTTTCTCGTTTGCATTCATTTTAAACATATAACTCTTCTACTAATTAGCTGCAATAATATTTAAATATTAACTACAACTAAGAATATTTTTATGCGAAATTAATCCTTCTATTTTACCAAAACCATAAAGATTTACCATCAGCCTGTCTTAACATATGAGTCACTTCGTGAACGACCGATTGATAGGAGAACTGCGGCCTATTATATATCACCATAATATTCTCAGATAAAAAAAAAAACATGAGTCACAAAGAAATAATTTAGTAATAGAGGTATCTGATTCATTACTTGGGTCTTTCAATATCTGAAACATAAAATAAATACTTGCTAAGGATAAAACTTTCATTACTTATTATCAAATGGCAATTGTCAGATGTAAACAATCCGCTATACGAAAGTTTCAAATTGATTTATTCGGCGCTTCTACAGATGTAATAAATTCAACGTTTCGAGAATCCATGGAGAGGCAAAATATTATTAAAAATACTCTTGGAAAGGCTCGATACGTGACAAAAATTTATTTTCATTCAGAGTTCAGAAGGCTTAAAAGTTATTAGGAAATAAGGTTTAATCGAGCTCGAAATTACGTATCACTGTCGCTAGATGGTGCCACATAATCTGTGATAACTATAGAAATTGATGACTATATCTTCCAAAATTTTTATCTCACAAAAATTAAAAATTTCAATTACCTTAAAATTTTAAAAGTGGCATTAAAATTAAAAGTCAAACACTATATTTTTCAGGATATCAGCTTCACTTCTGTGCACTATTTTTCGTTATTTTTAATAAATGTTTTTAATTCAATTTAATATGCAATATGTTACAATTTATTTTCATATTGTGATGAGAGAATCGTTCGTTAAAATATTCAATGAAATGCTGTTGACAACATTAAACGTAATATAGAAAAATTGTTGCTTTTAGACATTAATTCCTTAATAAAATTTTCACTTCTTTTATTTTTAAAGTCGTATCTAATAACTGGATAAATTTTTAAAAATGCATTCTACATTAATTGCTTAACTGTCTAAGATGAAGAACAAGCTGGTTGCCAAAGGCGGTTAATAGGAAATTATTTCCCTAATAAAAGTTATGTTTTAAAGATCCATAATGATAAGTAATAACTCTCAATATACAGTTTGACATACTTTGACATACATTTTTTATTATCAAGCTGCTCTAGCTAGACAATCAAATACTTAATCCTCTGTAATTGTAATGATATATGCATGTTTTAATATATCAACAAAGAAACGAAATTGTTTATGTCAACTTATGATTCATTATGATTTTCGCAACATAATGACATTGATAAATTTGACTAAGCGATCCAGAAATATGTATCTTTTTCTCTGACTTTTTTTACCACTAAATATAAAATATTGTGTCTACTCATAAGGCAGAAGTAAAATATATTATTTTTATCGACATGAAATCTAAGGATGAGGTGGGGAAAAATACCCTATTCCTAACATGTAATGAAAGAAGGTGCTTGATCAAAATGCCACAACTTTCAGAAGTTCAGTAAATGAGGCATACTTTCAAGAAATGTTTTGCTCATATTAAAACTCAGCTAATATTATTTATTTTCTGCGGTTGAAAGCTGAGACTAAAATAAGAGTGAGATACGATGGAAATTTAATAAATAAAGATAAATTAAAAATTAATAGTTACCACAGGTATTCGGAATTCTTTCGCTGCTGTTACATATAAGACTCGGAAAGAATACTATTTCTATTTAGCTGAAACTACTCATAAATATAATTTTATTATTAAAAAAGTTATGAATTATATTCTGCAATTTATTTAATTTTGATTGTGATTCACTTAACGCTATCAAAAGCACACTGTACTATAGTTTTGCTCATTTCCAAAATTTCAACCTCATAATTCATTACTTTAAATATTGTGACATTGGACTCTTACTATCTGCGAGAACCTCAAAAGTGTTTAAGGATTATTAGTGTTTGAATATATTCATTCAAATTGTATAATAATATTCAATTTGCAAACGTATATTTTCAGTTAATCCCTCTTGCATTTTTCATCTAGAAGTACTTCTATACATAGTTGAACTTTCAAGTTTTCAATATCAACAGAAAATCAAAAACCTTCTTCATTAATATTAGATTCACAAGATGTTCCCTACACGCATATAAAAACTTTGAATGAGATTATGTATATATTTTATAACTAATTACTCTAATAGATGAGAGCTTTGTGATAAAAACGTATTTTCGATTCATCAACGTTCACATGAGTGTATCACTTAAAATATATTTCCGAAGACTTAACACAGAAATTTTTAACTGACCTGTCAGTTCATATAGTTTATCACATGCAAATTGTTTTGATTTTATAGTGAGTGGAAAAGGTCTAATAAAACTCACGATACCAAAATTCAACTGCTAAAGGTTGCACTAAATGACCACGCAATGATGAAAAATAAAATATGTGGTAATATTCTGAAGAGTTTTCTTTCTTTGGTAGTAACCTATTGGGTTGTTCGGAAAGTAATTTCGTTTTTTCCCGATAGAGGATTTAATTGTATTTTTTTGCACCCAACTTCACATTTAAGCCGTATAATTTTTATATGCTTTGAGAGCTCATATAGCAAGGCTTGTGAGTGAAAAATTCCAATTAATTCTACGCTGTAGTTTTTGGTTGGTGCCCTTTTAAATATGGAGAGCGATAAGCAGCATTTTTGACATACTGTTGATTTACTACAGAAAGGGTAAAAATGCTGTTCAAGCCAGAAAGAAATGGACCGATGTGTATGGAGAAGGTGTGTTGACAGTACGCCAGTGCCAGAGCTGGTTCGCTAAATTTTTTAGACGGTAAAACCTTCACCTCAAATGAGGAGGTCAAAAACCACCTCGATCCGTTTTTTTGGCAGCAAAGACCAAAAATTTTATGAGCGTGGAATGATGCTATTACCAGAAAGGTGGCAAAAGGTGTTGGACCAGAACGACCAATATATAATTTAATAAAGTATTTGCTTTTTATACGAAAACTGTCATTCATTTCCACAAAAAAAAACCGAAATTACTTTCTGAACAACCCAATATGTTACAATGAAATTTTTAATTGTTCATTTTCTACGAAAAATGTTCGATTTAAAGACATTTTTCCAACCTTCTTGCCCAAAGTAAGACATTTAGCTGATTGAAATAAGAAAATAAAACCTTATTTCAAGTAATGCAACTTTTTTATTTCCACAACTTCTTCCATCACAAAACACATGCACGTCTAAAGGTTTTGCTTCCCGTTTTTTTAGCCGCAGAAAAAAATATATATATAAACACATTTCTATCTCATTTAAACTCATAAAAAATTACAGAAAACAATGGAATAGGGTTGAACCACTCCAATATTCGTCATTAAAAGTTTTATGTCAAACACGCGTCTAATAATAATAAAAACGTGAAGCTAGAAAATATCAAACCTTTTCCACTAAAATGTTCATTGGATGACTATCTGTAATAGAATAAATGTAAGCTGCTCTGAGATACGTTTTGAGTTTTGTAGCTGGATGACTTTCATCAAAAATCACAAGATTTCGAAAATCATATCAACGATGCAGTAAAACTGCTATTTACTATTTGAAAGCTGTAGAAGAAAATTATATGATATAAAGTTCCTCGAAACTATCCTTGAAATTCTAAAGGGCTCTGGGAAAAATTTGATTGTATGTTGCTGAAAGTTATACTATTTATTTCAGTAGTTTTTGAAAAGATAGATTTCATTTCTTTGTAAAAAAATTTCAATATGCTTATTGGAAAATGATAAAGGAAGAATGTTGAAATGCATAGAATTTTAAAATATTTTTTTTACTAGTTCTAACTTTATCAATGATGTATTTTATGCATTCCTTAAGAACTGCCTTTAATACATTCCAATAAATTTTAATTTATTTTATTTTGTAAATGTTTTGTGTCTTACTCAATATCATTGGTCTATTATACCAAACCATGGCAATTCACCATTGTATTGTTTTGTTTTATGGTACAGGATTTCTGGTTTCGGTTTCAATTTTTTTAAAACTACATTCCAGTCCCATATGCTGCGTATTCGAATCTATGTCCTTTCCTCTTTTTAATGAAAATGTCACACTGAATCCGTAACTGGAGACATGAATTTTCCTCACGCGACCAGAGACGTGGTATAAAAATGACACCATAGTTATTTTTCTTTTTCTGTCTTTTGTTAACATCATTGGAATTTATTTTGCAAACACAATACATTCTGGCAATCATGTAATTACCAAAAATATTTAAAATGTTAAATGTTGGAAAGATGCTGTAAGAAAAGCCTAAACTATCTTTTAATGAGTATTTACTTTGTTTAGATATTACAGAATTAAACTAATGTTAATAACTGATGAAATTTAACAAGCAAAAAAATAAAGAGTACAATATTTTTAAATATTGTTTTAAGAATATTTATTTATTCTTTTTGCATTATTTAAATTAAAAGCAGTTTCAGAGACATGGAGTCAATGACTCCATAAATAAGAACAAAAACTTTGAAAAAAAATAACTGTTATACGCATTTGTTCATACGTAGAATTTTGACAACATACTGCCGAAAGAAGAACTTAAAGGTAATGCGGAGATGATAGTATTCAATGTCAAAATATCACGTGATAATTAGAGCTCATGAATAACGCGAATCATGGTTTAACACCTCTAAATGCCACAGGTTAAATTTGTGACCGGGTTTGCTGATGTAAAAATGATTTATAATTTATGCATAACCTAATCTTAAAATACATTTCAGAGTGTCTCACTCCACATACACTGAACTGAGGATTTATTACTTAGTTTTATTTGTAATTCATTGACTTTTTTATAATATTTATATCCATACATACACACACAAATATTTCACTGTTATTTGATTCCCAAGCTCTTTTAAATTAAATTATAAACTTTTTAATATCTTAAAACAACATCAAAATACAATTTGAGTTACGTAATTACACGTTTCTACTGCAAATTTCCCAAATGTAAATACCTTTTTATTTTTATTTTCTGGCAGATCGAGAAATCTTATATGAAATAAAATCATCTTCCGCCTTACCATTGACCCCAACCGTAAAAGAAAATATTTGCTCGAATAAAACTTTTTTTTTCTTTTCACAGTTATTTTCCCAAAAAGTATTCTCTCATTTCACTCTCTTATCCATAAAAAGAAAGTAGACAAATACTCTATCTTTGAAGCCACACAAAACAAGCTTTCATCTTCTTTGAAGCCATACAAATAATAGAAAATCGGGACATTTGTTAATACATCTCACATCATATATTTTAATATGAAACATATCTAATATTATAAAAAAGGATTGAATATTCTTCAAAAATTGAAGTATCTGGCCAATTTTGAAAGCTAACTTAAAAAGAAATAAATTTGGCATTTTTTTTAATTTATATTCTCAATTATCCATCCATCTGTTGTCATTATCAAGTATCAAAATACATTTTTTTCGAATAAGTCGTCAAAAAAAAGCTTTTAAAATGCTAATTTTATAGCTCAAGTTGAAAATATAATATCATATTCATAGCGCCATTACGCCAATATCTGGTATACCTATTCAGATAGCTAGATTTATAAATTCAAAAATATATATAACTTATTACCAACATTGTTAATTTAAATAGAATGCTTGAATGAAAGGAAAAAGAGGTTGTCGAGAGAATAATTACCAAAGTTGAATGCATGAATTATGTTTCTTTTTTCATTGTTTAATTCAAGAATTCATTTTGTTCAAAATATTCAGGAACAGAAGATTCGATAAATGTGTATGCTAAGGATCCTTTTCAAAAATGCTTTGAACGAAACCACTTCAACTTTCTTTTCTGATAGCATATGTTCAAAAAAATGTATGCACGTTTTCGAAACTAATTTGGTTAAAATACATTTTGCTCGATTTTATCAGTAAACGGCTAATAATTCAAATAGAATTATTTCAGGCTGCAAAGAATTAATTCAAATCTTTTTCAGTTTTCATTTTAGAATTCTACATATTTAATAATTTTACAAAAATTTGGAAAAATCATCTTGATATATTCTCATTTTTGTTCTTTCCATTACAAAAGAATGTGAAAAAAGAAGTAACCAGCATTTATTAAAGAAGAATTCACTCGTAAAAAAGAGATTTGATTATTTTTTCTAAAGTTGCTACGAGGAAATTTAGGTAATTTCATATTTAAAGTTATTCTAATCGTCAGAAGATATTGTAATAATTAGTTTTTACGTATTTTTAGTAAATATTAAGATGATGGTAAAGGATAAATACTAGAAAAATTTTACAAAATACATTTTAAAGGAATAGGGACTATTTAATATCCTAAGTTAAAACACAAAATATTTATCACAATATATATAATAAAATAGTATGTATTCTGTGCACAGCAATTGCAATTCCACAGATTGAAATATTTTTTGACTGGATATTACTATTTTTGAGGTTGAATCTCTCGGTTGAATTAAAAATCCAGAAAACATTTTTTCCTTTAAAACTCTAGCAAGCTAAATATCAATAAAAAAAATTCTGAGTATTTGATAAAACATAATCTGAAAACTACAGAATATTTGATATAAATTATGCAAATACTTCTAAAGGATTCATTTCCACATTTTTATTTTTGCTATTTCTTAATCACAAATATGGTCTATGGTCCCGAAAAAAAGGCTTTTGAAAATCAATCTATTTCAAAAAGATTTCTTAATTCTTTTTCATTATAAGTACATTTCCATTATGTTCTTTATTGTGTAAAGGATAAGATAGAAATTAAAGATTCTTAATAGTGTTTCAATAGCTTTGATGAATTCTTAAATAATAATTATATAATAAGAAGAAACACGAAATTTTTTTTTCTATGTAATGAAATAAAATATTCCAACAATTCGAAAATCATTAAAAATACCATTTGAAAGTAAGAAGTGTAATATCTATTTGTCACAATGTGTAACCACAAATTCATCACAAATTTTAAAATGTAAGCTTACAGAGTTCATATGGGAAGTATATAATAAACCACCGGTCAAAAGAATAATATTCCTTTATAAATTGAAAATATTTATCCGGCAACAAAATATTAGCACAATCAGCTTAGCGATGACATTACTGGATAGTATTACGTACCATTTTAAAGAAATACGAATGACAAAACTCCTAATTTGAACTCATATCCAAACAAATTACCACGTAACGCATATACGACTGAGTTGTAATACGTATTTTAGAATTACAATTTACTCAGAATTAGAACATTTGATCTGCAATATAAATTGTGAGTGCACTACGCGCATATACTCAGTGGATCTCCCGTGTAATTTGATATTGAATTCCCAATTTCCAGATTTTAACAGTAAAATTACGTTGTAATTTGCTTGAATAACCCAACAATAATGTAATTAGGGTCATGAAAAAAGAGCAAGACAGTTTTACAATTTACTTTATTTATAAACAGATGATTCTGAAAATCAAAAGAATAGTAATATTGCTCTAAGTTCTTAAATCTTATTCAACAGTCTCAAATAAAGACATAAAACAGGAGTAAATATTTAAAATATAATTCAATTCAGTAAATAAATATAATTCATATGGTGATAAAAATCCAAACTACTGTTTACATTTTGGAATTTAGAATATTCTGTAGTTGCTATTTATTCAGTTCCATTGACTGACAATTCATTTACGTTTTGGAGACATAAATAACTAAAAGCTAAATGAAATACAAAATTTAAGGGAAAAAATCGCATGATAAGAAAGATTTATTTTAAATTTCTTTCCATTATAGTAATAAAAGTTTTTTTTAAAAAGTTAATATTTTGAAAAATAAAAAAAGCACTTAAATTTTGAATTTATCAAAAGTATTATGAAAATATGTTACAATTATATAAATTAATCCAATCAATGAAAATCTTGCTCTGTACATTGGAGTGTGTTTGCTTATTTTTGCTACTTTCCTTACTTTCATTTGGCCACAATCAAAGCTAACTCTACTTTCGCTCATTATCCCGTACAAATCCCATGCATCGACGCATTTTACGCGGGTTTTTTATTGCTTACATTTGTTTTTAAAATGTGTTGTTTTAAATGTCAGTTCTGATTGCACCGTATGCTTGGCGCAGTATAGCCAAATATGGCTCTTGCGCCAATAAATCATACACAACAACAACTCGTACAAATCCCTTCAATAAAAGGAGTTTTGGCCAGAAAAAGGAACAGGAATGAGAGGAACTTAATTACTCACCATTAGTGTGGACGCTGACTTCTGTCCGGCACGGTTATTCCCCATTCCACCCACCATTGTTCCGAGGACACATTAGCGGACCCAATGTCCAGAAGTTGATAAAAGTGTATTGGTCATTTGTGGGTGGCGGTCACTTCCCTCTATGTGCCAGAAACAATAGAAGAAATATTACTTTTGAGGAGGGCTGGATTTGAGGGTGGATTTTTGGCAATCGTAAAGATAGACACATCTTTCGGGATATCTAATAGAAAAGGAATTACGCAATAATCTCTCCATTAGCTGAATAAGAACCTCTGTTTGTGTTCGTTATTTATTGTTTAGATAGAACAGAAGAAAATAACTTAAGTTATTATATATGGAATATAATTTCTTATTCTTAAATCTTAAAATGGAAAGTGAAAT
>JAPMOR010105826.1:2585-25502 GCA_026543865.1 Argiope aurantia | reverse complement strand
AAAAAAAGAAAAAATGATGGAACTTTGGATGAATTAAATGCTTGTCGCATGAAATTTTTTAATGAAGAGGAGACATTTTCTGATAATGCACAATTATTGACAGAAATTGAGTCTTTGCGAAAACAAGTAGAACTTTTAAGTAATTCTTCTACACAAGCAGCAATTCCTACACCTCCTTCTCAAATAGATCCGAATATCGCAGCTATTTTTTCCACATTGATGGAAACGCAAAAAAAATTTTTAGAAAGGCAAATAACTCCGAATGTGATTCAAATCACATCTACAAATGACACTGCAAATTCAATCCAAATATTTAAGGGAGACATAATTGAAAATGCCCTCGAATGGTTAAATGAGGTGGAAAGAATTTCAGCTTTAGCTAACTGGTCCGACGAATTAAAATTAACAAATGCTATTTCACGTCTCTCGGGATCTGCTAAAAATTGGCAACTAACAACAGGAAAAAATTTAGATGATTGGAATACTTGGAAAAATGCTCTCGCCTCAAGATTCAAAAGACGTATAACAATGCAAGAATTTTTGGCTCACCAAAGTGAACGAAAATTGAGACATAATGAAAGTTTAGTCGATTATATTTATTCAAAAGATGCTCTTTTGGAAAAAGCTCCCTTTACTATTCCCCAACCTGACCGTATTTCTATGATCATAGGTGATATAACAGAAGAAAAATGGCAAATTGCATTAGCTACTCAAAATTCTAATACGGTTGAAGAATTAATTGATAGGGCAACTGCACTTGATGCTATTCGTAGTGCAAAACAAGAGCATAAGAAACATTCTCCGAAAACTCAAATTAGATCTTCTAATACATATGATAATCAGCATCGTAAATACAATCCAATAACTGACGACGTTCGAGATATTACTTGTTGGAGATGTGGAATTAAAGGCCATGCTTCTTTTATGTGTAGTTTACCACCTCCTACCCGTGGTTCAACCATAGCTCAACCAAGAAATACGTCACGACAAAATCAGAATTCTCACAGTCAAACTAGTTCTCAATTCCCGTCTGCTAGCAGTTCAACTAGTTCTAATAATAACACGTTAGTCGAAACCACCAGTTTGAACTCTTCAAATTCCCGCCGCAACAACAATAATCGCAACTCGACATCTGGAAGATCAACAGCTGCAAATAATCATTCCATAAATTGTATTAGAACTGAAACGAATAGGCGTGCATTAATACCTGTTATAATTAATAATGATACGGAGATTCAAGCTCTCTGTGATCCTTGTGCAGACATTACTGTCATTCAAGAATCTTGTGTTCCAAACGATATTGTTATTCACCCGTGGACTGATGGACAGTTCCAAGTTGTTGACCATGAAATAAAGCCAATTGGTTGGATTTCTTTAAATATAATTGTTGGAAATGTGGAACATATGATGCCTAAAATTGGAATCTGCTCCCAGCTTCCATTTAAACTTATTTTAGGATTCGATTGGCAGCAACAGATTCAAGCTAGATGCACTTATGAACCTAATGGTTCATTATGTATTTCTACTCCAACTTCATTTTATTTGTACGAATGTATTCATGCTTCAAAACCTAGTATCAACTGCGTCGCTCATCATCAACCCTCACTAGATGATGTTACCTTGCCGGAAGCTGCACCTAATATAGTTTCATCCGAAACAAAACTTATCCCTAAATCCACAGGACTCTCTACAACTCAACAAGCTCAACTTGATGCAGTAATTGGAAAATTTTCTGACGTTTTCTATTCTAATGATGACAACATTGGACTATGTCCATATGTGGAATTCAAAATTGAATTGCAGCATGAAAAGCCTATTAAATGTAGACCGTATAGACTTTCAGAGCCTGATCGCCAGTTTCTAAAAACGCAGATTCAAAAATGGTTAAAACAAGGAATTTGTCGCCATTCCAACTCACCGTACGCAGCCCCTGCCTTTATTGTGGAGCAGCCCTTCCATGAAAGTACTCCAAGGCGAGTTGTGGTAGATTTTTCTCGCACTATCAATCCTATCACGAAAATTGATCCGCACCCAATTGACCAAATGGAAGACGTTATCCAACGCACTGCAGGCAGGCGCTACAATTCTAAAATGGATGTAAAATCTGCATTTAACTGCATTCGCATAAAAGAGACCGACACCTACAAAACTGGATTTGTCACTCCTGACGGACATTATGAATTTCTTCGAATGCCTTTTGGTGTCACAAATGGCCCATCTACAATGACACGAGCGATTAAATTAGCCTACGATCATTTAGCACCTTACAATGTGAACACATATATTGATGATATATCGACTTCCCATGATGACTTCAATTACCATCTCAAAGTGATTTGTAAAATCCTTGAAGCAACTCAAAAAGCTGGTTTCAAGCTGACACAAGAAAAAGTGCAATTTGCAGTACCAGAAATCTCTCTTTTTGGCCGTATTGTCTCTCAAGATGGTGTTCGTCCTGATCCGGAACGCATAGCAGCAATTGAACGTTATTCAACTCTCAAATCAATTCATGAAGTCCGTAGTTTCCTTGGGTTTGCCAATCAGTTTCGAAAGTATATTCGTAACTATGCTATTATAGCCAAACCACTTACAAGCGTTTTAAAAGGTTTAGAAAAGAAGACCAGCAACGCTCCCATAGTTTTAACTGATGATCAACAGCGAACATTTGAAACTTTGAAATCTGCAATTACTACCGCTCCCATTCTTTCGTATTTCAAACAAGGCCTACCAACTTTTGTAGAAACTGATGCCTCTTATTCAGGACTCGGTGCAGTTTTATCCCAAGAACAGAACGGCAAGCGTCATGTCATTGAATATGCGTCGCGTACATTAAAAGATGCTGAAACACGCTACCACAGTAACGAACTGGAATGTACTGCTGTACATTGGGCATTGACTGAAAAATTTCGACTCTTATCTCCTTGGCCACAAGTTTCAACTCATCACAGACAATTATACAACTGCTTATGTAATTGCAAAATCTGCAGTTAATCGAAAATTTGCGCGATATTTAGTAGATTTGGCTCAATTTGATTTTACAACTGAGCCAGGAAAGCAAAATGTCATTGCTGATCACCTTTCACGTTACCCAACACCACCTGTTTGTTTAACAGTTACTGCAAGTTATGAATCTGAAATTTGTGCGAAACAGAAAAGAGATGACTTTTGTCAGTATATTTTTCGCTTACTCAAAGAGAAAAATCCAAGCAAAAAGACAATGTCAGTCATATGCAATTACAATATCGATAACAATACTCTTGTGCGAGTGAAAGACGAAAAATCGAGACCTGTTGTAGTGATCCCTAAGGCGATGAAAGAACAAACTTTGATTGCCTGTCACGATGATGTTGGACATATGGATGCAAAAAAAACTCTTCACAATTTACAATTGCGTTATTGGTGGCCAAACATGCGCAAGGACTGCAAAGCATATGTTCGAAGCTGTCATAAATGCCAAATTGTTAACCGACGCACTGCTAATGCCTATGGTCTTTTGCAGCAATTGCCAATTCCGTCCACACCTTGGGAAATTGTGTCCGCTGATCACGTAATCTGTTTGCCAGAAACAAGAAGCGGAAACACAAATATGCTTGTACAAATTGATCACGCCACACGCTATGTAATCGCAACACCTTCTGCATCTCTCGCCGCTCATACAGTGACTGATGCTCTGTATCATAATATAATACTCAGATATGGACCGCCAAGTATGTATTTATCTGATAGAGGAACAGCATTTACCGCACGTCACACTCAGCGGTTTCTTCAAAAGTATGGAATCACACAATCAACGACTCCACCTTATTCGCCACAAGCTAATAGCATTGTTGAAAGAGCCAATGGCATAATTGTGTCCACTTTGAAAAAAATGATTGACAAAAACCCGAATAAATGGGACGAATTACTTCCAAACGCCTCATTGGCAATCAATACTACAAAACAAAATTCCACCAAGAAATCCCCATTCTATTTACTTCATGGTTATGAGCCACGCCTTCCCCGTGAACTTCACCTTGGTAGCTTCATAGATGACACTCCACGTGAAGACCAACTAGACCTTTTAAGTTTGGCCAGGGCCGACGCGTCAAATAATGTGTATGAAACACATTTGGAAAACAAGAAGAGATTTGATCTCCACCGCAGATCCCATTCCTTCAAGGCAGGAGATCTCGTATTGTACGACTGACCGAAGAAAGGAGATCACAAACTTTCTTCCATTTTCAAAGGACCATTTGTGATTGTGCGTCCAGTCGGGGCCGTGTGCTACGAGATCAAGTCTACGACACAACAGAACAAATTTGTCAATTTTGTTCACGTACAACATCTTCGTCCTTACTTTAAACGAAATACACCGACCAACGAAGAGAACAGCACAGACGAAGAGAATGAGAACTACTGAGCTGTCATCAAAATTTTTGTTTCTTTTACGCTTCAATTTTAAAATTTATTTCTGACTGTCTAAATTTTATATTGAGCGGGGCCGAATGTAAGGTTCACATAAAGTGAATCGATTAAATAATCGTAATTGTATTCATCTTAATATATTTTGTAAATGAATATTGGCATCAATATGTAATGGAGTAAGATGTAAAACCGAAGTAAGACGTGTATCGCTCATATAATCTTTATTCTAATTAAATGTTTATTTTTACTAAACTACTTTTCAATTATTAACAAGTTGATTCATAATTCAACCTTATATGCACAATAGCGATCACTTTCCCCTAATAATTTCTCACGCTGATAGCGGCGGTGTGACTATTTGTCCTCCGCGTTTTCTATTCCAGCGGGCAGATTGGAATACATTTTCCCGACTAGCAGTTATCAATGAGGCCATGGTCAGTAATGCAGACATTTCGAAAGCCTTACAAAATGTCATTGATACGATAATGAACGCCGCTAACGCCACCATTCCAAAAACTTCCCCACGTCTAAGAAAATTTCGTAGACCGTGGTGGAATGAAGCCTGTTGCGACAGTCATAATAAACAGAAAAAATCTGGAATCTATTTAGAAGGTACACGACGACTGAGTACTTGATTCTTTTTAAAAGAGCCAAAGCTCTAGCTCGCCGCATTCGACGTCGTAGTCAGAGAGACGCATGGACTAAATTTGTTTCAACCATTACATCCACCACCTCCAGTAATGGAAGAAGGTAAAAGCTGCTAATGGGATCTATAAAGAAACTCCTATTCCTGTTTTAAAAACCGATAATACGATGTATTCGAGCACATTAGACGTTGCCAACATACTTGGCCAAGCGTTTGCGCAAGTTTCCGCTACCGGTTCTTACAGCCCTGATTTTTTGGCAATTAAGAATCGAGCGGAACGGTTGCTTTAGCGCTTCAATGCCCGAAGTGCCATTCCATATAACTGTGAATTCAGGATGTATGAACTAAACATGGCTTTGTCTCAGGTCTATGATACCTGCCCTGGACCAGATGGAATCACGTATAACATGCTTCGCCATTTGAATACCATTTCCCTTTCCAATCTGTTACTTGCTTTTTAATAGAATATGGACTGAGCGGAAATACCCTTCACAATGGCGAGAAGCTATTGTGATTCATATCTTAAAACCTGGCAAAGACCCATCTGTCCCTCAGAACTACAGGCCGATTGCTCTTACAAATTGCCTTTGTAAGACCTTCGAGCGTATGGTCAACATGCGTCTAATTTTCAAGTTAGAGAAACAAGGATGTATCTCCCCGTTGCAGAGTGGTTTCCGTAGAGGTCGGTCTAATTTTGATAACCTCATATTATTAGAAACCCAAATTCGCAACGCATTTGTTAGGAGGAACCACCGTGTTTCAATATTTTCTGACATAGAGAAAGCGGATGACCGTGCCTGGCGCTATGCCATACTTTCCACTCTTTTTAATTTAGGTTTTAGAGGTAACTTGCCTATATTCTTACAAAATTTTTTAACACGACGCTCTTTTCGAGTTCGAGTCGGTAACTCTTATTTTAATAATTTTATTCAAGCTGAGGGAGCTCCACAAGGAAGTGTCCTGAGTGTCACACTTTTTATTATTCATCCTAGCGAAATTTTAAATCACTTGCCTTCATCTGTAAATGGAACCCTTTAAGTTGACGATCTGCAGATCTCATGCGAAGGTAGTAACATGGCACTAATAGAGCGACAATTGCGAAAAGCAATAAATAGAGTAGTAGCGTGGTGCAATAACAATGGCCACACTATCTCCCC
Organism: Argiope aurantia; assembly: GCA_026543865.1. Taxonomy (NCBI): domain Eukaryota; kingdom Metazoa; phylum Arthropoda; class Arachnida; order Araneae; family Araneidae; genus Argiope; species Argiope aurantia. Next base: position 19,295 of record JAPMOR010105826.1, on the reverse strand, counting down.
AGAGAAAAGCAGCTGCATTCACTTCTGTCGGAAAAGAAACATTCACCAGGATCCTTGTATTCGAATTAAAAATATTCTAATTCCTGTGATGAATGAAGTACGGTTTTTGGGAGTAATTCTCGATCGGAAACTCACCTTCCTTCCGGATATATTATATTTGCGGAAGAAGTGTGAGAAATCATTAAATATTCTAAAAGTTCTCTCAAAAACATCTTGGGGTGCCGATCGAACCTCCCTTCTCCGTATTTATCAGGCAATCATTCTCTCCCGGATAGATTATGGATGTATGGTATATGGTTCCGCCCGTTCATCTGTTTTGCGGCGATTGGATACCGCCCATCATTTAGCATTGCTCATTTGCTCTGGTGCGTTCCGTACATCTCCAGTTGAAAGCCGATATATTATATGTCTCCAACTACCCCCTTTTTTAAGGCGACAGAAATTGTCTGCGACATTTTATTTTCGAACGAAATCTGTTCCGAAACATCCTTTGAACCAAATGTCATTGCCAGTAAGTCTTCGTCGACTTTATAATGCCCACCCTTCTCACATCCTTTCATTTTGTGAGAGCCAAATTGCTCCTGCATGACTCGGACTTTAACACGATTCGTGTTAAAGCTATTGACGTCTATAGTATCCCACCCTGAGATATCCCACAGTTTTCTTACTCGAATCCTTTCATTGGATTCGATAAATTCTGAACCGCACCTGTGGTTTTCCAACAGTTTTTTTTCTACCATCGCAATCGATATTCTTCCTTTCATCCAACTTTCACGGATGGCTCGAAATTAGATAGCCATGTCGGCTGTGGCATAATATTTCCATTTGATACACCGAGCCACCGTCTTCATAATTGTTGCTCTGTTTTTACTGATGAGTTGGTGGCAATTTTCTGTGCTCTACAGAAAATTTCACCCTCTACTCGGCGTAAATTTATTATCTACACCGATAGTATGAGTGCTTTGGAGTACAACTCCTTTCTAACCAAAAATTCAGGCGGTATTTCTCTTTTATTTTGTCTAAGTGTTCCAACAATTGCAATTTTGCTTTGGAAAAGTTCTTGTGCTAGCTCATATCCCGTATACCAGTTGTCACGTTACAGAATTGAAAAGCGGTTTCATCAACCACATCACAATGGCTCGAACTACAATCTATTTTGAAGGATCCTTCCGGTTGCTTACCAGCATAGATCTCCATATTCCAGGTATAAAAAAACTCTAGAATCTACCAATGCAAATATCTTGATGCCGTACTTAGCAAGTGTTTTGGGCATATACTGCCTCAAATCTACACCACCCCCGAAAAGGTTCAAGTTTTTCATCAATAGTGACAAATTCTCCAACAGAATACGCATTTTTACAATTTGTTACAAATGTTTCAAAATTTTCCTGATGGGAGCCAATTTATCTATCTCTGACGATCATTGATATTGTCAAAGCGTAAACATCTCATCAAAAAGAGGAATCGATTGCGACTCATGGTTTTAGGAAATAAGTCGATCCCGGTTCCATCAGTGGCATATAAATCTTTCAAATTAGTGTGCGATGGTTTGTGAGTTCCACATAAGTATAGTAGTCCAAGAAATGCTTTTATTTCTATTTCATCTGTCTTCTTTGCATCTCACTCTAGAGTAAAACGTTCTTGAATGGATTTGATATAAATGTTTGTGCACTGCGCCATCATATTTAGCATATTGCTACCGAAGAGAATACTCCATGCATCTACGGGAGAAGCGACAATTCTTGAATAAGGTGTATTACCTGGAAGCTTGCTAATTATATTCCTTGAAGGCTTCCTAACATTTAGCCGATATTTTATCTTTTCCCATTTTGTTACTTTATCTTTACCTACATAAGAATCTGTTGTTGACAGTGAACATTCATCTTCTATTTCTGTCTCAATTTCAGTAGAAGAATCGTGATCGCTGCAGTATTCTTCATCCTCAGAGGCAACACTATCGTCAGATAACGGTTCATCGTCACTAGAAACAGTTTCTAAAAGGTGTCGTAAATATTCACTTTCCTCCTCGTAATTCATATAGCGCGCGCGTCATACTGCACTAAACTAAGGGACGGAAATGGAAACGTTTGACGAACACGAGGACTCGCACGGGTAAGACATACCCCCAACCCCTCTTTTTCAAAATCTATTTTTAGAATAGAACTGGTTTTTCCCCTACTGAAAGAATGTGACCTTGGTTACAGCTACATGAAATTCTGGCCTAATCCTTAAAACAGGAAGTAACAAAAACGCTGAATGAAAATGGATCGGGCATGTCATACCCGGTGCGAGTGCTCGCGGGTTAAATTGACTCGTCTCCGTATAGAGCATACGCGCTTCACCATAAACATCTCATACAACAGTTGCAAAGTTTCTTTTACTGTTCATCACGTGTTAATTGAATGTCCTGTTTTTAATTCTTATTGTGCACGTTTTTCTACCTCGGTATCTTTTAACATTACAAGACCTGGTGGGTGAAAAATGCCACCCAAATATTTTAAATTTTTTAAAAGCTATTATTTTTTTTTCAATTGCATTTAGCATCATTTTTCTCCTTTAGTGCTATAAAAGGTAAAATGAATTACTTCTTTGTTTCGTTTTCTTATGAATCATAGTTTAGATTCTATTTGTATTTTTCTTTTTACATGTGTTTTCATCTTTACACCGCTGATCTTGTTTTTTAATAAATGAATGTTTTATAAACCTTTTTATAATTCTACCATTATATTGGCGCAGCATGGCCAAGCATGGCTCTTGCGCCAGAAAACGCAACTCAAACTCAAACCCCAATTTAAATGTGTAAAATGCAATGTGATGTTTCACTTCTATACGGCACTTCTTGCATATAAATGCACTGCCACGTCTTTAGAGCAGGCCAAGAGTCCCCTGGAAACAGCTCCTCCTGTCCAGTCCTCTTCCGCTTGCAAGTCTAAACGTGTCGTGTGTGCCACCACAGAACAAAGTTTCTCTGCCTGTAATACTTCTAAGTACCCTCCCTACGCAGCGGTAGCGTCTGGGAAGCCTCCAGCGAACCCTCCACCAAGGCCGGCTTTTCATTGCCTGAGGTAGGCGTATTTCTTGCATCGTTGCTCAAACTCGCCGGTCAGTCACTCCGCCTCGGTTCAAAATTCTTCACGCACCTGTTCTACATGTGGTCTCTCATTCGCTGACAAGAAACAGCTCAGGGAGCACATCTACAATGCTTACAATCCCCTGAGATCTAGCCAACAAAGTGCCTCTGCTGTAAGAGTTGCCCCTCCACCTATCCAACCTGTAGCCACTTGTAACAACAAAGATAGAACATGTGTGAGGAACATGAGCAATGTTCTGGGAGTCTCGAGTACCTCTCCTGCCTCTATAGGAATATATTGTAGGAATCCCACTTCTCGCATCACTGGGGAATTACCATATTATGAAATAAGAGGAGCAGAATTACAGATTGTCAAAATAATACAAGACCAATGCTTTGTTCATGAAGTCAACAGAAAGAAATTGAATCCTTTGTCAACATGCGTAAATGAGAAAAGAGTCCTTAGAGTGAAGACAAAATTAACGTTTCGAAAGGATTCAGATGATTTCAAATCCCCTATCATTTTATCACTTCACCACCAAGTTATCGAGAGATTGATAATCACTGAACACAAAAAGAATTCACATGCAGGATTTCAAATACTATTGAACATTCTAAGGGAACACTATTGGATATTAAATGCTAGAAAAACTGTCCGGTTAGTTTTATCGAAGTGCGTCGTTTGCTTAAAGAACGCAAAAAGAAATACGACTACTCCCTCATCTTCACTTCCTGAAAACAGAATCAAAGATGCTTCAGTATTTGAGATCATCGATTTTGATTTAGCAGGCACGCTTCATTTCAAGGGTGGGAGTAAAGCTTGGATTTGCATCCATACATGTGCTATATTTAGAGCTGTGCATTTTGAGCTTCTTACATCGTTAACTACTGAACTTTTCTTACAAAGTTTGTATTCCTAATTTCGATCAAGTAGATGAAGTTAATCTGAACAAAAGAATAAAATATCGCCAATAGTTCATTACTGATATCGGAAAAGAATTAGATCTGAATATTTGGGATACTTGATTCAAAGAAATGAATACCAGAAACAAGGACGAGAAATTCAGCTCGGCGAAATTGTGCTTATTGGAAGTGACAATACTAATTGTAATGACCGGCTTTTAGGTTACATTACTGAATTGTTAGCTGGAAAAGATGGTGTTACCAGACTACTTCGCTTGCAAACCCCAAAAGGAGAATTTTTACGTCCAGTACAGAGAATTTTTCTCACTTGAAGTTTCCTCAACCTGGTTGAAAGACAGTCAAAAGGAAACAAAACGTGATGATGTTAAAAATGAGGTTTCAAAAGAAACTTCTAACAATGACACTGCAACTGTTTTAAATACAAAAAGTGGGAGGACTGTAAATTTTTCTTTTTCCATTTGAACTTTGAAAATTTATATTTTAGTAATATGTACAGCCTTTTGCATGCAATAATTATAAAAGTGAAAAAATGTATTGTGTGTTACTTTTTGAAAATTTTTAAGTGTTTTTTTTGTAGGTTAAGTTGTTTTCCAACAACTTAAGATGGGAGGAAGTCATGTTTATCCATCTTTGATTTAGTATAAGTTTTATTAACTGTAACCTAATAACTGTTGTTTGAACGTGTCTTGAATTCATTTCAATAAACGAAATGGAAGCAAGAAAACGCCTGCTTATTTCCTCTTGAACATTTCGCTACATATTTTAGAGTCTTCAGGTCTTTTAGAGCTATTCTCTGCTCAGTAAGCACAATCATAGATGCGCTAGTAGCGCAATAGAGTATTACCTTGAGATAATGCAACAATAACAGTCATTGATGTTGTAAATCCCAATTTCTTATTTCTTTCTTCAAAAAATGTTTTTTTTCTCACTGAGCTTTAAGGATCTCTTTGCGTTATTAATATGCAAAATTTGCCTATTATAATAAGGCCTCATTCGTGAAACGAAACATGACGACGGCAATAGGACAAAATTTATGCAACTTCGAAAACGAAAAACGAACTGACGTTACGTAACGTATATAAAAGGATTTGCACTGTGAATAAAACGAAACGACTTCTGATTGATGATGGCAGATGAGAAAAGTAATACGAATAACGTAGAGGATTAGAATAAAGCCAGAACACAGCTACGTCGCGCATTTACTAAAGCTTATAATCAATTTATAAAGTTGAAAGAATCCGACGAAATCGAAAGTAAGGAAATTCTTACTGTTTATAATAAGATAGTTGATAAATCTACTAGGTTGTTTGATTCTGATTGTCAAATAAATAAGTCTCTTAGATGATACTACCGAAGAAGCAGTATTAGTGCTTTGCACTTATGAGAAAATCTCAAACTGAGCATGCACAAATAGCAAGAGCTGCGGTATGATGCATTTCTTTGTTTACGTCTGATTTTAAACAGCGATTCAAATCTCATTATGCACAAAAGAAGGAAATCCAATCTTGACCGGAACACATTAAATGCCAAAAAGCTTCGTTTGTTGCGCGATAAGGAAAATGGAGAGAAAAGAAACATTCGGTTAGCAAATATCAGAGAAATAATGTCCCCACATAAAGAGTAGGAAGGAAAATGAAGAGGAAAGAAACATTCGATTAGAATGTCCACACTTAGGGAATATCAGAGAAACATCTGCGAGTATCAGAGAAATAATGTCCACACTTAGGGAAGCAGAGTCTTCTGATGAGAAAAATAACCGACTTTCTTTAAATCGCACTGCAACTGAAATGCGGAGGCAGAATGAATCTCCTGAGGAGCGAAATGATCACCTGTCTACTGACGGAGAAAGACATTTAAATTTGAGACAGAAGAGAAGTGAAAAAACAAACGTTCCTGATATTTGGTTCGAAAAGGAGTACATCGCCCTGAATTACGATCTATGTGTGGATTACAGAAATGATGATTCGTTTTCAATAGAAACAATGTCTATAGTCTATCCATACAGTTCAGCTTTAAAATGGAAAGGCATGTGTTGTTTGCAAACAAAAATTGAATTAGAAGAAATCCTTCCCCTTCTGAACCATCACATTCACTTCTTACTAATGAACACCATCATCACTCGATATCCCAGACAAAGTTGATTATTCAATGGAGACTATTGTGGACAGTGAAGAATCTGTTCATTATCCAATTGAATTTTTAAATTCTCTCGGTACTGTTAAACAGAGATTGAACTGGTAAAAGCAGGCCTGAAACATTGTCTTATCCTGTCGCGTATTGTAATACTTTCACTTTTTTGAAAGTGGTAACATGTAAAAAAATCACAGTCAAAAAGAAAAGGAGGAAGTTGCTCTCAATTTAGATGTCGGATAATTTTACTTTTTAAAAGCTTTATTAAGAGAAAGGGAAATAGTTTGTTTCTGCAAATCTATAAAATTAGGTGACCTTGGTAAGTGGTTTTATGAAAATAAGCAAGAAAAATGCAGATTAGATTATTTATCTTTTAGTAACGGATGTTTTGAGCGTTGAAAATTAGATGATCGATTACATTTTGCTTTCGTGTTTTGTCTAAGTTTATGGAAATGGAAGCACTAATTCAGAGACGAAAAGCTATTAGAGTATCTTTTAGGAGAATATGTAATGGAATTAAATTTCAAATAGATAAAGAAAACTCGGACGAAGATTCCGTAAGATCAAAATTGATAACTTTAGAACGTTTGTCGGACGAACTTCGTTTCTGATTGGTTTTGGTTTAGTTATTTAAGTTTTTTGGCACAAAAGCCAAATCTGGCTATGCTGCGCCATTCTAATGGTGAGATAAGTCAAATTTCGAAAGGCAACGTATTGAAACATAACTTTCAACTTAATATATTTTTCATATTTTCTAATAAAAGCGTCAAACAAATTCAAGACAAAAATTTAAAAAATTGAGAAAGCAAAACTAAATAGAATGTAGAGAAACAGATGTTATGTAAAAATTTAAAAATGTTAGGGTGAGGACTTTTACCCACAATCTCTCGCAACTCCATGGATACATGTTTGACTGTTAAAATTACATGGCATTTTGGACATGAGGGGCATTGCTCTCCAAATAAAAGATGCTTGTGGCTAAAGCGGGCATGGCCAATGCGCAGTCGAGGTAATTTAACGTCTAATGCACGCACAGGGCTTCGTTTTTGATATTCAAATTTTAGATTCAGAATATTCTTCAGTAAAGCAGTTTAAAAGCGAGTGGGAAAGCGTCGAAGAATACAAAGAAAAATTAGATTTAATTAAAGTTGAAATGTTCTTTTCCCGTTCAAACTGCACAATCCAGTGTGTCTCCAAACTTAAACGAAAACTCAAGCTGCCTGAAAGAGAATTAAAACAATTCGGTGGGAACATTAAGGATTGGTTGCCATTTTGGGGGCAATTCCAACGAATTCATGATGATGTAGAAATTCAGAACGAAGAAAAATTTCACTACTTGATCCAGGCTACTACATCTGGTACTAGACCCCGTGACATTGTAAATAGCTTCCCGGCAATTGCGGAAAATTTACACAAAGCAATAGAAAGCTTGAAAAATAAATTCGGTCAGGAAGAGCTTTTAGTGGAATTTTATATTCAAACTTCAATATCAAACTTTGATGAGACAGGCAATGAAAATTATGGCAGATGGCTGCTTTGATTTTAGATGTTGGGTTTCTTCAGGTTGTTCTGAAGACCCAATACAGTCCGTACTAGGACTTAAATGGAACTGTGAAACAGATGAAATATTATGTGCCTTACCTAAAATAATTGGCAATCTAAGTCTACCACCAAGTAAAAGAATGTTACTTTCAATAGTAAATAGCGTATACGATCCAATAATTTATGCTTGTAAAATGTTGTCTATTGGACATTAGCTAACACTAATGAGGTATAAAATTTCTACATGAAGTAACTTTCTAAGTTAATTGTAAATAGAATCAGTAAAATTGAAAGTAACATTGCATTTTTATGCATGAAATTTTTGTGAAACGTATTTGTGAAATATTCAGAGTTTAACAAAGATCAAATTTGGTTAATTTGTCACAAACCCAACCCTCACTAAACATAAATCATGAAAATATTAGAAATTTGAAGTGTGCTTATAAAAAAATGTTGTCTGTTGAAGAAACATATAATAGGAATTATATAATTTAGTGTTTTACACAATGTTTAACAAATGCATTAAAAAGGGGGGGGGGGTAGGGTGTTCAAAATACATTAAAATAGGAATTTGTGTTGTTAGAAGTTTGTGTTATTACTTTTTAGTAATTCTTGGTTTATTGCTCATAATAAGCAATATAAAAGTGTGTATAGTAAAGAAAATATTTTTTAATAAGAATTATATATTTTTCTGTCTTGAATTGTTATGAAATAACTTTTAAAAATAGATGATATAAGCAATATTAGAAATTTAAAAGTGGATGCATTATATATATCAGTAAAATTATACTGATTAATTACAAAATTGAAACTATGATTATGTTAACATTTCTTCCCATAATAAAAAATAATAATTAATAATAGTAATTAAACAATGCAAATAAATAGGATATATAAATGAAGGAAATAAATCTTCTATATCGATAGATGTGCAGGTGATCAAATTGGAAATTATCCCGGATAATTTTAACATTTGTTTATTTTTCTTAAAGAGTAGTAAAAAAAGATATCGCTTAAAAATTTTATGGGGTAAGATTGTGGTAAAATATATGCTATAATAATAGTTAAAAAGTTGAGAAAAGTTAAAATCATGAAAAATGTTATTCTATCAAAAGCAAGTGCTTTATGGAATTTTAAATTTATAAAAATAAATAGCAAACAAAATTATTCATAGGTAAAAAAGAAAAGTAAACTACTCAAAATGTTTCGTATTTTCAGTCTGACAAAATTTTGAAAATATTATGACACTAATGCATAGTTTGAGAAAACTGAATAACCAATTAACTAATATTTAAATTTGACGCCGGAAAGTGCTCAGAAACAAATTGCCTAATGATTGGTATTGGATCGCCCATTGATAAAACACATCGCAAAATGCTTGGTATAAAGTCGCCCGTGATATTTACACGTCGGAAAAACATCGGCAAAATCGTCGGAAACACTCCGGAGCGATTATCGCGCGGTGTCTTGCTGGGGGACATGAACAAGATCGGGGCGAGATCGAAAGCGATCTCGCCACAACCTCGCTCGTTCTGAGGGGCGATGTTTGGCCAACGATCTTTTGTTGCTTGGAGAGCCAACGGCTCTGGATATTCGAAGCCTCAGCGCTTACCATAGTGCTAATCGGTACCTGTACGCTAGGAGTCACCGCGGGACAGCGACCACCCTTAACGCCAAACACAAGGAATAACCCATTCGCTTGATCCCTAACAGACTAACCACTCAGATGGCTAGCGACCAGCCGATCGATACACCGGAAACTACAGTGCACTGCCTGTTTAATGGGTCGCCGCGCACGACCAATACGTGGGGCTTTTGGCTGTCCATGAGAAACAAGAAACAATGAGAGCTTTCTCGCTTGCCGTCGAGGGATTCCGGATTCCGCAGAATTAAATGAAGTTGGTACTGAATTATGCCAACTGAAGGGATTCTTTTTGTAAGCGGCTATACGACATAGAAAAGGATTCGGGCCCGACGTAACCGCCCACCACGGAGCCCAACAAGGGAAGGCAAATATCGGCTCTGGTTATTTTCAGCTTCGGCATCCACCCTAGTGCTAATCGGTACCCATACGCTGGGAGTCTCACCCGGCAAACCAGATCACTAGGGGTCTTGAAGACTGTCTCACCTGAAGAAGGTGTCCTGAGGGACCGAACACTTTTGGGAATGGACCTTTTACAAAAAGGTGGCCTTGTTCTCAGTCTGAAACACCGCAACTTCTACCCCATTGAACTTATGATTTTATTAAAGAAGTAATTATCCAAGAAGTCCAAAGCCGACCATCCCATCTTTGGGGAGAATTCATGCTTATTCTGCGATGACGAAGGTAAATGTCTAACGCCTAAGCCGAAAAATGAAGTAGGTACATTGCTAAAGAGGCATTAAACTGTTTTGAACCAGGGGAGAGCCTACTCATTTCACTGAACATCGTATCAACACTGGAGACAGTCCTTTTGTTTCTGTGCCTCTCTATAGGTTACCACCAGCAAAGAATTACCTAAGAAAGAAGTGGATAAACTTTTGGAACAGAACATCATAGAAGAATGTGAACCCCGGTTTGCTGTGCCTGTGGTTATTCTTTCCTAAAGCGAAGTGGAAAATCCTTCTTTGTATCGATTATAGAGATCTTAATGCTATGACAGTGGCTCACTACCTTGAATGCATTACCTGCTTCACGAAGCGAAGCATACACCTTTTATAACGTCGGTAGATTAACAATCAAGTTACAACTAGGTGAATGTCTGCGTTTCTGACAGAGACAAAACAGCATTTGTGTGTCCATTGGAACTTTCCGCAGTGGCCTAAATGACATTCTTATTCTTTCTCATCTCGATGGTATCATAATCCTCTCAGAAACCTTTGATAAACATCTTGAAGATTTCAAATCTGACTTCAACTTTAAATAAACTGATAAAGCCAACTGATATGGCATTGACTTTAAGAAAGAATTCTTTCCATTAGTAATTGTGCGTTTTTTGTATGAAAATGTCCTTTGCGTATTTCTTATTCCTGTGATGTGATGTGATGTATCAGCGTGCTGTAAATCCAAAAATAAAAGGGTTTTCATTGACCTAGATGAGAGTATCTTCATCAAAATGCTAAAAATTCATTTCACACACGCCTGCGACATCACATGGTTTTTGTAATATCAGATCAATCATTGGTCTGTCGAACCAGAGAAATTACAAGTGATTAGAGCATTTATTGGATTATCGAATATCATCGAGCAAAATTGGTGCAATCTTTCATTTTTGTGGTAATAGTGAATTGTGAAGAAAGTGTCTCACTCTAAAAAAAAGCCTCACTCTAATTGTCGAGGAATTTGATAAAGATTCCATTAATATTATGTTTAATGAAAAAAGTCTCGTGAGGAAGCAATTATTAGAACTTGGGGTTGAAAAAGGTAAAACAGGAAGATTAAAACTTGAATTCGAAGTGACTAAATCTCAATCTAATTCAAATGAAAAGCAAAAGTGATATGAGTACCAAAATCGACAATCGGATTCTTTAAAAAACAGCATCAAAACTTTGACGATTAAAATTAAGAGAGAACAGGATGGATGGGGATCCCCCCCCCATCTCTTGATTGATTGATTTGTGAGGTTTTTTGGCGCAAGAGCCACACTTGGGTAAACTGCGCCATGCAAATGGCAAAATATAAAATCACGGGTAAAATATAAGTTCAGATAATAAATATTATGTACTAAAAACTCAGAGTTTGAAACTTATGAAGTCTGACAGTGCATCAATAAAATTTCAGAATTTAAAAAAACATCAATAAAAAACCACAGAATAAGGAATCATATCGGTGTTGATAATGATGGGAACGATGACTGAAAAAAAAACAGGTATCAGTTACACTAAATATAAGTATAAAATGTAATAGCTTTTAAAAATTTAAAGATATTTGGGTGGTGTTTTTCACCCACTAAGTCCTTAAGAGTCAATGAAGTTGAATGAAAAAAACGAATGCGATGGGAGTTAAAATCAGGGCACTCAATTAAAAGATGTTTAACAGTAAAATCCACACGATATTTGGGGCACTTCGGTGCAGCTTCACCAAACAGAAGATGTTTGTGTGTGAAACGAGTATGTCCTATACGGAAGCGAGTCAATTTGACGTCAACTTCACGTATAGGGAGAACAGACCACAATCCAATAATAGGTTTTATTGAATGCAATTTATTTTCGATACGCTGATTCCACGCTAATTGCCAAGTAGAAAAAAAGTATTTTGTCAAGGATTTCTTAATATCACAATAAGGAAGCCTCAGAGACAAAATGTCTGTTGCTGATTTTGCCGCTGAATCTGCCATTTCATTTCCAAAGAGATCAACATGACTCGGCACCCAACAAAAAATTATCTGAAATCCATCATTTTGTAGAACACGCAAAGTTAATAAAATTTTAATTGCTATAGGATGCATTCAATTATGATAGTGTGAAAGTGTTTCCAGAGAACTCATGCTATCGGTGTAAATGGCAAATTGTCGCTGAGTAGATAGTGAAATTTTCTGGAGGGCAAACAGAATTGCCACCAATTCGGCAGTAAATACTGAACAGAAATTGTGAAGACGGTGGCTCAATGTATCAGATGGAAGTATAATTCCACAACCAACGTGGTCGTCTGACTTCGAGCCATCTGTGAAAATTGGGGCAAAAGAAGAATACTGATAGCGATGATGTAGAAACAGCTGTTGCAAGACATTCGGTGTATTTGAAGATTTATCGAATCCGGAGAAGGGATTCAAAAAGAAAAATTGTGTTTTATCCCAAGGTGGGAAGCAAAATAATTCGGGTGATTGAACAGCAATATTATCAAGGTCCGAGTCATGTAGCAGATTTTTTATTCTTTCATAAAATGGAAGGATATGAAATGGTCGAGAATCATACAACCGTCGAAAACCGACTGGCAATGTGATTTTACGCACAGGATGCTCTGGCACATACAAAATTTGGAAGTAATACAAAGCGGACAATTTATTACGCCTTAAGTTAAGGGGGAGTTGGTGGCAAATAACATAGAAACTCTCAACTGGAGAAGTACGAAATGCACCTGAACAGATTCGTAAAGCAGAGTGGTGCACAGTATCTAGTCTTTGTAAAATGGAAGCACGGGCAGAACCATACACCATACAACCATAATCCATACATGAAAGAATGACCGCTTGATAAATACTGAGAAGGGAGGTTCGATCGGCGCCCAAGATGTTCGGGAGAGTACCTTCAAAATATTCAAGGCCCTCTCGCACTTCTTTCGCAGGTTAAGAACATGCGGAAGGAAACTTAGTTTGCGATCAAAGACCAAGCCCAAAAACCGTATTTCATCTACTACTGGAATAGGCGTATTGTGTATTTGGATAATAGGATCCAAATGTATGTCTTTCTTCCGGAAAAAGTGCACCCATCTACTCTTTTCAGGAGAAATGTTATGCCCGTTATTATGGCACCAATCTACCACCATATTAACAGCATTTTGCAACTGTCGTTCAATGACACTCATGTTGCTACCCTGGCAGGAGATCTGTAGGTCATCAACATAGAGGCTTCCATGAACTGATGATGGCAAATGATTCAAGATTTGGCTCATATGAACGATAAAAAGAATGACACTGAGGGCACTTCCTTGAGGGACACCCTCAGCTTGTATTAAATGATTTGAGTATAAATTACCGACACGAACACGAAAAGTACGAAGTGATAAAAAATTTTGTACAAATATGGGTAAATTTCCTCTAAAACCAAATTTTAAAAGTGTTGATAGTATACCATAGCGCCATGCACGGTCATATGCCTTCTCGATGTCAAAGAAAATGGAAACAAGTTGGTTCCTTCTAACAAATGTGTAGCGTATCTGGGTTTCCAATAAAACGCGGTTATCGATAGTAGATCTACCTCTGCGGAAACCACTCTGCAACGGGGGGATCGTTTCTCCAATACGTACATAAGGCGAGCATTGACAATGCGCTCAAAGACAGTTACAAAGACAGTTTGTTAAAGCAATCGGCCTGTAATTCAGAGGGTTGGAAGAATCTTTGCCAGGTTTTAATATTGGAATTACAACAGCTTCACGCCATTGTCTAGGATACGTTTGCTCAGTCCATATTCTGTTAAAAAGCAGTAACAGATTGGAAAGGGAAGTTGTATTTAAATGGCGGAGCATGTTATTCGTGATTCCGTCTGGTCCATTGCTGGTACCACGGGTTTTAGATAATGCCATTTCCAATTCATACATCTGAAACACACAGTTATAAGGAAATGTATTTCGGTCATTAAAACATAAAGGCAACCGTTCCGCGCGCTTCTTAACAGCCAAAAAAGCAGGATTGTAGTAATCGATTGCGGATACTTGTGCAAACGCTTGACCGAGAACATTGGCCACATCTAATGGGGCAGAATACACAATATTTTATTCATTTAAAATAGGAATGGATGTTTCAGTGTAAATCCCATTAGCAGGCTTTACCTTCTTCCACAAAGTTTTACTAGAGGTGTTGGGGGTAAAAGAAGAAACAAAGGATATCCAGGATTCTCTCTGGCTATACCGGCGAGCTAGCGCTCTGGCTCTTTTAAAAGCGATAAGGTTCTCAGTTGTTGGGTACCTTCGAAAGATGTTCCAAAAAATTTTCTGTTGCATTAATAGATGCTAACTATGACATGGAATATGAACAAATTGAAGAATTCTAGAAAAATAAGATAACGCCCACGTTCGAGGAAGTTTATTTTGAACATTCTTTTCCTCTATATGAAATGCCAATGAAACAATCCGTGAATGCCGATAAAACAAAACGAAAATTCTGCAAACGATGAAACCAGCGAATTTATTCTATTCAAACTGAGGAAAGTCTCTCAGAATCACGATGTTCACCTTCAATGGATCCCATCACATGTAAACATCAATGGTAATGAAGTCGCTGATATATTCGCCAAAAAGGGTAGTGATAATGAAACGGCCACTGGCTCTTCGCTTACTTATCATTGTTCAACTTTCATTCCAGTTTATCGAGTTAACTCTACTGACTTTTCTTTTCAAAATTATTTATTTTGCGGAGGATAAACAAATACCCTCGTTAAATAACAAGCTCTCTCCAGAAATCATGGAACAGCGTCTCCTCTAAATATAACTATGTTTAGTGGTCATAAAAATATGCAATGTATTATTAGTGCAAATGCATAACCAAATTGAGTCGAAGTTGGGGGAAAAACCCCCAAGAAACTTTTATTACTACATTAACTGCCAATCACTCGCTGGCGCAGGAAAAACCTTCACTGATTACTCATTCTCCAGGTCATTTTGTATTATGTAAAAGCAAGTGGTCTTCAATTAGTTAGGCTTTTCGAGAATTTAACATTCAGTCCTGAGAACTTCGAGATCAAATGCTCCCATACGAAAATCTTTCCCTCACTTCTTTCTTGAAGACAGAATTTCGATCAAACAAGAATTCCAATCAACAAGCAGGACTGGTATTTATTTATACAGAAAGGTCAGAAAAATCCCCGCTTCTGCGTCTTCCAAAACTTCCAACTCACATCAGTAGTTCGGCAAACTTTTTGCGAAATTACGAAAAGAATTCAGTCTTTCAGACCGAGGTGTTCGCTATTAACGAAGCATGAAAATGTGCTAGCATATTTTATCACAATGGTAAAATAAAGAACGATAGTGAGTCCAGTTTAAAAGCAATCTGCTCATTCTCCACATGAAGAGCAATTGTACAGGATATGCAAACCATTCTACTCCGCATACATTCAATTCAGTTAAGATGGGTTAAAGCAAATGCAGGCCATAACGACAACGAGAATGTAGATTCCTTAGCGAAACAGGCCATTTTAAAAGTATATTAAATAAATTGAGCCTCCAGCGATGGCAAGAAGAATGGGACAATTGCTCAATTGGTAGAAAAATTTATCGAAATATCTCCAAAGTCTCCTTTAACCCAGTATTTTGGAAAAGGCTACATATTATCCTTACAACTGGCCATAACCCTTTTCCTTCGTACTTCAAGCGATTTCATATTAAATGATCTGGTCAAAGGATCTGCAGTAGATGGCGCTGTAGATTATTAATACGCCTTTTGCTCTGTACTATGTCAAAAAGAATAGCACTTCAATTTTAAAATCATAAAGAAGATAAAAGTCATTTATCTTTAAGCTACAGCCTTGACTTTGGCAAAGGTAAAACGTGCTCTGTTAGTAAAATGTTATTACCAAAAGAATAGCAATTATAATGCGTCTTTGAAAGAATATCGCCGTCTTAAAGATTTGAAGCAACAGGAGTATTCGGAGTGCTCCCAGGAAATAGAGGAAGAGAATCTATGAATCAAGAAGTTGTGAAAGAGATGAGGGAAGCAATTAATTCAGGGTTGGTGGATCAGCGACTTGTAATATAACCAGGCGACCCACAACAAAGAATTGATTTTGCCAATTTCCATTTTGGCAAGATTGTTGAAGACTAATCATGGATCCGAAAAACTTCGTGGACTGATGAAGCACATTTTACTCTATCCATACAAGTCAATACCCATAACTGTATGAAATGGAGCTCGTCCAAACCGCATACTGTTTTTAGAAACCCTTGCATTCAACGTTTGTTACAGTTTGGTTTGATATGACTTGACTTTATTACTGGTCCATTATTCGAAAATCTTACACCAACAAGGCTAGTTCGCTGCACCGATTAGAAAGTAATGTGATCCCTGCTTTGCAAGACAGAAACCACCTCGATTCAACAATATTCATGCAAGATGGAGCACAACCTCACATTGCTCATTGTGTTATACAACTGCTTCAGCGAACTTTTAGTGAGCGGTAGTATGCATGCAATGGACAAAAAGACATTTCCAAAAGGTTTGCAATAGATGTAAGAGATGAATCGACAGAAAATATCGACTTATAATGATGACATTATGGAAGTTTCTAGAAAGATTATTCGTAAAAAGCGCCATGAGTCATCTTCACGTGAAGAAATGTTTGATGTTGAAGATTATTCGTAAAAAGCGCCAGGAGTCGTCTTCACCTTAAGAAAAGGTTGATGTTGAAGATTATTC
>JAPMOR010105816.1:0-12644 GCA_026543865.1 Argiope aurantia | reverse complement strand
CAGTAGGTTAAAGAGCCAAAAAAGGCTTTTATCGATCATTCTATGTACAAATACCCAAATGCTTAATTGCATAACTGAATCAAATTGCCAATGTACCTGTACTATTAGTCGTTGCTCTCTTCGTTTGAAACAGAAAATTTGCCCCGCCATTATAGAATTACACGGCCAAGTCAGTAGGTTAAAGAGCCAAAGAAGGCTTTTATCGATCATTCTATGTACAAATACCCCAATGCTTAATTGCATAACTGAATCAAATTGCCAATGTACCTGTACTATTAGTTTATATATTTTCAAAATTATATATTTTTAAATTTTTAAGAATTATTTTATAGTTGCATGCTACCCCCCGGAGGGGCACCTCGAAATGAGGATGAGATGCTTCCGGCATGATGGTTGGATCTCGCCACCCTGGAGGAAACACTATTAAGTGTGGGATCTAACTCCTCCCATCGATGACGGGACGTACTTCCTTGGGGAACGGTTGTACCGTGGCCGGTGATAGCCCTTAGGACTCAACCACAGTTCCCGCCAATTGCTGTAGCGGCGGTCCGGTCATTCAGTTTTATGGTTTAAATCGGTATGCCTTCAGACGGGCGGAGCGTTAGATGGTTGACTTATAGTTGCATGATTAATAATTATTCGTGTAAACTTTTTAGTATTAAGGAAACCAACTAATGAGAAATTTAGAAAACCAATCAATTTTCGAAAGCTTAACACAGCATTGCAAATATTTCCGTGGTAAAATCCTATAAAAATTAAGGTTACAAAGATAAACAGGAAATATGAATTTATCTCTGTCATTCTGTAGCTTATTATCTTATTTTTTTCCTCCTAAAAGTTCCAACTTGACAGATCAGACATTTGAAAATTGGTTATATTACAACATATCACAACTCACTAGTTCCCTCTCCAATCGAGACTTTCTACTTTTAGGACTTAGGGATATAGAAAATTCCTCCGTTGCCACTTCCCCTCTTTAAAGGGAAAAGTAAAAGTAATATCCATTTGAATCTCAGAGGACAGGCCGACGAAATCCAAGATTTCCGAAACTGCACTGCCGAATTCTTTCTTTATTTCGTGAAATAGAAGTAACAGAAAAAGTAGCTGTCGATTGCTCGGATTTCATCGGATCCATGCTATGCATATTTAATCTTAAAGTTACAAAAAAGCAAGGAGTCTTGATAGAGGAATGTTTTCAGAAAGGTGTTTGATGGTGACTTTTAAAAACATCATTTTTTTAAATCACAAAAGAATATTGTTTGAATGGTTCAATAGTATAATGGAAATTCAACTGAAAAATTTTGGGCTCTTTAAAGGAAATTCGAGAATGGAACGAATAAAAAATATGGTCAGTTCTGGAGTTCAGTGTGAAACATACCCTACAATTAAAGATTGTTTTTTTATTTCGTTAAATAGTTGCAACAAAATCTCTCTGATAAACTGTATATTTGACTTAAAAAGTTTTTAAAAAATCAACAAAGTTTATACACATAAATTTAACCACTTCAAACTGTCTCCCCAAAATTGTCTAGCATACTACCTCAAACAAAAATGCCTTACCCCCATAAAAAATGTTATCCTTGAGAAAAATCCTAAACTCCAAGAGTATTCAATTTTATACATGATATATACTTCATCGCATAAGGAGAAAGGTATTATGTATTTTGAACACCAGTTTTCAACAAATTACACCTAAAATTAAACTTAATATTGCAATTTGAATTACAATATAAAATACATATGAAATTTCATTTATATGAATAGTTCTGTTTATGAGTCACCTTTTTTATGCGCTTTCGAACGTAGAGACAAACAAATGGTCAACCATTAATAGATGCAACATCTACTGCTAATCTCGATAGACATTGAAAGCAGAACAAGGGCTTCGAAAACAATGAAGTCACATCCATAATTTTTTTTTTTTTTTTTTTTGATTTTAGCTCAAAAAGCAAAAGAGTCTGTGGAAAGTTATCGAGAAAAATTGAGCTTCTTATTACTGCAACATAGCTTCTAACTCAAAATCTCAAAGAGATGCAACAACAGTCTGAAGTTAAAATGCGTCTTGTACAGAGTCATGTAAACAACGTTTTTGTTGAATAAAAACTTGCTTACTAAAATCCAAAGGGGTTAGTTTGGTAAAAGAATGTTTTTCGTGAAATTCAATTTAAAATGTGAAGAATGCTTTAAAAGAAAAATAAACATGTGAAATGGATGAAAGTCATTTAAGAAATTTGCTTTGTATCTCTTTGGGATTTTCAAAAATTTGTTCTATGATCGTTGTGACAATGTTACAAAAGCCCGTAAAAATAAGATAAAAATAAAAGAAAGTGTAAAATTAAAAAACTTGAGTTGTATACAACAATATTCTTAAGAGATATTACATCTGTAAAATGATTTTACATTAAGATAATTATAATTTTTTCAAAAATATGTTTATTTGCCTAACAATATGAAATTTTTAACAATAAAAATACACAATAAAGGGAGAACTAATTAGTTTATCCTAATGTTTCTGAAGATATTCATATTTAAAAATTGACCAATCTGCAAATAGTTTCTTTATATTCAAAGTTAAAGTTTGCTTACCTGAATAATATATGTTATTGCCTTAAGCCATTGAATAGCAGAATTGATGTTTAAAATTTTCATTTTTGGATTTAAAAAGTAGGTTTTTAAAACACCAGCTATTTTGATTTTGGCAATCCATTTCATGTCTGGTTTAATGTTGCTTTTTTTTCAACCAAACGATTTTTAAAATACTCATTTTACTGAAACTAAAAAAAAAAAATACTATATTAAAGAAATTGTGCATTTAAAAATAAATGGATTATTGTTTAAAAATGTTAAATTAATTTATTATGTGAGTATATTTTGTTGAAATATTTCAATTACTTCAGCATTTTTAAAAAGTAATTTCTAGATCGAACTGTTAAAAATTTCGTCTCCTTTCTTTAGAGCATCTTCTATAATTGCTAAATAGTTCATATATTCATAACTATATTCATTGTCCCAATACTAGAATATATTTCATCATTATCTTTTTACTATCCTATTATTGCTATTATTAATTTTGTTTAAAGAAACATTATACTTAATGCTGACGGGAATTGTTAATATAACTTGGATCGTAAAGGTAAACACATGTCACCTATTTATTTTCTTAATTAAACTGCAGCCAAATAATTTAAGAATATCTATTAATCGCTAATTTTCCTGAAGAAAAAAATAATGGAAATGAATGTAGAAAAGCAATTTGAATATTTTGTTCAAGAAAACACTAATCATGTCTCATAAGAATAAACTAGAAATGTAGCATCGCTTTCTAATAAACCACTTTCTAATAACACTTAACAAATTTCAAGAATTATTAGAAATTTAGTTTAAATTTAAGATTATTTTAAAATGTTTATGTTATAGGAAATATTCTTATGCTATGAGTAATATTGTTAGTAAAGTATTTATAATTAAAAATGTATTAATTTATTTTATAATAATTTAGCTATAAATATTTTGATGAAAAATATCAAATACGTGATTTCAGAAATGAACACTAGTCCATTTTGGATTTTTTTAATTATTAAAGTCTTGTTTATTTTAAAAATATTATTTTAGAAAAAAAGTCTATCATTTAAACTTTTCTGCTGTTTTTATGAATTTAAATCATTTGAAATATCACTCATATGTTAAAGAATAAATTCAACACTCCAGTAAAGAAAAAATTTAAAAAATTATTTTTAACTAATCTTTTACATGTGAATGTTTAAAATCTTTATTCATTTTTTTTTCACTAACATTTTATTTTAATTGTTTATACATATATTTTATATTTTATACAATAGTCTGAATTCCAAATTTTTATTTCAGCATTTATATTTAATTGTTTTTATTGCTACTCATTTCAGTATATCAAAGACTTCCTGTAGAAATAAGTCAATTTTATGCTGGAAGAATTTTCAAAACCAACCAATTTGAGGATTCCATGTGGATTCTCCTTTTCACTCCGTCTCTGAGAATAAAAATGGTAATCACATTTTTCAATAATGTTTTTCAAAGGATTAAATAAAAAAGGCAAAATATTTGCAAAGACATTCAATTACTTTCCCCTGCTTTTATGAAGAAGTTATAGAAATACATTTGGATGAAATGGAAAAAAGATAAATTCTCTAACTTGTTTCTTTCAAAACAGTGACAAACGTTTTCAATAAAAATATCTGAAATCCGATGTTTAATTTGAAATTTTAGAAAGCGGGAAAAGTTGTTTTTTGAATAGCATTTTCTATGTTAGTTAATTCTCTACCACAGAGAGTAAAGTTTTACCTAAGAGTGATAATATGCATTCTTAAATAAACAAATGATTTAGTTTTATGAAAATAATACTAAACTATTGAAATAAGGAAATAAAATTTCGACTGAAAAGAGCTTCTTGACTTTTATATTGTTAAAGGAATTGTTCGTCTAATGTATGGTAAATTCAATATAACAAGCTGGATAATTTAAAATAACTTTTTATTCCATGATAAATATGATGAGAAAACAGCAAATGAACACAACCAAGGCACAAACAACATCGATTATAAATGCTTAAAGTACAAGCAGATATTAAATCTAAAATAAATACAAGCATTCAGTGTAATAAAATAGGAAGGTCGTTCTTCGATTAGCATTTCGACAGATAAAATCGCAGCGTCATTTGAGTACTTCACCTTTTATAACATCCAAACAGAATGTCGAATAGTTAATATTAATCTTTATATATCATTCTATAATAGAGATATCGCAATAATTCTTGTATTTTCAAGAACCTTCATTTTTGTCATTGAATTCATCGCCAAATCATCAAATGGTCACAAATTTGACTCATGATGTATTAAGCTGTTGACATTACATCAAATAAGAATAACGCTGAATCGCTCTCTCCTCTGAGTCGATGCCTTTCAATGGATTCGAGCAAATCATGACAATATATTGGTCATGACAATATGTTGGTATTAACAGATTGTGTTTTCTGCTTATATAGATGAGGTAAACTTTCAAGTCGTAACAGGTTTGTCCATTTAAACACTAAAGAAATTTTATTTCATTATCTATTTTTTACGAATTTATTTTTATTATTCAATTTATAGAAAGGAATCTGTGTTTAAAAATGGCAGAAATGGGGCTTAACATTTAAACTTAAACAAAGAAAGGAGAAATAAACAGTACCGCAATTCGTAACAAGATTTAATGAACTAGTGAACAAATGAAAATTGTTTCCATTGTTATTTAGATTGCCAAACGATTTGCGAAATGACATTCTGTCGTTTATATTGTAACTGTTCATTAATTCGTTTCTGGTTAGGGAAATAATATTCTTTAATTTCTTATCTGATTAAGGAATTTTTCTCCTGTTTTCAAATTATCGCAGTTTCCAAAACTTTGATTTCTGGTTTCAGTATCTGGCAATTTAACTATAATGGAAGTCATTGCTTAGTAAATAAATAGGAAAGTGCAATATTTATTCAATATTTTAGAAGTGCTGGAAGATTAAAAAGAAATTATTTAATGAATATTTCAAAAATTATTTGTGTTTTTAAGAAGAATATAAATGTTACCGGTGACAATATTAGATTCCATAACAACTGTTTTATTTTATGTGAAAATGTATTGAGATTAAATGGCATATGGCAGCATTCATGATTTTTTTTTCCTTACCTGAAGGAAAAATTAACTACACAGAGCACTTTTTTATTACTTTCTCAAACTTTTACTCTCTATTTCTGGACGATTAATCCATTCTTAGTTGTTTTTTAATAAAAAAATCCATTTATACTATCAACAAAACAAGGGGGAATAAACTACACGAACTTTCTAAATTCATCTTTAATAATTCATCTTTATATCTTTCTTCTTTTGCAGAATTTTGGATCTTTGACAAAGCCGAGAACATAAAAAACTCTCACATTTTTATTTTAAGATCCTTGCATATAAGATTTGTATATTTCGCAGTAAAGTAAGCAAAAGCAATACTATTGCATTGTCCCAACGCTTGGCGGAAAATAATTACAAAAGAGTCTATTGATGATATTTAGAGATTCTGTGGAGTTTGGTTTGGTTTAGTTATATTAACTTCCTGTTTAAAGAAACACTTGGGCTATTTTGGGACGGACTTCGTAACTTTGAACCGTGGTCAGATGACAAGGACGACACCTGAACTGTCACCCCCCTCTCCACACCACACCACACCACACCGGCGGGAGGACCTTTGGTCAGGACGGCTTTAACGTGCAACTGACGCCCTTACACGACGGTTCTTCGGTGGAATCGGGCCTCGAACCTGAAACCCTCCGGTTCCGAAGCCGAGACCGTACCACCAGGCCACCACGGCCCACGACTCTGTGGAGATTACTCGAGAGCATACAATTCCTTCACAAGTACCGGAAATCCAAATATGTAATTCTGACGCCTGTTTTCAACCGATTTATATTAATATTTGAGTCATGACATCAATTGTGACACAATGCGACTTGCCGAATTTGACTTATTTAAATCATTCAGGTTCTGAGTTATCGTGTTTGCTGACATGCGAAAGCACAGACAGATACTGGGTGGCTATAATTAAACAATCCCTATAAACAGCAACCTACAACGCAAGCGGATAAACAAATTGCAACGAAATTTGGTATATAGACTATACACAAGAGGTGCTCACGAAATTTTCGAAAAAAAAAATTAATTCCAAAATGTCCACCAGAGGGCACTTTTTTCGGAAAACCAGTGATTTTAACACAATAAACAACCAAAACGGAATACAGAAGCAATATTAACATTTACTGACTAGTTTCTGATCACCAAGTCATCAAACCACATTAAAAAAAGAAAAAGAAAAAATAATTACGCTGTTTGAGGAAGAAAAAATAAGTTCAATTTGCAGAAACAAGAACAGATTAGGATGAAATTGCACAATAGGAGCAGTGGTTAATTATGTCTAGGACGATGTAGGGAAAGATGCCCCATGTGACCACCCTCATTTACCTGAAAAATTTCAAGTCGGTCGACAGTGTATTCAACAGCAGATCGTAACTGATCAATTATGATGCTTCACACATGAAGCGTTATGGAATACTTTAAGTCATTCAGCGTCCCAACATCTGTACGATACACCAGACTTTTTAAGTGGCACCATAACCAGAAATCGCACGGACATAAATCATGACAACATATGCAAACGTTTCATACCCTAACCTGTGTTGCATAAAGCTTCCTCTACTCTACAAATCTAGACATTTTTTTCCTAGAACTGACAGCTTTTTCCAGTTTTATATTTCATTACTCATAATTCTGGTTCTGGATTGTTAATATTATTTCTGTATTCCGTTTTGGTCGTTTATTGTGTTAAATTTAAAGTTTTCCTAAAAAGGCGCCCTCTAGTGGATATTTTGGAACTAAAAAAATTCCTAAATTCTGTGAATGCATCTCATATATAGTCTATATGCCAAATATCCCAGCAATCTATTTCATAGTAATCCTCGTTGTAGGATGCTGTTTATTGGGGAAGTTTGATTATAACCACCATGTACATGCTCAACCATTTGAAAACTTTAGTGCAAAATCTGCACTTTAGCACTTTAAATCCTAAATCTGTGAATCAAATTTCATTAACCTAAGTTATTAAATTTTTAAATTACAGCGTTTACATTTTATCAAAGTACTGTTACTAACCTACAATTCGGCTTCCCAGCATAGTTTGTTCCATCAACAGAAAGAAAGTTTTACAGTCATCTGAATGGACGGAGTCCGTGAGGCGCATCGGAGGTCCCAGAGCTTGGCGACAAACTTGGCGACCATTTGACGACTTGGCGACGAATTTGGCGCCAAAATAGATAATACCCGAAACTTCGAGAATTTTCCCGATCCGTCCAGTAGGAACCGAGATACGCCTCGAACGTTCCTGATTGGTTGAAAGGCTTCTAGCCCCGCCTCCTGAGACCTATAAAAGGAAGCGGCCGCCGCTGCCGGAAGGTCAGGGGAGTTCGAGAGCAGCGAAGTCAGTAATCCGAGTCAGAGTCGGAGAAGTCAGAAGACGGTCGTGGTCAGAAGTCAGAGTGGGGGAAGAAGAGTAGTCGGAAGCGACGGAGTCAAGCTCATGCTGAACTGAGCTGTGCGCTACTGTCTGCAGTAGATTCTGTTTATATGCTGCTGTGTATGCTATACGTCTGGCTGAAGATAGTTGTCTCTGTGCTGTATATAGCTGTCGCTTTTGTGTGTCTTCGTGTAAATAAACGCCGTTGTTTCTTTTTCTACTGCCGCCTGCTGATTGAGCGTTCTTTACAACATATAACTTCCACTATCCAAACGAACCCTGGTAAAGAAATTTCGTAACAGTACAAACAGATAGGCAAATATTCATGTACTCGATGGATTTGCTTTCAAATTTGAGACCAATCTACATCATAGATGCTAAAACTGTGTACCTAATTTTATTTATCTAGCCTTTCATATTTAGTAGTTATTATTATCCATTATTTTGGGACATCCGTGAAGGCAAACTTCTACTGAATAGATTTCTTTTAAAATTTCATAGAAATCTGATTATTCGAGGTAAAGAACCATATAGAAAAAAATTCATCCGTCTAGCTCAAAGTGTCTTTGAATTATTGTATTTACAAACAGACAGAAATGTTTTAAAATAAAATGTGTTTTACGAACTTACTGCATTATAAAATAAGAATATTTTCAAAATCTCGATACCGAGTAATTTAACTTTTATACTTACTCGAAGCATTTTTTTTTTCTTTTCATTTCTCCATTTTCTCTTATACATTTGGCAATACTTTTTTTTTAATTTATCTCTTCTTAGCAAAATATCCTAAAAAAATCAGAATATTTCTACAGTTTGAACACATTTAGCTTCGATGGTTCCAACAAAATTGCGCTTCTTATTTCGAAATATATTTATATTAGCTAATCATTACTACTTAAAATTGAACAGGAAACTTTTCCGGCGAAATTCTATCACCATAAACTTGGTGAAATAATCGTAATCTACTCTTCACAAGATTTTGGATGTTTTTTTCTATACTGTCCAGGCTTCGATATTCATGTTACCATAAAAAATTGGGGGAAAAACTGGATTCGTTTTTTCTGAGGATAATCTTCTAAGTGAAATAAAAAGATTTCAAACATTTGTATTTCCTTTTTTGCAGTGATCAAATTTAATCCCTTTTTCCTGATTTGATCATGGAAATTCGCCTGTGTAAAGGTGAAAAAGTTAAGATTTCTGAAGGGTTTCTTACTACAAGCCAGTTAGCTCTCTTAATGGAATTATCTTAAAGATGCTTTTTAGGACGCAAATGTTAAACGTGGATAAAATTTTATGCATTGATTATAATTTTACTCCTGCATGCAAAATAACTTTTTAGCCGATATTTTAAAAAGTTCAACTATATTAAGTATAAATATAATTAAAATTTCTTGAATTTATGTCTTAGTGAAAAAGTACTATTCTTACTTCTGCGAGAAACATAAACGCTCGTTTATTATCCTAAGTTTCAACTAAGCGTCCTAAGCAAAGAAGTCGTCATTTTTATTTTGAAAAGAATGTTAAAATTTCTTTAAAAAAATCATGTGAATGAGATATTTGTTAAGAAAATGAATTTACATGGTATTTATATGAATATATTGGTTATCTAGAAGAATTGCCTAGATGCCATTTTTTAAAAAAATTATTAAATATTTCAATACTTTTATACTTTCTATTTTTTAAACGCTATATCTTACTTAAAGCTATATTTAAATCTTAATTTAATAAATTGTTTTAAAACCTAAAAAATAAGACTAATGGTTTTTAGTCGCATAAAGGATATATTTAGTTTTTACATTCTGCTCTAACGGCATACTGTTTATAAGGGCCTTTTCCAGTTACTTTTTCCAGGTTTTGCTTTTGATTTTACTGTTTCCTCGAGTGATTTTCCGGTTAAATTTAATTTCTTCAATCCACATTGAATGATTCTTTGACTGTGTGAAGGGCTTTACATATAGATAGGAGAGCCTTCAAATCTTTGACCATGAACTGAACCTGGTAGAAGGAATGATAGAACAATTCTGAATGCAGGTCATCCTTCAGAATTTTCCTGCAATTTTCGAGTTAATATAGAGGAATGCAGAGGGAATGCAGAGTTGTGGAAAAAGGAATTCTTAAATACTCTCGCTTCTTCTTTCTATTTTTAAATATTCATTTATATTATTATTTCACATTTTCTCTGTTCAAACTGATATGCTTTATAATAATTCCAAAAGCTCCAGCACAATATGGTTTTCTTCTTTTAAACTGAAATGCCATGAAGATCCATTCGAATTAGAAACGGATCTTTCGAGCTCCTTGCAGTATCCTTCATTTTTCCACGAAGTAGCAATTTTTTAAAGAAAATGAAGCGTCTTGAATATTCATTCGAATTAGAGAAGGATTTTCCTAAACTATTGTAGTAACCTTTATCTTGCCAAGAGGCGGAAAGTTAAAGAATTGAAGTGTTATGAGAATTCATTGGAATTTGAAACGAATTCTTCGAACTTCTTGCAGAATCCTTCATCTTTCCTTGTAATGTCAAGTTAAAAAAAATTAAAATACCGAGAAGATTCATTCTAATTGGAGCTTTCGGACTTCTTGTAGAATCATTCATATTTTCATGAATTGGGAAATTAAAATATTGAAGCGCCATGAAAATTTATTTGAATTAGAAAAGGAACTTTCGAGCTTCTTGCAGTATCCTTAATCTTTCCATGAAGTGGCAAATTAAAAAAAATTGAAGCGCAATGAACCAGAGACAGATCTTTCGAACCTTGAAATCTTATTCATCTTGCCATGAGGAGGCAAATTAAAGAATTCAATGTTGTTTTTATTCTAAGCAAATCGAGAGTGCATTTCCGATGTTCTTATACTGTCATCAATTGAGAGAGATAGATAGATGGGGGGGAGGGAGAGAGAGTGCCACATTTATGTTTTGTGATTGGACTATTATTTGTTGGCAATTACCCTTTATTTACCTCATTTCCTTCTGGACTTTCTATATTTTTTTCTTGTGCTATCGAATCTTTCCAGGGGCATCTACCATTTATTTGATCCTAAATTACTCTTGGAGTTTCCTCTATCAAGTACCAGGATCTACTAGATTCAAATTAGATCGTTTAAAGGCATCCTGAACCTATAGATTCATCAACTTCAAGCGCAACTCTCTAAGATTTTTTTATTGCCTTTTACTGGACATGTGAATAACCACACGTAATTGTAAATTGTAAAGTTGAGGCTGTGTGGAATTTCATCGAAATATACATTTTTTTAATAAAATTTAGTTAGAAAATTTCCTCTATCCAGCTGAAAGAATGTTTAATCTATAGAATAAATAGACGAAAAAGATATAATTCCAAGTAGACAAAGAGAGAAAAAGGAATATTGTTACGAATCCGTAATGCTGCTTCCCAGCATAGTTGGTTCCATCATTGGAAAGAATGTTTTACAGTCATCTGTATGGAACAGAGTCTGGGCGTCGTGTCGGAGGTCCCAGAGCTTGGCGACTTTGGCGCCAAAATAGTTTATACCCGAAACTTCGAGAATTTTCCCGATCCGTCCAGTAGGAACCAAGATACGCTTCGAACGTTCCTGATTGGTTGAGAGGCTTCTAGCCCCGCCTCCTGAGATCTATAAAAGGGCGCTGCAGCTGCCAGAGAAGTCAAGTCAGTAATCCAAGTACGAAGACGGAGCGGTGGAGTCGTAAGCGACAGAGCGGAGTAGGCGGAAACGACGGTGAGCAGCGACGGAGTCAAGCTCGTGCTGAACTGAGCTGTGCGCTACTATCTGCAGTAGATTCTGGTTGTATACTGCTGTGTGTGCTGTTGTATGCTACACGTCTCGGGTGAAGATAATCGTCTTCTGTGCTGTATATAGTTGTCGCTTTTGTGCTGTCCTGTGTGTCTTCGTGTAAACAAACGTCGTTGTTTTTATTCTACTTCTGCCTACTGATTGAGCGTTCTCCACACCTTATAACTTCCACTATCCAAACGAACCCCGGTAAAGAAATTTCGCAACAATATTATTCAAAATCCAGTGATTTAGTATTACGGCGATTACAATACTTTCTCTCTGTATATTTCGCCTACTAGACAATGCAAATTATATTTTAACTATATTAATAATCAATATTGCTAATTTTTTTAATTAAAATCTATTGCATTCAAAACATTAATGTCTTCCATGCCTTACACTTCATTTCGACGAGAAATCATCTCTTAAAATTCAACCGTTTCATGTTTAATCATGGCGAAAAATTGCTTCTACTATTTTTCCCTTCTGGGAGCGGTGCAAAGATGAACAAAGCGTCGCTGCTTTTAATAATTAGATCTCTTATTTCTGGAGAATGAAGGGAAATGGTTTCTTCAGTTATTGAGTTAAGAAACAATTTATTTAATGGCATTCTGAGGCTTGATATCGCGATTGTTGCTTCGTATCGTGCATGAATCAAGTAAATTATGTTTCTTAATGTTTGTCGCTTCTCTTTTAATTATTCCTATTTCCGTAACATAGCTTTCTCATATTGCTATTGGGTAATTTAAATGAGATGGTATGAGGCCGGATAGTATTACGAATTCCACGGTAATCTATTCTTTCATCAAAC
>JAPMOR010105809.1:19987-30755 GCA_026543865.1 Argiope aurantia | reverse complement strand
CATGGGCTGCTGAGAAGGATAACAGATCTTACTGCTCAACAGTTTGGAAAGAAGTGGAAGAATTTTCCTGCTTCAGCCACCAATTTTCAGTTACCATACATCAATTTTGAATATCTTGATAGTTTGACATTTTGACAACTGAGATATAATCTAAGCTACCTTATAGAGGGATAGTTACATCAATTTTTAAACTTTAGTTCCAAGAAATTTCAAGATCTTAAGTATAGTTTAATTTTTAATAATTGTATTTTTGTTTAATAATTATTCAAAATTGCAATGTAAAAAAGAGTAAATTGTAAAAAAATGTAAAACACATTTTCGAACTTACTTTCCTCTATTAATTTAAATTTACTTTTTAATTATTTTTTTTTAAATTCAGAATATTACCAATTTTTCAAATTGTAAAATCATAATTATCTTACTTTATTTTGATAGAAACAGTGGTAATTCCAAGGGCAATAGTCAAAATTAATTATTTCAAAATTACTATAAAGACAGCAATAAATCGAATCAAAAATCTTATCTGAAGTTATCTATCAATATAATAAAGTGTTCTATTTTTTCATAAGAAAGCTGTGAAAATTTTGAAATAAAATATAGTTAAATCATAGTTTTGTTTTATAATAAAGTGACGATCAATATTATCGTAAATATGTCCGATAGCTCTAGAAACATAATTTGAAATGCTCGAAATCTAAACATTATGAGGCATTTAATGATAATTTAGTAGATAAATTGCGTTCATTTTGAAGGACAGCTTTTTATTTCGTAATTTTCGAGGCTTTAATGTTAGAAGTGCCAGAGAAGAGATATATTCCATGGGAAAAATATCATCTGTAATTGCAATCTGGTGCACTTGGGGAGTTTTCCGTTTCCATAATGACTATTTCTAGTAGATAAATGATATCGACCTTTGTCTTTGTAGTAGTTCATATAAAAAACAACTCTTTCTCGCTGAAAATTTACTCCAAAGTGAGCTCTTCGGCTTGTAAGTACATTTAATCCTTTGTGCTCTTAACAGGTAAAAATAAAAATTTTTGTTCAGCCCATGAACACGTTTATTTTATTCTTTTTGCTTTAAAATTAGTGGCATGTTCGAAAGTATTTAATTCAAAGAAATTTTATTACTGAAGTTGTTGTTACTTAGCATATTTCATTATTTTACATGATATGTTGTTTACTCTATCCCTTTTGTCTCATATGTTTGTCGAAATGTACCAAAATATACATCTTGCTAATAAGAATCGGAGATTCAATTTTTAAAAATTTCTCTTCTCTTAAATATTTTTTATTACTTAAGAAAACATCTGAAATGTTTTTTTAAAATTGTTTATACTTTAAGGACTTAAAAAGACAAAAAAATGTATAAAATTACAATCCTTAATTTTTTTTTAAATATACACCTAAATGTCCTTTGAAAGAATTTCGATCAAAGGCTTCTTTAAAAAGTTTGTAATAATGCAAGTCAGTCAATTGCTATCTTTTTCTACTTTGTTTTCTACATAGCAAAATAATAATAATAATAATAAATAAATAAATAAATAAATAAATAAATAAATAAAATAAAAAATTCCTTTGAGAAATGGAAAATTAAAAAATTGCTAACATTTATTTTACAGATCAAAAATATAGTAACTTTGCATATATGATGCGGACAATATTAAATCGAATTTTTATAGCTTGCAATTTTTAATGCAGATATTCTTGCAGAAGTTTAAGTATATAAATTTTGAAACTAGTTGTTTTCTCGAAATAAATAAATATAAAAATAATAAAGTTCTTATCAATATCATTTGTTACCTCTTCGGATCGCTAGAAATAAAAACCTTTTGATATTCAAAATCTGTACAACCAAATGTTCGTCACATGCACTTCAAAACAAATTTGAAATTTTTATTACCTGATTTTCCTTTCAGCACTATGAAGGTCCTAGTTATTCTGTTTCTCGCCGGCTTTGCCTTGGCAGCGGCCAACCCCATCTTTGAACTCGCCGAAGGTGAGTGAATGGAAAAAATTATTTCAAGTTAAAAAGAAATTTGAATTAAATTATTTTATTATGTTAACAACAATTGAAGTTGACAGATAGATTGTAATAGCCACAAGTTAACTTAAAATTAAATAGGTATTTTTTGGTAATTAGAGCTTTGAAGGACACAATGCCCAAGGTAAAAATATATCAAAAAGTTATAATTTATTGTAAAAGAGCCACTGATAATTAGTTATAAAGTCACTGTGCCTAATAATTTACAAGTTATTTTAAAATCCTTCTTCTACCTAGAAGATGACCACACACTATCGACTGATTCTTTTCGAGAAGTCATGCTGACAACCAGTTGAATTGTCCGCTCATCATCGTCTTGGCAACCAAGCCTGAAGAAATACATTCATTACACACAGAAAAAAAATTGTAATCGTTAAAAAAAAAAAAAAATTCAAGCTCGAGATTTTCACGATTCTTTAGATTTCAGATTTCGTCGAATCCGAAAAACGCATTTTTGGAATTTTATTATTCTGTACGTTTGTTTGTGAATACTATTATAAAAACCATTTTGAGCTAGAAAGATGAAATTCAGCATATTGTGTCTACTTAAAATTTGTCGATTTCTATCAAATTTTGATCGAAATTCATTTAGATCAAATCTGTCTGGCAAAATACTAATGAATGCGATAATCAAGGACATAAAGAGCTAGACAGATGAAATTTGGAAAACAAATTTAACATCGAAAATGCATATCTGTATGACATTTGGAACCAAACAGCCAAGGAATTCATGAATTACATTAATTTTTTTTAAGTGAGAGAGGTGAGTGAGAAAGCATAATTTTAGCAAGTTGGCTGTTCACAATTCACATATCTGATCTAGTCAAGGGTCTTTTAGCATTTAGTTGAGGTGTTAGACAAATTCCTCAGGAAAAATAAATAGTTTTGCGATCACATCTTCCACTAGCTTCATATTCAGTGGGGCTTACTCGATGCCCGACATTTGTTCAGAAATTTTCTTTCTTTCTTTTTTTTAATGAGTGGAACATGTTTCCTGTATATTTGTTGCTGCAACTTTTGTTGAATTGCAGGAGAGTGAAATCTAAGCCTCAAGTATTTTTCTTTCAGTTTTCTTGTAGAGTGTCACAAAAGCCTTTTCTTTATTTACTGAAGATTGAATTTTCGAGTACATTGAGTACTCCTTTAAAGAGGCAACATATTGTCTGCATCAGTTTGCATATTTAAGTACAAAATTTCCATTTTTTCATTTGAAACAGTCTCTGAGATCTTATGGTTTCGCATACGCGTTTTATTTGTAACTTGAAGCCATCTAGGGTAGCAAATTGTTGGCGAGAAAAACTTTGGCCTATGAACCTCTTTACGTATTTTTCAATTATGATATATTTAATCGTTTAAAGATTGCAGATGGTAGCGATATTCTCTATTTTTAAAAGGTGAAGGAATATGAGTAGTGGCCTAATCTTCTTGAGTTGCTTCAACTGACAGATAGTTGCTATACGGAAGCTTTTTTTCGAAATTTCTTCTTTGATATATTCCTTTGAAAGATCAACGGATAATTCTTCGATTACAATCTTCACTGGTTTTTCATCCTTGGATGGTACAATATAGCATTCGACATTTTGTTCTTCCATATATTTGTTTAACTTCTGGTGGTCAGATTCAGTTATATGGTAGATATTTATAAATTCACACGATGGTTTTGCGTTGCATGGAATATTGTGGACTATTGTGAAGTTAATTTTCTTCTAACCAATTGTATTGCTCAGAGGTTAAGTATCTTGAAGATAACCTTTCTGATCACTGTATTGCAAATCAGTAATGATGATTTTTAATGACCATTGGACCTTTAGTGCTATTACTGGGTTCAAAGATATTATTCATTGGATTATGACAGCTACTGGTTATCTAATTCTATTTTGATTTTCTTCATCTAAACTGTCACTGGATTTCCTAGGCGTGATAATATAAGTATATATTACAGTCTCCCTGGTGAAAATTTTTAAGGATGATTTAATCATTCTCAAAGTGATCAAATAGTTAGTTAATTTTAACATCGTAAATTAAGATAGACAGATGTTGCGACGAGATAGAAGCACAGAAGAATCCCTGATAGTTGGTCTTTCTTAGGAGTTTTTGTGGTATTTTTTTATTCACTTCATCTTGTCTTCTTTACGCATTTCATTGCCATCCATATATTCAACTGAATGATTCATATATTCGAAGCGTTGAAAGGGTAGAGTCTTTCTACTAAGATCAAGCTCGATATGATCCAGCGATTTAAGTACGTCCATCTTGGTTAAAGGGGTGTAATCCATTATACTATTCGAGTAATTGGAGCTCCCAAAAATTGCTCAAATTCTGAGCAAAAGTCTTTCAGGGCAACAGCTTTCAGAGCTAAAACTATACTTCGAAGCACGGACACTCATGTGCATGTAAATGAGATTTTTACTGCCCATGGCATTCCCGGTTTTGCCCAAGCTCTATAGTTTTATGCGGGAAGAAGGAAACAGTACTTTTTATTAGAGTTTGCGAGAAAGTTTCAGGAAAAGTCTTCCCCATGATCTTTTTTGTTTTTGTTTCTGGCGTTATTTAAGTGATTATTCACTATCTAAAATTTCGTAATTGGCCGATTTAAATAGGAAATCTCTTGAAGAATTGGCATCACAAATGCTAATGAACTTTCGTAAAGACACGAGTTCTAAAAATAACGATGTGAGAATGCGTCTGTTTAATGCCAGTTTGAAATTCAGTGCGATCCATGATTCTCTCAGTAAAAAACTATTACTTCTGGCTACTTTTTATTATGACAGTTTGCATAAAAATGTAAATGTTTGTAACTCGAAAGTAAAATAACTCTGATAATAATTTCGCTTTTATGAGATATTTGGAAATTTTTTTTAAAAAAGAAAAATCCCTTCATGGCTAGAAGAGATGTACCCATTTAGACGGTTTGCCATCCTGTTAATAATATTTCAGATCTGATTGTCACAGATTATATAACGAAGTTTGGAGTAAAAAAATATCATGCACAAAGGTAGAGTGTTTAAGAAATAAAAAATACTTTAGATGTAAATATAGAATAAGATTAGAAGTTTTGTTTCTTTGCAACAGTACTTTTCTATTCATAGCGTTCACGGACATTTGAATCAAAACTAATAATTAATACTGGATTTAAACAGAGAATGATCAAAGTATTGGACTGAACAGGGAATGATAGAAATTCCCGAAAGAAAATATTAGCTTCTGCTTTCAGTTTGACTAATGAAGGGGAAATATATTTAATCAGAAAAAATATTATTTTTTTATGATTAAGATTATTATTATGATTATTATTCACACTGATATATCAGTCTTTTTAAACATAAAAAAATATCTCGCTGAATTGCTTGACACCAGAGCAGAAACTGCAATTTACACATTTGGTAGATAGAGGGCTGAGAAATTTTCCGACTACACTCACTGTTACAGCTGGCGATGAACAATTATGTAGGTAGATAACCGCTGAAACCCGTATGTGAAGAAAATATTATAAAAAGTCAACTTCTTATAATATTTTATATTTTCTTTCTGTGAAGATCTCTTTATCTTATTATATCATGAATGCATTATTATCTTATTATACTTTGAATGCATCATTTCTAATCTTGTATGATTTTGCCTTTTTTATTTCAAGTTGGTGGTTTTGGAGATTTTGTGGATGACATTGATTTTGCCACTGAAGAGTAAGTAACTGTTTTAATATTATATTCAACACGGATTTCAACTCAGTTTGATAGAAATTAAGAAAGTTAAAATTAACTTCAATATGAATTAATGACGTCAAACGTACTTCTGCTCCTTTTGCTACAATAAGAAAACCCGCGGGAAATGGAATGACCTTTATATAAAAGCATTATGTTAGACCTTATGTCCTTATTATCGAAAGCAATATCTTAATGTACCAAATATCAATAATTTTACTAAAAACTAGATTTTGTTGAAATAAATCAGTTATTTCTAAATAAGATTCCCTTTCAGGATAATTTAGTTATTTATAAATGTAATTTCAGTATCCTTTTTAATACTGACAACAAGAATTAACATAAATTATGAAATTCATTAGTATTTTGTGGTTCTAAATGTTGTGATGAACCAAAATATAGGATGTCAGTAATTAAAATTCCCCTTTACAGAGTGTCTTTAGCAATAACCATTACTAAGAAAGATACAATATGGATAATTATAGTATAAAGGATTGAGTAAAATTTCAAATAGAAAGAAAAGCTACCAATGAAGCACCAGAAGGTTTATTGCCACGAAAACAAAACACACACACACACACACACACACACAAACGCATACAAACTGATGTAGTTATAAATCAAGCGAAATTTCACCGGAAACTTATTGCCGATTGTCGTGATGTGTCGAAAGATTGAAATTCTGTCCTTTTCTTGAACTGCTATTTCCTCTACTTCATAAAAAAAAGTCCAAGACGAAAAGTTGTCCAAGACGAGATGACAACTTTTCAGTTTTTTTCAAATTTTATTATCTATTTCAAAATCCTTTAGCTCTAATTGGAGTAGTTCCTGGGCTCTTATTTCCATTGAACAATTTCATGAGGAATTGTTCTGATAGTTTGAATAGGGAATATACTGAAAACGAGTTCTCTACGAATATTTTTATGTTTTATAAACACTACTGCATCACGGGGGGGGGGGGAGAAATTTACGAATTACAGATTTTCGTGGTAATATGTCAAATGGTCAAATCTGGAACAATTTTTTAAATTTTCAACTACTTTTCTTACTTTTATTCTAAAGACAGCAAAAAAGTTTCACAGTATTCAGATGAATGTTTGTGGTTGTAGACAGTTCTGAGTAGCAGAACTTTAACCATGGATATCTTCTACAATGGATCTGATGGATGAAATCGTAATCTTATCAACTGAGTATCAGGCTATACATAATATTTCGTTATATTCATTTTATTTATTTCTAAGTAAGACGTTTATTGATCTATAGTGTAACATGACGCGTTAAGAATTGTTGAATAAAGGTGTAACATTATCAGTGTTATTCTTTATATGAAATTTCTCTATATCTCATTGGTCTAAGGATATAATTAGTATAATTGATAAGGTTAACAGACTATTAATTAAATTACTTTTAACTAATTTTGTTTACATTTCTGTTAGTTGAATACTGTTTGTCCATACATTACATAATATTCTAGGTTAACAAATGAACTACACTCAAAACAAAAAATAAAAAAAGTGAAAGTGTATTGGTTGCAAATTAAATTTTTTTATTATCACGGATATTTGTTAATAAATAATTGTATAATGAATAAAGGATTATTGTTTTAAACTTTATAACTTTTATTATAATTAGAACTATAAATTGTTTACTGTTAATACAAAATGATTAATTAATAATATAATAATTACCATGTTTCTGTAGTGTTGTGTTTAAGCTGTGATTCCTATATTCCCCCCCCCCCCCAAATACAGCTATAATATGACGAGTGACATGTTGTAGGGAGAGTGAAAATCTCATTCGAATTCTGTGTATGGATATGTGCAAAGAATGAAGAGCAATGACTGTGGTAGGAGTTCATAATTTTATCCAATATCATTCTTCACATAATATCTAATCACTAGAGTCTTGAAGGATACTCTGAAAGAGTTTGTATGTTGACGAGACATAGATAGCACGGGAATAAAAATACAACAATAAAATATTTAATAGAACAATTAGATTAAAAAATAAATATTAACTTAAGAATAGCATATAATCCCGCTCACAGGAATGATGCATAATAGTTATGTGCAACGGCCATCCAGCCACCACTGAATTGTGCAATATCGACAGAATTGAAGTGACCGACTGATGTCTTAATCACCACTCTTCTATCAACAACCAATTCCTCAGACTGAACAGCCTATTTGGAAAGGTCTGACTCCTTCTTCTCCAGGAATATATTGTGTCGAAAAAATAATGTGCCAGTCGACATCATCTTCTGTTTGCCATTTTCATGTTTATGGTGGGTGACCCCGAGCCAGAAACGCCAGACGAAACCCGATCTTCATATCTTCACCAACACTCGGCGTCCCAGTAAATTGACACTCAGACAACATGATACATTACAAAAAGCGAAAGAGCGCAGAAGTAGAACATCCCCTTTCAATATTGCAGTGCTTCTTTGCCATAGGCTACTAGATGACATAATCTTATTGACAATCCATTGTTAGTACTGGACTTCTTCAGGGTGCACAATTTCATAGACTTTATATAGCTCTGTTGTTCTTGGAGATGTGCAACCACTAAACAACATAGGGCATCAGCAAAAGGGCGGAATAAAAATGCATGAAAATGCATTAATATCGGGGATGATGCCATAGGGGAAAGTGGTAGGGTAATTTTCATTTTTCCGTTGCTCCATTACATTTGAAAATAATTATTATCTCGTCATAGCGAACAACTTTGGTATGTATGATTTTTGATAATTGTAAATGCTACGAATATAAGGGCTGGAAAATTATTCTCAATCCATAATTTTGGATGCCTTTTAATCCAAAGTTTTGATATCTTTCTAGAAGCTTTCATAGAAGCTTTCATTAGTTGCAAGATAAGAAAGAACATCTCAAAAAGTTTCAAAAATAAAGTAGTTTCGTGACGCGCATGAGGGTAGTCAAGTGAGGAGGATTGGCGTGACTTGAGTGACTTCATCTTTCTGCACTTAAAGTCATATTTTATTTATTGTCGAATGTTGTTTTCATATGAAGGATCTTCATGGAGCACGCGACAATATTCACAATGTACGTGTGTCTCGGCTTCGAATCTTATATGCCAAAGGTCACACTGAACTTTCATATTGCTCCATCCCTTCATGACCGAGCGAAGATGAGCCAAGACACGCCATTCGCACCGAATTGCCAACCCACGCATCACAAGATTTCTATCCTTTTCTTAAACTGTTTCAGATGTACTTCAACGAACTTAAAACATTATAGATGTATTTGTTTTGTTAAGGAACAGAAAGAATCAGTAATTACACCATGATTTTAAAAGTACACTGTATTTTTATTGGCTTTATATGAATGGGAAAATGCTGATGATTCAGTTTTCAGTTCAACGCTTCATTCTCTTATTTCTTTTAATGATCTGTATTATTCATTGTCATTGCTGTGATCAAAGATGAAGTATTCTGTCATTTATAGTTTTCTCATAGAATATAAATGAAAATTCTGAAATAATTACTCATTATTTAACTATTCAAATAAAATGTTTTAAATTTTGTAATCGTAAAATTTTGTTTTGAGGGGAAAAACAATTATAAAAAATAAGAATTATTTGATTCCAGGCAATAATTTCCATTATCTGGAATCAAATGTTTTTTCGTTTTATCAATTTTTTCTAAGAAAGGCTCTATTCAATTATCTTTCACCACTGTCACTTTCTTATAAAGTGTAAAACTAAATATTTGAAGCGCCTCACGACATTCTACTTGATTATGAAAACGAAAATTTCTTTTTGTTTTCAATCAGCAAACCCACCTTAGAAGAAGTGAAGGAGAAGCTGAGACAAAAATTCAAAGACTTCTTACATAAAATCCGAGAAGCCCTCAAGGGTGGCGAAGAAGTCAAGGACGAGATCCTTAAGAAGGTATTTATCACTGCAGTTTTAATAACTAATAAGCGTAACATTTTGTGTGGAATCCGCAGTTATAATAAAACATTATCATAACAACAGTTAAATAAATATATCATTTCTTACAGATTCCACAATTGCTCGAGATATAGTTTGGAATAAATCTCATAATTATGAGGTTTGAAAAGAACGTGGAAGGAAACATTTGAAATTCACTGGTCTTCTCGAATTTCTGAGTCAAACGACTTCAGGTGTTTTGATAGTAAAATCTTGGCTATGGGATAAAAATGATCCAGGTTCATTGTTGATTCAAAGATCCAACATGTATGTTGGATCTTTAGGGCAAATTATATCTGATATCGTGGGTCAGATGGATGACCTTCCATTGATGTTATGCGGAAGTTTGGGAAAAAATGGAACGCGTCCCCAGAACGATCATTACTTAGTATTTGAGAATTCTAACCCCCTCCCACCAAATTGCTTAAAAATGTTCTTTGATTTGAAAAAATTAGACTAATCCACTTCACGTTCGGAGGATGTTCGATCCTGATGCATTTAATGTTCAAAATAGTCGATTGCATTACAGGATTTAAAGATTTTGGACAGGATAAAGTAATTTTGTTGTGAGGCCATACTTTTGCCATCAAGCAACTGAAGCTCATAATATCATAAAAATGTAGCATTGAAAGAATTTACTAAATAATGTTTTCATGATTTTGTTGCAGAATAATACATCACTGCTAAGTACTTCTTCAGCAATTATTCGTTTAGGCTGATACTAATAAACAAAAAAAGATTTATTGAGACTAAAAATATTAATGTTTTTTGGTGCTTCTATTTCATCAAGAATTCATATTTTAAGATTATAATACATCTGTTTGAATGTGAAATCTAGACACATCATCACATTAGTTTCGCTCTAATATTCGAATAAGACAAAGAAAGAAAAGAAATCTAGTGAAGCAATATTGCATATGACATCATAAGAAATATTGTTGATCAAGATGAAAAGGATATAGAATTAAAATGAAAAAAACACACAGTTAAAGTGATGATTTTTACATTGAAAAAATAAATTAATAATGAAGAACGTTTATTGCCAAACATACGGACTATTAATGGATACTGTGGATGA
>JAPMOR010105809.1:0-19887 GCA_026543865.1 Argiope aurantia | reverse complement strand
GTGTATCTCGGAAACGTTTCTAACGATTTGAATCATATTTAATATTTAGATAAGGTTTTACTTTTTAAGTTTATCTCTATAGGTGTATTTCCTAAAAAAAAGAGATTTCACACACACACACACACACACACACACACACATTCACAAAAACATATTGACATGGGGCTATGCATGTCCTGTATAAGTATAATAGAGATAGAGTAGTGGTTAGGGTTTCGGACTCAAATGCATTTTTCTCATGTTTGATCTCGCGTTTCCAATTCAATCAGATTTCGCTTATAATAGTCTAATAGTCTATGGCTCAAATTTTTATATTCTTCTATTTGTGTTGTTATATATTGCAGGAATTATTGACAATAT
This sequence comes from Argiope aurantia, assembly GCA_026543865.1. NCBI lineage: Eukaryota > Metazoa > Arthropoda > Arachnida > Araneae > Araneidae > Argiope > Argiope aurantia. The sequence goes on along the minus strand of JAPMOR010105809.1, from coordinate 19,527 downwards.
ATCATCCTTTATAAACAAACTATCTTTTAAGCTTACATACAAATTCATCATTATTTATCAGCATGTAAGCACCCGAAGTATAAATTTTAACATAGTTTTCTTTATAGACGATTCTTTACTCCATCATGCAACTTCGATACCACTATTTGAAAAATAATAAATTAAAGATATAGATGATTCTTTATTCCATCATGCAACTTCGATACCACTATTTTAAAAATAATAACTAAAAGATATAGATGATTCTTTATTCCATCATGCAACTTCGATACCACTATTTTAAAAATAATAAATAAAAGATATAGATGATTCTTTATTCCATCATGCAACTTCGATACCACTATTTTAAAAATAATAAATAAAAGATACAAAAACAATTCTGTACTTTTTATGTTTAACTACATAAGTGGAAAATGGGTTTTTCTTTATATCAGCTATTACCACTTTATCTGATCATCTTTTAAAACTTAACTTACACAATGACTTTCAATACAAGATTTTTTTTGCATGAAATTCTATATTGTATTTTGTATGCTTACAGCAATTAAACGAGTTTTTTAGTAATTTCCCATGATAAATCCAACACCTCGTTTCAGGGGAAGGAAATCAAAGAGAAATTCAAGCTCCTCAAAGAACAACTGGACAAAGAGGGCAGAGACTTCCTTGAAAAGTTGGTCGATCATGGCAGGGATTATCTGAAACAGATCTTAGACAAGCTTGGAGTCAAAGACAAAAGAGCTATCGATTACCATGTGGAGGCCATTATGCAAGCCGAGTAAGTCTTTTTCTGTCGACAAACTTCCTAAAGTCTTATTCCATCATGTACTTTACATTTCATGTGCTGACTTCAACCGATTCATATTTAGGTCAATTAGTGAGCGCCTTTTGTTTCGGCTTGACATGAGCCTGATTTCTTTTTCATAGACAAAAATTATTTGAGACTGAAGTAATCTCATTTTATCTTTTCTATTTATATGACTGAAAGAATAAAAATTCAGTCAATCCATTGTGAAAATTGTTGTTATTACCATTTTATATCAAGAAAATTTAAAAAAGGAATGATTTGAGATTACTTGAATCATTTCCAGCCACTTTGTTCATTCTATTTAAGTAACATTTAATTCTATTTCTAATGAATCTATCACCAAATTCAATAGCCAAATATTGGGTTGAATGATACCTGTTGATGACTGTCACCGAATCCCCTATTCCGGGAGAAGTTGTTTCTGTGTAGAAACAGTATTTCTACAGTTACAAAAAACAAAAACAAAATATATGATATTTTAACATATAGTAGACATTCAAATTATTAAAGGTTTGCTGTAGACACTATTGTTTATTTACTATTTTTTGTAATAGTAAACAAAGATTCGTGACACCAATATTAGAATTATACCATTTGACCATTAAAATCATGCTTTATGACTATTGTCTACTGCCTTCCAACTTAGAAAGGAACTTAAATTGGTATGATAATTTTATTATCTAATATGCTGCTGTATTAATTCATAGAATTACTTGATTGAGATAATGATATAATTGTATAAATATGCGAAATTTTAGAACTAGAAAAAATACTGTATCAATTTTTTATAAGTGATATGTTTTTTAAAAAATGTCATTTTTTACACATTTTTACATTTATAAGCATGAATACGGGGCATAAAAATGTTAAAAAATGTGTTAATCAATACGGATTAAATTCGAGAAAAAAAAGATATAATTTAAAAAAAACTCTCTCTTATAAAAAAAGAAAAAAATACTATAGCTGAATTGAAAATCAATTTCCAGAAATTTTATTTTCCTTTGATAAAAAGCACGAGTTTAATTTCTATCTAAAGGAAAAATAAAAGGGATTCAAAGATAATTTCTATATTTGAGAAACTTTTTTTTTGATTTCAGAGAGTCTTAATTTGGAATAACGGAAAATTATATTAATTTCCCAAATCATTAAAAAAATTTTGCTTTGGAAAGGTGAATTTGAGTCTCAAACAGACAATATACACTGGTGTGCAAAACTTAAGCAACAATGCAAATTTTAAGCAGATAGTCATGAAATTGCGGAAAAGGAGTTCTTGCGATCAGTACAATGAACACGTAATTCAAGAGAAAGGTCATGCGTATGCAAATATCAGGAACAAAAAGTCACAGGCGACGTGAGCGTACGCAAAACACGTGCGGAAGGCGCGCGCAGCTCAACACTACAATAAAAGGAAGGGCGGAGACGCAATTAAAGACATTCGCTGCAAGTGCACGTGAGTTAATTCGTGAAATATGGCTAGCAGAAATCACCTGGACGATTTCACACGTGGAAGAATGATCGGAAAGCTGGAGGAAGGGCGTAGTGTGACCAGTGTAGCTGAAGAGTTCGGAATCAACAAAAGTGTCGTTTCGCGCGCTTGGAAAGCCTTCCAAACCACAGGTACAGCTGTGAGAAAGGTTGGTGGTGGCCGCCCCAGGAAAACAACTGCAGTGGATGACCGATATATCGTCCTGCAGGAGAAAAGAACCCGAAAACAATCAGTAATCGCCATTGCTCAGCATCTGTGTGCAGCAACGGGCGATAAGTGTGGCGTTTTACTGTGTCCAGACGCCTTCACAAAGGTTGCCTATTCGCCCGCCGTCCTGAACGCTGCATCCCTTTGACAGTTTCCCACCGGCGGCACCGTTTAGAGTGGTGCAGGGGGCACAAAAACTGGACATCTCATCAATGGAGTCGTGTCTTTTTTACAGATGAGAGTCGGTTTAGTGCCACAAGCGATTTCCAACGCCAGTTGATTTGGAGAGAGGTCGGGACACGGTTTCATCCCAGTAACATCACGGAAAGAGAGCGATTCGGTGGTCCTGGAGTTGTCGTCTGGGGAGGCATTATGATTAACGGGCGGACTGAGCTCCACGTTTTCGACAGAGTTTCTGTAACTGGAGATCGCTATTGTCAGGAGGTGATCCTTCCCCATGTGCGTCTGTTCCGAGGTGCCATTGGATCAGACTTCGTTTTTATGGATGACAATGCACGGCCACACAGGACTCATGCTGTTGAGGAGCTCCTGGAAAGTGAAGATATCACTCGAATGGATTAGCCGGAGTGCTCCCCTGATTTAAATCCGATAGAACATGTGTGGGATGCTTCGGGGAGACGCCTTGCGGCACGATTACATCCTCCTGGGAACACCCGAAAACTTAAACAGATGTTGATTGAGGAATGGGCACTCTTACCTCAAGAACTGTTGGACAATCTGGTGCTAAGTATGGGGAGACGGTGCGAAGCAACCATTGCAGTAAGTGGAGGGCATATCCCATACTAAGGAACATCTTCTTGCTGTTCTTCCTCTTGGACAGACAATCATGTGTAACGATACTATGAGTTCAATAAAGCCTTTTTTTTGTTTGATTCCATACTGTATGCATTGTATTCATTTCTGCACAACTATGCTTTTGTCATTCTTTCAGAACAAAATGCTGTATCTCATTTCTGAATTTCATGTCTGTCTCAGATGATTTCTCGTGAAGTTGTGGCAAAAAACATACCTGTTGCTTAAGTTTTGCGCACCAGTGTATTTCGAAGTCAAAAACTTTGATTATCCAAGCAAAATTCCTTAAGGAAATTTGAAAGTATCTAGTTTCAAAATTTTTATATTCTAGCTCGGAGTAGCTAAATTATTTCTGTATATCTCTTCTTTACTAATAATTATATGAACTTATTTTTTTCTTTATTTTTAGAGACAAAGACGACCTCATTCAGAAGCTGAAGGACAAATTCCAGGAAGTCGTTAAGAAAGTGAAAGATGCCATAGACCAAGGCAAAAGCCTGAAGGACGGTTTGGAGACAGTAAGAAATTTATGCAAGTTTTCTTTCACAAAATTATAAATTACAACAAAAATACAATATAAATAACTTTATAAATTTATATTATAAATACAAGATTGGCTCATAAACATTACACGATAAAGTCTGATATGTATCAACACATGTAAAGAGCAAATTAATTGAAAATACAAGGAATATTATCATTATTATACTGGCAGTGATTAGTTTAAAAGAATAAAATACAATTTGAGGTACACAAATTTTAGCTTCATAGAAACAATTAGATTAAAAAAAATTCTTACGTATATTAGCATACTTAAGTTCATTTCAAAAGTATCTCTTTGTGTCAAATTATTGACTCAGTAAAAGTATAACCTTTTAATTTTATTGATTCAAAAGCTTCTACATTTCATCGGTAAGACTATTTGGTAATAAAAGATATGAAGTCAAAAATAATCTGGATGAAAAAAGAAAGAATTTTCATTTAGTTTTTAACTATTTGTACACCGGTATGTAAATAATTAAAAATATGTAACTGTATTTCATACTACACGAGACCCTGGGAACACACATAACAGATACCTTATTTCAAAGACATTTTTAAAAAGACTCGGGACTCTTTAAAATTACCGAAAATGCACTTCCCTTCATCATGCTTCAATATATTTTTTTAGCCATTATATTTATCTTTGTTTACAAATTAAAGTTGCACTTAATTTTTTTCTCATCTTTTATTTATACACATCTATGTAGCTAGGGACTGTAATACCGGTATACCGGGATACTGAATACCGGTATTTTGAGCCATTTGTACAATTTTGTAATACCGGTATTCACAAGTTTAAATACCGCTTTTTCGGTATTTACTAGAAATTTTTAAAATTGTCTCCACTATATATTTAGGGATTGCCAACATAACAAAATAGTATACGTTCTTGTTTTCATGTCTCCCTAAAGGTCGAAATTAATTAGCTAATTAAAGGCTTAATTAATTGCTTAAATCTAAATTAGCGAAACATGGGTTATTCCTGAAAAAAGTCGTTGTATCCATAACGACTGATGGAGCAACAGTTATGAGAAAAGTTGTAAAGTTGATTGGTGCAAATCAGTAATTGTGCTATGCTCATGAAATTCAATGAAGAGTAATAGATGTATTATACCAAAAAAAAATAAAGGATAGAAGAATACAAATAATGTGGATATAGAAACTTCGGATTCCAACTTTGAAGAGAGTAAGAGTGAGAGTGATATTGACAATGAAGATAATGACAACGTAATTGTTGAATAAGATATTGCTAATGAGGATGAAATATTAACCCATCAAGAATTGCTTCCTATAATTTATAAAGTTCGAAAAATTGCTAAGATATTTAAACGTTCCCCTACAAAAAATACCATATTACAAAAATATATACTTACTAAAAATCAAACAGAATATATGTTAATATTAGATTTTAAAACACGTTGGAACAGTTTACTTCTAATGATGGAACGATATTTGAAACTTACAAATCCAATCCAAAAAGCAATAATCGACTTTATCCTGCAAATTAATTTTTCAGATAGCGAATTCGACTTAATATCCAGAACTGTATCAGTTCTACTTCCAATTAAACTGGCTGTTGAGGCATTATGTTGGAGAGATTCTAATTTATTAATAACTAATGCAACAATAAATTTCATGTTGCAGTCACTGAAAGAACAGCACACATCACTATCTGAAGAATTATATATCACATTGAAAAATCACACAGAAGAAATGAATACCGAAATAGAAAATGTCTTATAGTATTTACATAATTATAATGATTTTAAAAATGAAAATGAAAAAGAAGAAAAGAAAAGAACCAATTCAAATCTGATTAAGTTTATAGTAAATTTTCTTAAAACTTTTACCCACAAACCTATCCACATTCAGAAGAATTCGGTTCAGTTATCGAAAATTATGATGACACTAATGTCGAAGGTGAAAAGGAATTGTCTCTTGAACAAAAATTAGAATTAGCGATAAATAAGAAAATTTCAAGGAACCAAATACTACAATGCAGAAATCAGCTATAAGCAAAACCATCCGACGAGAAATCGATTTATTTGAAGATGAGGGGTTTAGAGGAAAATACTTGGAAAAAGTATATCGCGCATTGCTAACAGTACCACCAATTAGCGTAGATGTCGAAAGAGCGTTTTCGACAGCTGGTAATTTTTGCAGAAAATTACTTTTCAGGCTTAATGACAGTACAATTGATGCATTATGTTTTTTAAGATCACATTTCAAAAATTTGTAATAGTACCACAGACTGAACAGTGATATTTACACTTTTTTGTGCTTTAAATAAATAAGATGTTCCTTTACTTTTTTTGGGATTCTTTACATACTGTTATAATTTATAAGTTACTAATTACTTTTTGTGATATTTACACTCTCTAATAAAACTCGCAAATAAACCAAAAAAACACCTGTGTTTTCTTTATTTTTCTAAAATTTCTAATACCGATATTAACATCTAAAAAATACCGAATACCGGTATTGAAATTTTGGTCCAATATTGCAATCCCTATATGTAGCCTAAAGGGACGCCTTTCCTCTGTACAATTTTGATAAATTTGACTGCTTTAATGGAAAATTTCGTTTAAATTATTCTTTGTTAATTATTTAAATTGAAAACAATGTCTTCTTGCTAAAAATAGTTAAAAATTAAATAAAAACCCAATTAACGCAACTGAATAGAGATTCTGATTGTATCCACAAAATGTTGAAAGAAATTTCTTTTGGCAATATTAACTGAAAGCAGATCACTGATAATATGATAACTCTGCTTATAAGCCTAATCTATGTATTTCAAAGAGAAACTGCAGTTCATGAAAGAAAAAGGCATTTAATGAATTGGATTTCTTCTAATACAAAAATCTTGAATGACGATATTTATGTTCATAATATCATCTAAAAGTTTAAAGCATTGATAACTCATAATAAAACTCATCTAAAAGTTTAAAGCATTGATGTTAAAATGTAGTTCAGTGCTTCAATCATTTGTCTGAATGCAAAAAAATAATTTTACTTGTCTCGAAATTAATATTGAGATGTAGTTATTATTAAAGATAAGTCTGCGTGAGGAGGAGAGAGAGACAGGCTAGTTTTCAAATAAAAAAGAATCGAAGAAGGATTCTTGAAAATGTGTTCAAAGAAAAAATAATTCTTCTTGAATTTGATTTGTAACCTTTCTTTAGCATTAAAAACAAATTTTTGTTGTATAGTATATTTTGCTACAGATTTTGCCATGTGCTAAACCAGTTTTCCATAATTTCGGTAACATTATCAATATCAATATTTTTAACTTAGTTTATTTGTAAAAAAAAAAAAAAAAAAAAAAAAAAAGATGCAGTCAACAATGTTAAAAAATAACTGATATCATACTACATAATAACAATCTTTCTAATTTGCTTTTCGTTATTTCACAAAAATATATGTATTTAAAGTAGGTAGCACCTTGTAAATAAAATTCCAATTTGTCTTTATATTAACTTTACACATATATAAAAATAACTAACTTGCGGGGTTGATGAGAATCCAAATAAAAGTTGGGGATAGTCAATAAACAGATGAATGCCCTAAATGCTGCCCCTATTTGGTAGCTTACTTCTTGTCTCTGTATTCCACAGCTAGAAAAGATCCGCCAAAAGCTGAAGGAGTTCAACATTGACCTCGGGGACTTTGGAAACGAGTACCTGGAGCAGCTCAAGGAGAAGGTGAAAGACTACTGGAAGAAGCTCAAGGACAGGCTTGGTGTGAGCAAGAGAAACGCTGATATCGATGTATTCGGTATGGTAGAGGAACTCAAGAGACTGGTAAACCATCAGCTTATTTATGCTTTTTAATGCATAAGTATTAACTAAATTAAAACCAGCAGGAGTGTTCTCTCCAAAACTTTTTCACATGTTCCCTATGGCTGTGTATTATTAACCATATGCCATTGGAAAATGATAGCTATGAATGAGCCAGTTAGAGTGCACTTTTTGACGAATAATTGCCTAGATTGCCGGTTAATACACAAGTGCCAGAAAACCGATGTGTATTTTCGATGCTTTTATTCCAATTGTTTAAAACCAAAATATGATGTACTACAATTATAACTAGAAAAATTACATAATAGATTTCATATATTTCAGTTGTTCAATTTTTGAGTTCTTGAGTTTACATACTTGTGAAGGTACACACTGATAGTAAGTTAACCCGTTGAAAGATGTGGTTTAAAATTGATAGTTATCTGCTCCTTAGATGTGAAATCTTTGGACCATATTTTATCTATTTAGCTATGACAATTTTGTAGTTATTGGGTTAACTTATATTCGGTCAGCTGGACAAACTTTCTCTGAATGAATTTTGATCAAAATTTGAAGAAATTTCTACTTTTTTGTGAAAAACTAACTATATATCCAATTTCATCCATCTTGAACTCAATATCTAATTCAAAGAAGTTTTTAATTATCGTGTTACAGAATTGTAATGTACAAGAATTGTAATTTAGTGTCAAATTTTGGTTTCAATCCGTCGGCAAAAAAGCATCCAAAAACATAATCTCACGATTAATTTAATAAAAAAATACTAGATTCATGTAAAGATCTATATTTTATAACTACTGTTCGCTAATGCCATGCGAAACATTTTAGTCTTTACCCAGGCTCCATAATTTTATTCGAGAAGAAGTGGATAATACCTTAATTGGATAATATGCGAGTAAGTTTGGGGAGAGTACTACCTCTGTTTGTGTTTGTTTTATGTTGTTCAAATAAATTTCTGACCTTTCGATTTCCCCTATTTCGTTTTCTATATATTTCATTTCTTGAGTGGCGTTTTTTGATAAAATTGTACAATTTCCTTATGAAAAATTGTTATTGCTCTTCAAATATATTATCAGTTTTGTAGAATATTCACAATTAAATTTCACTTTGTTAATATGCAGCCTTTATTGGTTTTATAATATTTACATTTTTCTTACATTTTTTAATTTATGGAACGCGTTTTTATATTTTATCATTTGTAAGACATAATATGATTCTTGTGCTATTCAGTCCACAATTACTCAACCAAATGAACTTGATATTCATTTGGAAAATAATGGCAGCATTGTAACGATTAAATATAAGAAACAATATTGCAATTTTTATTACTGTAATAAATGTTGATTTTTATTGTTATTTTTAGATTAAGGAGAAATTCAACTTGGACAGAATAAAGGAATTCGTCCGAAAATATGTTGGAGAAAACAGCGAAGTAAGTTGATGATATACTCACAATATGAATTTGAGAGCTTAAGTGAAAATTCTTTTATCTCACATCAATCTCTAAAAATTTTAAAGCATCAGTATTGTTAATCCTGAAATCTTTTTCTTAACTCACTTCACAGTGGAAATTGCTTTTTCTTCAACCTAAAAAGTTAATTTCCGAATCAAGAAAAAGATAATCTAAACTCGAAAATATAAATAATATGAAAAACAAACACACACACACGCTTTCATTATGAACTTTTATAGAAACAATTATAAGATCAAATTAAGATTATCGTCGGATCACTCTCGTCGTCGCTGTTACTAAGTGAACATATGACTTATTAAGCACAACTGCTTTAAAAATAATAATTCTTTTTATAAAATCAGTTTACCGACTTTAAATTAATGCAGTGGTGCTTGTTCGTAGCATCAACACAGGTATATATAAATATATATATAAATATACATTGACATACAACAATATATAAATATACATTTTTTTGCAAAGCATAAATAGTTTCAAATATTTGGCAAGTGGCATAGAATAGTGAATTAATCAGCTTATTTTTTCGGAATTTTCGATCGTCACCAAAAACATTACTTACCTTCGTGTTTACTCCTTTCATTCCTGCTCAAATTCAAATGTCTCAAGATATTGAAACTCCTAAGTTGCTTTTTCAAATATAAGAAAAAAATTTCCATCTCCTCAGAAACTCTATAGACAATCCTTGCTCTTTCACTGAAAACAGCCAGGAAGAAGAGGGAGTTTCATTTTTTTCAAATTATATGAGCAAATTATTTTGCATATTATGGATGTTAACTTTGGAACCAGAATTAAATAACTGCCATTTAGAATTCCAGATATTTAATTACAGAAAATATATTAGTCCAATCTCTATGTTGGAGCTCCTTTACAAATATTACTTGTGTGCAGCTATTTTACAAAGATAAGTATGCAGAGTTTTTTTCATTGAAGTTCAGAAAAGATGACATTGCATAAAAATAATCTATTGAGGATAAAATATATATTTATTTAGGATTACAATAATCTCAAACTAATTCATAACCATTTTGCCCATTGATATAGATAGACTTAAGAATAGCTTCAATCCATCCGGAAATCAGCACCACAGCTATAATCTCATAAAAATCCAAACTCAAGTACATAAGTAGTTTTATGAATCAGAAAAAGAGGCTCCAGCGTCCAACCTCACGTCTGGCTCTGTCGAAATCCATTTCGATATTCAGAAAGAGATATCTATCTCCAATAAAATCACGAATATATCGCAGATTAGTAATCAGAATTGTATTCAAAATCGTAGTAAAAAAAACTCGAAACGCAATTTTCAATAGCAAAGTATAAAATGTGAGAGAGAATCTCTAATAATGAAACAAATGATTTTTACTAACAATGAAATGCTACATTATATGATCACTAAACAATATACTGCTTTACGGTTAGAATAGTATTGTTTTACTGTTTTCAATATTTTATAATACATTTTAAACTAAAAAATAGTTAGTCTTGTCAACAATGTGTTGTATAAACAATGTAGTTTATGACATTTGCTAAGTTCTAATCTAAAGGATTGAAATTTTGTATAAAGATTAGAAAAATTAAATTACCGACATAACAAACTGAACAACATAATAATTATAATTATTGCGATGTCATTTGATGAAAGATATTTGTGCTTACATAACAAATGAATTTATAATTACAGTACATTCCCGAGTATTCGGTTCGGAATTATTCGGCTTCCATACTATCCGACAGAGCTTTCTTTTGTCGTAATTAAATGGGGAAGGCAGGTGGAACATTGACAACATTGGGAGCGGGCATCTGCTATGATCCTCTTACGTGTCGTGTGCAAGATACAAATTATGACAGGGAAAGAGCAGAGTTCTGCTCGTTGTTCACTATTTCGTCAGGGTATAACGGATCCCAATTATTGCAGCTGTTCCTGATTATAACTGCAGATACGCACAGTAGTCGTAAATTGTTCTTGGGAGTAGCCTTAATCTTTTTCTTTAAATGTCAGCAGTGAAGATTTCAAAATAATTGTAGTGACTATGGAGGAGAAATTAATCGTTATACAGCAACTAGATTCAGGCCTAACAGCAAAAAGCAGCAACAACTTCTATGATTTACCGGGCTACGTTTATATTCTTTATGACTTCAGATAAATGGAGGGCTTAGTACTCAATAAGAAGTGAGAAAATCCGTATTATATCAGCGAGTTTTGGTATAAAAACTTCGTTTTCTGGTATTGGGACAAAGAAATGAATTCAATTGGTGCAAAGAATTGAATGTGGGAGGAGGGAGAATTGAATTCAAAGAACTCCGGCCTACCCTTCCACCAAATCTGGCCGGTAAATCGGGAGTGTAATGTATAATGAACGAGTATTATTATAAAGCACTATATTTTTGTAAGAATTATAAAACACTGTTCTTTAAAACAAAATGCAAGTACCAATGTTATTAGAATGAGATTTAAGAATAAAAACGAGACTGCATTGAGAGCTAAAACATTGGAACTCACGGCTTTTAAGGTTTTAATAAACTTATAAAACTATATTATTTTTGATGCCCCAGAAAATTAAAAAAGGAGCTCAAAGGCAGTAGTATATTTGCATATATAATAATTTAATTCTGTGTTTAAGTCATCAGCTTTGTTTTTATTATACACGCCTGTTAAATTTGGTTAAACAGTATAATGAAAAAAAACCCTATAGAATATTTAAAATTTTTCTTTGAAAGTAAATATTGTGAATTCACTTTTCAATGTGGACAATAGGGCAAATTTTTAAATCTATATTTTTTTAGCAGTTGGTAGAAATTCTGAAGAACGCCCTGAAAGAGAACGGCGGAGAGCGTGAACAGAAAGTGCGAGAATTTATAAAGAAGGTTGTCGAAAAATGGATTAATTCAACTGAACAGAATTCCGTAAGTGATGTTTTTGAACAGATTCGAGACTTCTTCAAGGATCTTGGAATAGAGATCAGGGACAGGTTCACGAAGTTTGGAGAGTGGGTCAAAGAGCAGTACAAGAAGGGACTGGAGAAGAGCAAGAATAGGTTAGAAAACATTAAGAACATCGCCAAAGAGGTAAAAATTTAATTCAGGATTTGTGATACAAGTTTCTTTTTCCACTTTTATTGTCAGTAGGCTTTATAATAGTTTAACTCATCGAAGACTATACAAATGACAAGAAATGAGAAATATATATCTTCTGTTTACCATGTTTACATATGGTTTAAAGAAATAAGTATAACTGAAAATATCAAACTGTAAAGAAATTACTGGAAAGTATTGAAGCTAAAGCAAAATCCATTGTATGTATTTTTCTAAATGTCTGGATTGTTGAGTAACCAATCATTCTATATTTCCAGCAATTCAAGCCAAATTATGAATTTAGAAATGCGAGGTTTTTGATGGCACAAACATTCTTAAAACCATTATTACCTTATTTATGGTTCGAAAAAAGTTCCGAACAAGAGACTTCTGTTAGAACATTGAAGCCAATAAGGCCTTTAAGTTTTATATGTGAGTAAAATTATGCTTTATGTGTACTCACATAACAGTCTTGCAAGATGAACTGTCTATAGTTCCATTTTTTTTATCGAACCAATACTTGAAATAACAATAATTTGTAGAAAGAGAGGATATGCTCAAAGGCATTTTATAAACTCCGTAACTACAATCTAGAATGAGTAAAAAATAGTTTTAAGCTAAGCTTTTTAAATCTTAACTACACAATGAGAAATCCAAAATTCAAAATACAGAAATCTAAAATACAAAATGATATTCGTGTTTTACTTGTCAGTTAATGAAGATGCTCATTGAAGCCAAAGGCAGTTTTTAGAGAAAGTTCGTCAAATTCGTTTCACAAACATTTTTAGAATAAATAGAATGATCTTGCAAATTATCGATTTCATAGTGGCAACACTTTTATCTTTAGTGTCACAACATGACAAGATTCATTGTTGGAAACAGGTTATCTGTTCTAATAAACGATACCTATTTATATTTAATTGAATCTCGTTTTGAAGATCTAGTTTCTAGTAGTCACAAAAAATATTTCAAAGAACAGAGAAAAGATATCATAAAATGATATATCATTTTATGATATCATTACATTATATTATATCATTGTGTCATTATATGATATCATTTTTGAAATTATATAATGCTGTAAAAAAGGGTAAAATTAAGAGTATAAAATTCATTATTTTATTTAAAATCAGAAATAAAAAGTTTAAAAATAATATTCCAGGTTGCTAGAATGATAGAAAATCCTGAAGCTCCACTGAATCATGAATAATACCTTCGCAGTGTCTTTAAACCTGGATTTAGTTCGTCATTTTCACCATACCATTCCAACTGTCTATGCCAAGCAACTTTTGAAATACCTGCTCTTTTTATTATAAACATGCATGCACACCTTTAGGTATGCACAGTGTCATGCCCGCGAATAAAGATGCTTCTATATGCTTAAATGGCTTTATCTGTTTTTTAAGTCCCTTTACGAGAAAGATTTATACACCTATTCTTAGATATGATTATGTTTTTCTCATGTTATATGCTATTTTATGTAGTTGTTTTTACTCTATTATTTCATTTTTTACTATTTAATTTGCATTTTCTATTTCTTCTTTTCCTGTTCTTGTCTTCACATTTTTCTTATTTTGTATTTTCAACTTTTTTTGTTACCTACTATTTTATTCTATTACTTGGCGTTCCGAAAGATCCAAATATAAATGAACTGGCTGTCGGTCTTCGGTTTTGTCCTTTGGTGACCTATCACTTTTTTTAGTGTTTTCCTTTCGAATGGGTTCCTTCGCGGTAAACCATTTCCTCCCGTTCGACTTCGGCTTGAAAAGGATTTGGACCTTATACTAGTATTACAATTTGAAACCTTATTCACTGGAAACCGTAGAATAGATTTTAAAAGGCTTTTAAAGCAGATATTTATAGTAAAAAGGAATTTGCCTTGCCTCGATAACTGAAAGGAGCTGGAATAACCTTAATTTTTACAATATTAAGGATATACAATGCGCCATTTGATTTATACAACTAAAAAGACAGAAAAAATTAAAAAATAGGATGAACTATATTTGTAGATTTTAATAACAGAATTCATTTTTTATATTGGACCATTTTAACACCCCAAACATGCAGCAAGTAGATGAAGTGCTGAACTGGCTCAGGTCCTCATCATAGATTAGCTATTGTACTGGCTCACATTCTTGGTAATGAATTGATGCTGTTTGATAATGGATGACAATGTTTTTATTACATCTAATGGCATCTAAATAAAATGCTTCTCGAATACACTGCACACATCATAATATTATAGGTCTACTGAATAACAACAACAAAAAATGACGTCGTGTTTCATACATGATGTGATCCTGGCCCTTTTATTCAATTTCAGCTCATGAAATTAGTCTCTATTTCCTCTGAATATGAGCCCCTGGATTTATCCTTCCCATGACATTTGAAGCATAGTAAACTTGTTGATACCGTTGAAGATCTGAGAACCCTCAAGAACCTTGAAAACCCTTATTGCTGCAAACAAGAGCCACGCAAATGAGATTTTAAAAAGTGGCGCTTAATCTTTCTTTTAGCTATGAAGAGTTTAAAACAAGCATATAGACATCGCCCTGAGTCGTATTTCTGTAGAAACCTGTGAGAATTATGGAATGAAGGTCATAACGATACGTTTACAGCTGCTAGAATCCTCTCTCTTTTTTGTCTATCACTACAGAAAAAAAGAATTTTCTACTTAAGTCAATGCCAGAGGTTAATAATTCGAAATTCTATATTGAATATTTTTCGTTTACCTACACCTTTCTTTTTTTATTACAAAAATTTGCGTGTGCTTTGTCTAAAAAGGTCACTATATTCAAATAGAAATTTTTAACGATGTTATTACTATCTGAATTCAGATGATCAAGATCTAATAATTTTAGTATTCCAAAGATTTCGGTTTGAATACTTAAGAAAAGTGTTCATTTGACAAGAGCTAGTACATACTAAGCTTCAGAATTCATGAAAAATTGACTACAATGTTCAGTATTAGACTAAAATTTAGATTAAAACGTCCAGTATTAGAGTCAACAAGAAAATATGAATGATCCGAAATTAGGAATTTTTTCCTCCAAACATTTTTTATAAAATAACAGAAAATTTTCTTCATTATTTTTGTTTACATTAACCAATGTAAAAATAAAGCTATTTTTATGGAATTTATTCCACGATTTAGTTCATTCGCGATTTAAATTTCCTTTTTTGAATCCTGTCATAGTTCTTGGAGGATACCAGGAAGATCTCGAAAGATGTTGCGGAGGAGGCCCTGGACTTCTTCCGGGAATACAAGAAGGATCTCGGTATCATCTTCGACGACATCGAAGTGAAAGTCAAGGAGATCCTCAAGCAAGACTAAACTTCGATTCAATTCTGATTTTAGTTATTATACTTGAAACGAGTTTTCATTTACTATTTTTATTCTCCTAAAATATTTCATAAAGTACTTGTCAAAAAATTTTGAACAAATAGTTACGTTAATCAAACGACTTTGTTTTTGCAATATTTAATTTTGTATTTTACAGAAGAAATTTGCATTATTCAGTTATGAATATTCATAAATTGAATAAACAAAATTTTAAACTAAACACATTCTTTTTGTTATGATGTGAAAACAGAACAATTCTTTATTGACTTAAATATGAGCCTCTCTAAACGGGCATTTATCCTGTTAAAAATATCATGGATATGATTGTCCCTAATTAACTAAAGGAAGCTGTGGTAGGAGATTTCATGCACATTGACCAGCGGTCTGGTGTACGCCAAAACGTCCGGGCCAAATTTCCTCCAACTGGTGTGGTGTGGAAAGGGGGGTGCCAGCTCAGGTGTCGTTCTCGTCATCTGACCGAGGTTCAAAATTACGAGGTCTGTCCCAAAATAGCCTTAGAGTTGCTTTAAAAAGGCACTTTAATATAACAAAATTAAATCCCCATCCATAATATTTACGAATACTCAAAACTAATAATTAAAATGGGTTTGAATCAAATACTAAAAGAAATTTATTAAAAAGAAAAAAAATAACAATAATTTAAGAATAATGTTGAAAGAAAATGCGAGTAATAACCTTCAATTAAGGTGAGAATATTATGAATCAGTTTTTCAAGGTTAATTAATCTTTGCTAAAGTTTTCAAAAACAATTATCAATAGAAATAATTTCCAATTATCCAGTGAAGTGAAAATGGATCAGCATAATTTAAATAATGAAAACTGTAGCCCTCAGTTCAACATAAGAAGAAAATATAAAAGAAGCTTGAAATTTACGATGCCATAATTAATTTTCGTCCATGCTCAGCTTTATTCGTATATTTATATTACATAATTTTTTTTTATGTAAACCCTGCGTTTTATTCGCTTGGTGATTGGTAGATAACGAGTCACCAGACCCATGACATTTGAGGTTTGGTCTACCAACATTATTCGAAATATTTGATAAAAAGCATTACGACGTGGTAAATATTTATATTGTATTTGACAGTGAAATAGTGATAAGAAAGAAAAAATAAAGCTTTAATTAACAGTAAACGAGTTTAAAACAATATTATTTGTTAAATTTTACTTTTAGACACACCGTTTATGACAACAATAATAAATAGCTTCCCAATTTGTTTATCTTTTTCGAGTAAAGAAAATTTTTGAAGAGAATCTGCCATTTTGAAAGGAAAAGCTGACCTAGAAGATGCTACCTTGGTTGAAAAACTGAAATAATATTTAGATACTGGAGATATGAGCAAAGATTGTTCTCATTTGGATCTTTAAATTTCACACCGGAAATAGGCCGGAAAACGTATATTGTCATCATAGAAAGATTAAGCTTCTAACATTGAATGAATGACCAGTGATGTTTAATAACTAGCTAATTGGAATTGATGAACATTGAGTACATTATAGGACAGTATTAGGGATGGCTGACGAAAAGGGAACGAAAACCCCTGTTCGATAAACTTGTTCGAATTGGTAGCCGGGATTTCTCATGGGTGGAGATATTATTAAACTCTGGTCAGTTATAGATGGCAGTGGAAATTTTATATACCTATTTGTATTTTCCTTAGTAGAAATTAAATGGAATAAGAAAATGTTGCATTCTCAAGGAAACTATTCGCTATAAACTAAGGTCCAGAAGAATGTCTGGTTAAGAGAAAAGAAATATCTGCATTTTATATTATTGAAAAATCACCTCCACAAATATAATCCTGATTCCATCTCTAGCACAAAATTCTTCATGCCATTTACTTCAGCATATCTTATGTACATTGTACCCATGGATGAATCTAAAAACACATGATTAAAAAAAACATGACAGAGCATTGCTACCATTAAAGTACGGAAATCAAGAACTGTGTAATTTATCTATGTAAAATGCAAATTAACTATTAGTTTAAAGTAGAGAAAACTGTCATTTCTCATATTGCTAAGCCAATATACAAATTACGTAGATAATCTACATATTATACAAATTTCATAGATAATCTACGTAAAGACGAAACACTCATTAAAGGGTAAAATAAGACTTTCGGGTGAACAACAACAATATTTTTGCATACTTAATTTGATATTTAAACAAACAACGCAGCAGTACAATGTAATCACAGTTAAAAATTATACTAAATTTCTATCCATTTCTCTGCAATTAATTTTATATTTGTAATAAATAAAACGGCAATTTGTTGAAGAAATGCCATAAAACAAGTGCAAAGATTTAATCTTGCATTTCAGTTTTGAAGGAAGTACAATTGAAAATGAAATCTTACAAATTTAATTCCCCAAGATAGTTCGATTTACATTATTTTTCATTATCAATGTTCGCGTATCATTCTAATTATTTCAAATTTATAATGAAACTTTTATTCCTTAATTTTTTATATAATACAATATAGATCAGATTTAAATACGAGTTAAAATATTAATATCTGAAAAACTATCCAAATTAACTAAAAAATACATTACATTCTGATTAATAGATGCTTGTTTTTCTTACAAATTATACATAAAAAATGAGTTAAATTATAGTTAAATCAATTAATAAAAGTTACCTTTAATAAAACATAAAAAAATTGACCAATGATAGCAAAAAGTTTGAAGATCTTTCGATATAATTTTAAAGTTCAATCTTTTGTATTCCACATAATTTATAACAAATTGCACACCGAATCGAATGCAAAATATTTAAATTCTGCTCCATTTTATATAACACTAAAGTGTGTAGCACAAAAATCGTTCATATTACTTAATAATCATTCCTATCTTGAAATTTGCACATGACAGTTTAGTCGCATTTATTTTTCTAAGCCAACTGAGCTCTTTTCAACTTATTAATCAGCAAATTAATTAATCCTTAAAATAGTTAATTAAATAGAAAGAAATAAGTTAATGTTCGCTGTCCTTTGCTAATAGTTTCGTAAATATTTATTTTCAAAAATTAATTTACACCTTAAAAGCGATAAATGATCTTTTTATGGGATTTTTTTAAAAAAATTCAATTGTTGTATCAGCATTTAGTATCGACAGAATACTATAAATTAAACTTCTCTAATTACAAAAATGGGGGAATATCAGATTTTTTCAATAGATAAAACTGATGTGGAGCTAGCTAAATTTGCATGTAAGACAAAATGACAAAGATAAGACAAAATGACGCTCACAGTTGCAAGAAAAGGATTTTAATTAAACATATTAATTAAACAAACTTTAATTAAACAGAAAAAAAGAAGAGTTCGGAAAGAATTTCCTCAAAATTATCGTTAGCAATTTTTTTTTTCAAAAATCGTTAGGTTTAATTGTTTAAATAAAATAGCGTATGCGACATCAACAAATATTTCAAACTGTTTCCTTACGAAGTGGAAATAAATATTAGTTATATAAACTTAAATCAATTCTTTTTTTCATCGAAAATCTGGTTTTATCATTTTAAATATTAAAGTAAGAAAACATCCTTTCCTTCTGGCATTAAGTCGAGAAGAATTTCTACTTCCGTTTTTTATTTCGTAACATTTTATTATGTACGTAAAGAATCTTATATTGTTAGTTTAATTATCAAGAAATGTTTCTCTTTAGTTTTCATAAATTTTTAAATGATCTAATTTAATGAGTAAAGTCAGTCAAGTTTATTGAGTACTACTTACACAAACAAGGGAAAACTCGGTGCAGAAAATTTTTTTAAATTATTTTATGGAAAAGTCCTGATCACTTTCTGTATTGACTTAAACTTCTGAAATTGTTCATTATATAAATATCCAAAAGAAGAAGGAAGGCAACTAATTTTGCATGCCTCGAGGAACGGATTCAAGTAGTCACGGGGCAAGTAAATTCAAGGAAAACACACACACACACACACACACACACACACACACACACACACACACA
>JAPMOR010105803.1:7339-22466 GCA_026543865.1 Argiope aurantia | reverse complement strand
TGAAAACCTTCTTCATAAAATTTAATTAAAGAAACTAATAACGATTGGAGGAATAGTTGCACAAATATTAAATCAGTATTGATGAAAGCCTGAAATTTTAAATATTAAAATTGCGTAAAAATATTTTTTTCTAGAAAACTTTCTACGAAAGCTCTTAAAGAAAAGGATAGCATTTTGGTTAATGTCTAATTAACTGCACATTTAATTAATTTCTGTACTTTGAATAGTTAAAAGTATTGTTTCTCTTTTCTTAAATAATGCATGCATATTTTAATCGAGTTCCGGTCAATTATTTAGAGGATGAGTGAAACATACACACATACATCATATATCAAAGTATATCAAATATTGAATATGCTTCAGTGTGTGATCTCAAGACTGCAGCAAGTTGCGAGAAATGTTAACTGACGACCAATACTGGTCAGCCAAAAGTCACAATCATTCGCTAAGATCGCTATTTGGCAATAACTGCGCGACATTAGAGGGACAATTGTGCCAGATATCTGGTTTCAGCTCTAACAGCCAACGCAGAAGTACAAGTATTTCGGCAGACCGTTTAGTAGAAACTCAATTACCAGATCTCCAAAATTATATTCCCTCACTTCTGCATTCATTTATTTAATTACTTTTAAGCTAAAACTTTTCATTTTTAATTCTAACTTAAAACATTCTCGTTTCTTCAAATTTATTTTTATGTATAATATATCGTACAATTTGTAATAAAATATATTAGTTTTATATTCATGCTAGTCATTTTTTGTGAGAATAAAAGAAAGAGTACCCCAATTTTATTCAACAATTTTTGTTGCAATTAAGATAAAAATTGTCACATTAACCGTCAATAGGTAAAATGAAATTCATGTAAAAAAAAGTTATTCAACAAATTTCAAAAATAGCTTTTTACGTTAAATAATTTAATAGATTTATATTTTACATTTTTATGAATTCAAATATAACAAGCATTGTTGAACTTTACTAGATTTAATACCTTTTCCCAGCAACCTCAATTTGGTTAGTTTAAAAAATCCTTCAATATGCAATTGACTTATACTAGTACAATTTCAGTACCTGAAAAAACTAATATTCACCAAGAGTTTTTAATTTTTATTATGTTTAATAAATTCAATAATTTATTTATTTTCAATCATGATACAAGAATTGAATTATAAAATATAATCTTAAGTATTCTTCTAAAAAAGTTACTTGCATTTTAAAAGCATAATTGAGCTAACTCGGAATATAATTCTTAGTTAAATGAAAAAGCGCGAATTTGTTTAAAATAATTTCTTGATCTTCACAGAGAAATTTTTCGTTGTTAATAGTTATGAATATATATCGATTATATGGGAAATTCCATAAAAACTATGTTTTTCTAAAGCAATATCAATTTTATTTATTAAGTTTGTAAAGGTTTTTAATTCGGTCGATCGAAGTATATAAATTATATATATTTAATTGCATAAGTAGTTATTATTATTATTTTGAATAATTTTAACATTTTTTAAAAGACATTTCCATTTAATGTTAAATTCTGGTCAGAATTTTTCTTATTTATTTCATTAGAATTTTTCTTTTTTGAAATTTAATTTTAGAAAAACTAATTTCATTCGTGTAATATTTTGCATTTTTTAAAAGTGGGTTAATGAGCTTTTAAAAGATTATATAATTTAAATGTTCTACTTATATACAGTTAAAATCAGAAATTGTATTCAAATATATATATATATATATATATATATATATATATCTTTTTACACTTGCTTCGATAATAGCGCAGGTATATAACCACCTTCGTAAATATTTTGAATTTTACTCCATTTTTTATGAATTTTTCCATTTTAGAAAAAAAGAGATGATTATTTTGATCGTGAAAAATATAAGCACAAATCTTGTACATAATGCATCAATTTCTATTGTTCCAGTAATTATTAGGATTATCATTTTTTAAAACAAGAATTCACAATGCAAACAAATATTAAAGATACCTTTTTTATAAACCAAAAAGATGAAGTAAAAGAATTCACATTACAAAGAGAATCTAACTCGCAATTTAGAAAACATCAAAGAGAATTATACATTCTATTTCCCTAAAATGTACAAGTAAAATAAAGAAAAGTGCATCCGTATTTATTTTTGGAAGTGGAGATGTACGCGCAACGTACAATGTACATTTGCATCAAAATACATCTTAATAAATTCTTAATACGTTTCTTAGGGATTTAAAAATGGTTTTCAATAATCATATTTTTCATTAAATAAGTTTTTCCCTTTATTGGATATTTCATCTAAATTTTATTCGAAACAAAAAAAGGCATGTAATTAATCAAAGATTTTATATATATCAAACATCATAAATAAAGAAATCAGAAATCTTACTACATGCCCTTCACTTAATTGGTTGTTTTAACTATTCACTTTAAACCACCATTATTTTGCTCTATATATATTAATATGCAGGCTCTCAAAAATAAAATTTATTTAAACTGGTCGAAATAATAATAAAAAAATTCTTGAATAAATTTCATTCCGTAATATTTACTAATTAAAATTGATCTGTTATTTTTTCCGTCAATGACAGTAAAAAGAATAATAATAAAAAAAAAAAATAAAAATAAACCAGAGATATTTATATATTTTATATATTTTTAATTAATCTTAGGTTTTAGCTATTTATGGAGTGAAATACTAGTTGACATATGCCCTAAATGTTTCATATACTTAAGAAGAAAACAAACTATATTCAAATTTAAAAATAACTTGAAATAAAAGCATATTTAAAAAATAAATTAGCATCAAAGTGGTTTCAAACAAAAACTTGGAAGAGGGCTTTTCCATTGTTTTCTGAAGGGAAAATATTTTTCCATATTAAAAATAATTTCTTGAAATGGTTAAATTTATAAATTCCATAATACATCATTTTACAGCCTATGTACTAGATAAGTATACTATATCACAAGTATATGGCGCATTATGGGAAGTAATTTAACAATTATGCGTGTCTGATTCGAAGACGCACTTTTTATTGCAAATGAAGGAAATATATTGTATTTTGATAGAAAAATATCTATCCGAATACAATATAATTGAATATAATTGTTTGCATAACAGAAGTTCGCAATTGCGTTAAACGATGTCGTTTGACTGAAACAATTTGTGAAGTTTATATATTATAAATATACGCAAATGTCCTATTTTCAAATAATTATTCTTAGACTTAAAATAATTGTAATTCTAACTCAATCCGTGAAAAAAAAAAGAAAAAAAAAAGAGAGAGAGATAAATTCTTAGTAAAGAATTTTGGACAAATTATTTTACAAATGGGAATTCCAGATGAGATGAATACACATTAACTCAGTTTTAGACAAATTCCAAACTATTGATATGGTATTAAAGTGCATTTAAAGCGATGTCAACAACCAAAAGGTAAAAAGATCTTATATTTCGTTTTGCAGACTGACAGAGCTAAAAATAATTGCTTGCGTATCAGGAGAATATGCGAGAGAAATAAAGTCGGATAGCCAGAAATATAGTTTGAAGTCATCAATTGTTCTTTAATAGTTCGCTGTTTGCATACATTTTAAGCGTTGGTAAGCATTGGCAAAAGGAAAAAGGATTGCTATTTCGACTTCTAGAAGAATGCTACTGTATCGTGATTGTTTATTTATGACAAGATGGGATGAATATAAAGTAAGAAGAAAATTGTGGAATGCAGCGAAGTCCAAAATTATTGACAACTAGTACATTTCAGTCTTAATAGGAATGCGAAATGAAAGAAAAATATTTTTCGTCTGAATATGTGAGAATTAGAGCATAAATAGTAGTGATAACTGGCAATATTGACTTACCTTATTGTAAACTAAGGCAGCAGAGAGTTCATTTTCGACCACCATCATGACGATGCCGAACAGGGCCATAACGAGGGCATAGTCGGAGATTCTCTTGCGCTTCTCGAAGAGAGCTTTCCGTCGTCCGAGCCGGTAGCCGACACTGGGCTTGTGGAAGCCGGACGCCTGCTTCTTGCGGCCATCCTCAGGTAAGGGCTGCTCGGGTGTTACGCCGACCAAGGCGATGGCCGCCGTCTCACTGTCCGTGGAGTTCTGGCCTTTCATCGAGCACTCGATGGACATGGTGGAGGAGTACGAAGTGACGGGCTTGCGGAGCTGCTTGAACTGGCGAATGGCCCCATTGACCCGCATGGAATCGGCGGCGATCTCCGCGAACTCGTTGCCCTGGCTTGGCGGCTCCCGGTACAGTTGTCGGAGGGAGGCGGCCACGCTCTCCCGCGACACAGTCTTAGTGAGGAAGGAGTGCTCGAGACGGGAGCTGAGGCCAAGCCTCGCGTGAGGCGGCCACAGGTGACTTCTGCCGGCCGACGAGACGCGCCCGCCGCCGCACGCCAAGCCCCCTATCGGCGGTTGCCTCAGCAGTCTTCGCTCCGGCTCTGCAACAACACACCGCACTCAGTCAACACGAGGGAAAGGGTGCATCTATTACATTTTCAAATAAACAACTCACTAGAAAGTTCAATAAGCTAGTATTTATTATTGATTTTTTGGCTTCAAAGCTAATAAATAAATTTAATGTTTAGGGTTAATGCATATTCATTCTTTTACATAATCGACGTGGGCTCTGATTTTTTAAATTCTAAATTAATAAGAAGAATGATAATAAAGACAAGAATAAAAAATTAAGATTTTTATTCAGCTATACATTTTCTAAATAACAGTTTTTTTCACAAAAAAAAAATAATAATTTTTTGATTTTAAAGGCTTATGATCCTAAATGAGCATACATCCGTCAGAACTTATCAACACTCAAAGTGACTTTAAATAAACAATGCGAACTTTTTGATTGCTTATTGATTATAAAGATCGTAAAGGTAATCAGAATAGCATTTCAGTCTGCCGTATACAGATTTTTAAACTTTGGAACATGACAATTTTTGGAAAGTTTCTTTATTCAGATTTTTCATCCTTTGTAAGTTAAAAAAATCAAGACAAAATTATACGATCCTTCAAAATTGTACCTAATTTTTTTAAAAACATTATTATTTTTTTTATTTCATTTCCTTTTAATTATTTGTCATTTTATTTTTCATTTGTAATTTGATGTCATCATAAATTTTGTTCTTACGGAAATGGGTTTGCAAATTTGAAAAAAGAGTCATAAGTTTAACATAAGAAGGTGCCAATAATGGAAAAAAGAAATAACTTGGTTTAGATAGCATTTTAACAAAACCATATTTTTAGCATATTTATTGAATAAAACTGAGATAAATCTTTAAAATGTAAAGATGCTAGCTGGGATAAATCTTTAAAATGTAAAGATGCTAGCTGGGATAAATCTTTAAAATGTAAAGATGCTAGCTGGGATAAATCTTTTAAACGTAAAGATGCATTTTTGTAGGAAAACTAAATCTTTCAAATTAATTTAATGAAAATCATCATAGTATATTAAATATCAAAAAATAAAAATTCAACAATTATTTTCATTAAATAATAAATTTAATAAAAAGCAATTTCCCAAAATCTATTCGTATTAAAGTATTAAAAAGAGAAATGTCTTTTTATTTCATTTTTCTTTTATTTTTATTCCTCAAATTATTATTCGTTAGTATAAATATTATAGATTCGTGAAATTAATTTTTTTTAAATTTCGTTACTAGTGTCGCCATGGGAACGAAATCAATATTTAATTAAATTAATCTATTGGCTGATTACGAAAGTTCTGACAAAATTCAATTTGTGTATTCCCATCAAAAGTAATGATTATTGTTTCAGAAATATAGCATCGAGAGTAGTCCTAGTTCTTTTTTTCTTTCCCCGAGAGGGCATGGTTTTGCATCCAAAGTCTCACCTACTTTTGTAATATTTGATAAATTTTCTATTGAGTCAAATAACTATAATTCTTGCCTCATTATCTTGCTCAAGAAAGTACTTTTGATTCTTGAGCAGTGTAGAATTTTTAAGTTAAACTAACGACCCTTATTAAGTAGGTCGCTTTTTCTAACGTAAAAATTTCTCTTCCAAAGTTTTCATGCTCTCTTCTTCTGAAAGAGAAGCCTTGGGTACTGATTCGTCTTCCTGGCAAAAATGCTTTGACGTTATTATTTTAGCTTGTTGAATAAGAGTTTTTTAAAATTATTTTCTCGAGAGGACGTGAAACGAAAGATCAGTTGTAATCAACAGCATCATGCTTTGTTCCAAAATTTAGATACTGCATTAACCCAACTAAACTAACATTATATCACTCACTAATTCTTTGAATCAGAAAATTTTTCATATTCATAGCAAGATCCGAGTATGTTGAGCTCTTTAATGATGGAATCATATTCTTTTGGCAGTGAGCTAATGCTTGTTTTATTGTTTAGTTTTTCTTGACCAGTTTTTTCTAGCTTCAAACCTGTTAGAAACCTGCAGTCAGAGTCCCAAATTCTACATTCTATCATTTTTTTCTTCTCTTTTACACCAATTAATGCCGTTGCTAATTTTATTTGCGAAAAATAGTTGCCCGGGAATACAAAAAGTACAAACATCTCATGATTTCCAGGGAACCCGTGTCCTCCGGAAAGATAATCAAATCGATAAATCTTAATCCCTAATTCTAGTTAAGTGTACAAATTTTCAAAATTCTTGCAATTTATGGAAGTAGATGAAAAATTGACATACAAAATTATGAACAGGCTTTACATACATCTTGAAATAAAATCATTACGGTTTTTGCTTTAAAAGTTGACGGTTTTTAAATATATTTTGCCATTTTAGACACGCAATTTTATATGAAAAACCAAAAATTAGCGTTAACGAAGAAGAGACTTAAAAAGAAGGATAGGAGTTGTTTAATGCATTCGATCGCTTTTCTAAAATAGGGAAATTTTTGAATTTCTGAAATTTCTGAAATAGAAGAAATTCTTCTTGTGATTGAAATTGAAAAGAAGTAGATTGTGATTGAAAAGAAGTAGAATGACAATACCAAAATAATCTAATATTCATTTATATAACAAACAGGTTGAATAAGCCATTATTTAAAAAGGTTTAACATTTTAATTTTAAAAATTGATATTTATTCTTGAACATAAATCTGCAGAAACAATATATATCAGTCTCCTTAAATTATGGATCTCAATCTGATTCATGGAGTTTTGTTTCGCGAAAATATTTTCAGTATCAGTTGCTGTCTGAGTTTTCTTTGTTAGTAAGTGAGCATTTTCAATTTAGTTTAATTATGCCATTGTGTGGTTTCGAAGCAGCACGAGGGTTATTTCGAAATAAATCTCCGGATTTTGATCAAAGAACAATACATAAGCCCGCTTTCCCTTTTATCACCAATTGTATGATATTTGACATTCGACCATCAGCCAAACTTACATTAAATTTGCATATAAGGCGGATTTTTAGAGGAATATTGTTTTGAATTTGAAGCCATTCGGTCACGAGACTTTACCACCAGGCTACCGTTGCAGTAAAGAAATTTAAGAATACTTTTTTCAACTGAATATTTTATTAGAAATTTGTGCACATAAATATCTTTAACCAAAATTCTCTTTTTCAATAAATTCTTAAGTAACATTGGGCTATTTTATTTTTACACATAAATAGGCACATGACGACAGGAAAAGGATTTTCATGTATATTTGGGGTCATGAAACAGTTATTCGACAACAAAGGGGTTTAAAAAGGAATATACTTTTAAAATTAAGATATTTGCTAACTATTTTTATTTTTATTAGTTTCAGAACTAACTATTTTTATTAGTTTCAGAAAAGATAGATTCGATAATTAAAAAAACACAAATGTACTATGAAAAATATTAGAATAATATTATTTCGTACTGGATTACATTTAAAAATTTCAAACTGAAAAATTTAAAAACAATTTAGACATCAATTATAACAAATATTCTTATGTATCCTTTTCCTGTGAAAACATCAAACGAATTAGCTTTCATTCTCCAGATAACATTTATTCAAGTAAATAATAAAGAACAATTGGATGCAGGGAGGCTTAATAACATGTAAAATTATATGGTGAGGTCACGCGTATAATAAGGTAAATAGCAAAGCAACACTAAATTTTGAATCAATAAAATCATTTATAGTATCAATTATTAGACAATAATAATAAAAAACTGCAACAAAATAAGTTTTGAATAAAAATATATGCATAACATAGCCTTTCTTCAAGTAACACCTTTAGAATCTTTAAGTCTTTGCTTTGTTTTGTATCATCATATTCTGTATAATGAAACACGCGTTGCATAAGTGGCTAACTGTACGGAGATAACTAATTAGCATTTCTACGAAATTTAAGACAAATACTACAGAAATCCTTTTATGAATCTCAAGGAGTACATTCATTTATATATCATTGATTTTGATCATATTTCTTCTGACAGATTAATATTAGGCTTTTATAAGAATAAAATTATACATGTAATGTTTATAAAATGTTCAATTCCTAGAAAAAAGATTAACTTTGGTATCTTCCAAAAATTATCCCCTTTTAAAACTGCAAAAGGCAGCAGGTTACTATTCTGATTTTACCAAAGATCCTTTCAGTCGGGAGAATGTTTAATTTCGTTCTGAGCTAAAAGGAGTAGAAATAGGTTGCCAACTTAAATGTCGCCTTTATCATCTAGCTATGATGTGGCAACATGTCTCTGATTTAAAAAATAAATTAATGTCACTTTTAAAAATCGAGCAAACCAATTGATAAGCATTTATTTTTACTTTGTACACTGAAAGAACTTGCGAATATTGATTTAAAATTTCCTTTTTTATGAAATATTAAAAAATTAAAGTAAAATTCTTTGTAAATTGCTTGATTTGATCTTAATGAGATGATTTTAAATTGGTTTGAAATGCATGTTCTCATGTGTATCCTTTAGACGTTTTAAAGACCTTTAGTTTATAATTTTTTATGAAATTAACTTCATGATTTTAATCAAATCGAAACTATTTCTATAAACATTTCAAAAATTATTTTAATTTTACCTTTATACAAGAATTTCAGACTTTTTCTTTATCCTTTTACTTATCTTTCTAATCATATCAAGTTATAGTGTGTGTGTGTGTGTTTTGGGGGGAGGGGTGTACTGTTGCTTTGATCGATCACCGTATTGGTAAAAGAAAACACAATTTCAATGTTTTCGTGCTTAGTATAAAGTTTGAGATTATATAATTAATTTTGCTGCAATTTTAAATAAATACATATATTGATGAATAATAATAATTGTTGAATTTCACTATTAAAAAGTAAGTTTTAAAAGCATAACTTTTTACTTCATAGCATTTTTTTCTAAATAAATAAGAAACGGTATTAGTAAGTGCATACTAATAATTTTATTTATTAATCTTACTCAGACATTTTAAATCTCAAAAATGAGCTGCAGAGATTTTAAATATGAAAATTTACTTATTTTGTACCTTTCACCGCCATGAATATTTATTAAGAGGAAACTAGGAATGCTTCATCCAAAATTATTTTGTCAGATTATGAGGAAGAGGGCAATTTATGTATACCGTTTCTATTTACCCCTTGATGATATGGCCTATCGCCAGAGATTTTCATTCTAATTTTAAAAGCCATTATAATGATGAGAATGTAAATATGCTTTAGGAGCCCGAAGTAAACCTTCTGCTTTAATGTCTCTGCGGATTGGGAGTTTACTCTTGAAATACAGATTAATGAAAATATTTATGAATTATAAACATACTACAATATAATTTTAAACACGATATTGCGCAATATCTTAATTCTAAGAGGTTTCAAGCTTTAGATTATTTTATCAAACATTCTTTTCCTACGAGATAACTTTTCGACTTTTAGTTTGATTTTCTGTTTTTAGATTACTTTACAAGAGTACTTTTCTTCAATGATCTAAGTACTTTATCAATCATATCCAACTAAGTTCTGAAGAACCTGCACGGTTACTTCTTGATAACCATGAAATTCATGTAACTATTCCTGGCAGAAACTGGTATGATTATCAGGATCTTTTATCCTCACAAAAGTCATCGAATGTATCCACTAGATACATTCAAAACTTACCATAACCAACCACTTAACAACTAGATTTTAAAATTATGTAATAAGGGTAAACCAGTTGCCATATAACCAGTTGGCTTATTAAATCTATGGCTCCGAATGATATCATGAAAAGGTTCAATATTATAAATTTTGTTCCTTATAATAAGAATTTTTTTATCGGTGATGAGTTTCTGCTTTCATTGATAAATGATAAGCCGATGATTCATCCAGATTTCATGCGTGACAAAGCCATTGCAAGTTCGTCACTACAGAATCTGACAGAAAGTCCTATTAGCCTAAATATATCATTGAAAACCTCAGTTAGATTCTCTGAAAATGTGTGACCTTTCTCTAAGGTTCAGCAAAGAATAGGAACGAGTAAAGAAAAACCAAAAGTTCAATAAAAAATTCCTCACAGACAATCTTGAAAAATCTACCTTTTTCAGGTATTCAAACCAAATGATTCCCCCAAATTAAAAAAAGAAAAAAATAAATGATATTTTTATGATAAAGATATTCATAAAAAAAAAGGATGATTCAACAAAAAATGTTCAGAGAAAGATGAATTTTGAAATGAGTGATACAATTTTTTTCAAATTATAATGCTCCTTAAAGAGTTTCCTCATTCATTATACGGTAGCATAATGAATATATTTTAAAAGGAACGAACCTTTTAATAACTACGAACTCTTGTTAATAACTTGTTTTGTTGTATAAATACTTAATACTTAATCAAAAATAACTATCTTATCATTTTATATGAGTGAAATTAATTTCTCATATATGTTTACTTTTATAGTAAGTTCACGTCAAAAGTACAACACCTGATGCCAATGGTAGAACACTATGTTGTTCTCATCACTATTGCGTAAGCATTTAAAATATTTAAAAATGTTAATATTGAATATTTTAATTTTATATACTAAATGCAAAATTAAGTAGAGATAAGATGGCATTCATAACATCTTAATTGTCTACGCAAGGGATTTTGAACTTACATACTAAGCCAATAAGATATTAATAGGGGAAAATGGTTGAATGTAAAGAGTTCTCCCCATCTTTCCAGGCCTATTTACTTATGTTTTGGGAGGCATAACGAAAATTTAGGCTTGAGTCATATATCAAATAAATTATCAATAACGCGTATATTCGTATTCATTATATCACACAAATATATATATATATATATATATATATATATATATATATATATATATATAATGCTATAAATATGATTATAAAATTTATAGAATTTTATAGTCATATTTATAGTATAAAAATCATTTCTTTTTATATTGTAATCCATAATATAAGGTAACTACTAAATAATGTTACAAATACTATTCTATTTGATTTTACAGATATAAAATAGGAAATAATAAATACGCCAGTATTGCGAACAGTATAAATGAATATACTTCATATATACCCAGCATTTTCTTTATTTTGAAATAATTTTTTTCCAATCGACCGCCATAATCAATGTCCAAAGATAATCGCTTACGCCATTGTCCGATTGCGGCACGAATCATTTTAAAAGATAATCGTTCCAATTCACGCAATATTTAACTTTTGAGACAGTTCAAATTTCTGTGCTGTTTAATTTAGCCTCTAAAGGTGGACATATATTTTGTTACGTAAAGTTTGGACAATTAATATGGAGTCAAGCCTACATTGATTTAACTCGTCGCGATAATGCAGAATTCTGTTGAAATATCTAGTTCTTCTTTGAATACAAAATAACAGCACCTCTTAATAACTGTGTAACCAATATGTCATTATATATTATATATTAGCATTTTTATCTCTTTATCGATGAATTTTACGGCAAATTTTTGTTTGCTATTGATTGTAGCTCAAATCCATATAAAAATTCCTGTTCTGCGATGCTTTTAGGTATATCCTCAAATCTCGCTGATATACAACATCATTTTTGAGCTTATAACAATGTTTATTGAAAAATATCTTCTTGCGAGAAAATATTATTCTGTCAGCACTTTTGCTACCATGCTTGTTTAGTTTAATAATTTCTCGTATATCTATACTTATAATAAAGCTCAATGTGTGTGTGTGTGTGTGTGTGTTGGCGCTCTACAGGCCAGACCATTCAACCTACAGCTACAAAATTTGGCACGTGTATACCTTGGAGGCCGGGAATGTGCACCTGGGGGTTATTTTTTCGAATTTTTAACTAGAATTTTATTTATTTAAAAAATAAGCGAAATTTTGACGTATTTCTGCTATAACTTCCGAAAATGTTACCGCACAAAAAAGATTTTTACATCAAGTTAAAGATAAAAAATTTATCTTTTAAATGATACTACTGTTTTAATCTTAAAATTAAATGTCTATTTTTAATGAATTTTTAAATAAATATTTTAACTATGTTTTTCAATAATTTTTTTCGTCAAAAATAAAAATGAGGATTAAGCACGTTTCGCATTCAGGATAAAAAAATAGCTTTTTTCAAAGTGTTGCCATCACATTGATTAAAGCTCTAACTGAAAATAAATTAAATCTTTTTGGAAATGAAATCTGCAAAAATATAATTTTCGTCACGTGTCTGTAGGAAATGAAATAAATATGAAATATTATTTTTTCTAAAAAATAAATTCAAGAAAAATTCTTTTATGATCTTTTACACTCTATATATTATTAATCCAATAAATAAGTTTTATTTTAAGGCAAGTTTTGTTTAATATGAACAAGATATCCATTCAAATCATGGCCACACAGCTAATTTGTAAACCTTTAGTAAGACAAAGATCTGTTGCGACATAAATCGTAAATATTTTATTTAAAAGTAGCAAACGATTATTTTAATAATTATAAATTTTATTTTGTAAATAGTTGTGAAATTCAGATTGGCAACAGTGATATTTTTGGAACTTTTAATTTGTTGTTTAAAAACGATGCTAGAATTTTGAATGAAAATAATTTGATGTAAATTTGATAATATTATCTATAATGTAATAAGATTTAGTTTCATAATAAGTTTGTCTGCATTCTATTTTTGTTGACGCACGAACACAACAGATTTACTAAAATGGTTTAAATTGAAAAGTGATTATATTTTATGTAACTTAATTCAATAAATGCTCTAATAAATAACGAATTTTTGATTTTACATAAAGCTTCTGCTGTCGAAATCACGAATAACAAAATGCTCTTGAAACACTAATATTTTAAATAAAAAGAGTTAATTTCCATTCAACTAAATCAATCACTTAAACTGGCTGATTTATGAAAATTTGAATAGCACTATTCAATAAAAAAAAGGATAATTTTAGATTTTCCATCGATCGTTTCAAAAAAAATACGCCAATCAGCGCGCAGGTTTCTAAGAATAATTGGCCTAAGATTATGAAAATGTTGAGTTTTTCTAGATTTTTAACATTCAAAACTTCATAAATAAGTCTTAGTTGATCGTGGAAAATAGAAACATTCATTCATTTATTTAAAATTTGGTGTGTCCAGAATATTTCTCAGAATATGATACCTTACTGCATTAAATTTAGATTTCATAATTTTTGAAATATATTTATAGGCTGGAACAAAATATTATTATTGATTTCATTTCAATCCTTTTGAAAGCAAAACTAAAAATTGATTTTTATGCTAAATCTGAGAAATTTTTGTTGAATTATTCTTTGAGATATTACATAAATTATCAAAAATATTTTGTAGTTCACATAAGACTTAAATACCGAGATATTCTGTTTGCAATACTCATATTCAATAATAATAGTAATAAATAAATAGCAATAAAGATGATAAATAAAATAAAACGCTTGGTTTTATTAAAAAATATCTTTATATTAATTGCAATTTCATCATTTTCACTTTAAATTAAAGTTGACGTTTTACCGGAAATGACAACAAATTAGCAAAATATATAGAGTAAATTGAACGAAACGATCTAAACAACAGTATAAGTTTGGTATGACTATCAAAATTTGAAGATTAAAATTGTTTTGTTTGAGAATCTATTAAGAGACCAGTTACTTAAAATATTTAATTGAAAATTGTAGCGAGCGATAATATTGGCGAACCGGCTGGTCGCCAAAGGCGGCTAGTTTTTAATATTTGTGTGGCAGCCAAACGATGAACAACTTTCTGCTAATGCCAAAATCCCAGCATTTTCTTTATAGTAACTTCCATATTTAACGTTTTCTTCTACAGTCATGTTTTTTTTTTTTAATATTTTCACAAATTCCTCGATGCGCCTTCTTTTATGAATTGAATGTGGACCATCAGGACTCAATCGTTCTTTACAGCTATTAAATAATCAGTTTACGGTTTTTTAAATAAATATCTCATTAACATCGAACAATTTTAACTGCTTAAAGATTTAACCTATAGAAAATCTATGATCGAGAAGCTCTTTGACTAATATCCATTGGACTTCCATCTTTAAAATAATGCAAAACTTCCGCTTCATAAAAAAAAAAAAAAAATTGTTTTCACAAATAGAAAGCTGCCAATTGCAGATAAAGAAGATAAATTGTTTTACCAAGCGATTAAAATTAATTCTTATTTTCTGGAGTGGTATAGACTAAAGTAGACACCTTGCACTGTTTTGGAAATATCATATATCAAGTAAAACGATAATGCGAATTTATAACATTTATGACAACGATATTTAAGTAATTATTAAGATCAATAGAAGCAAGTAAACCTGTAAACCAGGAAATCTTATAGAACTATTCAGGTTAAAAATGATTAAACCTCGTGGAACTTTCAGAAATCAAGAATATATAAAAAAATAACTTAATCAATATGGAATCTTACTTGAAATCATTCTAATTTTATATTATCCTCTGATTAAGAGCGTTTCTCTCCTCTTACAACCGCTTGTCCTCTTTCATTATCCTTAATACATGAAAGTCAAATCCCCTAAAATATCACTAAAAGGGAGAAGGATCTACTTCATGATGATAGGCATAGTTCCAGGAGATTTTTGTGATAATGCATAGCATATTTGAGGAGCATGAATTGGCAGAAAAAATTTCTTTGTTTGTACTCTGAACCAATATTATTCAAATACTGTAGACCAATGTTTGCTTAAGCAATGAATTGCTGGCTTTGAAGGGCTGGCT
>JAPMOR010105786.1:1184670-1197209 GCA_026543865.1 Argiope aurantia | reverse complement strand
ATAATTTCGATTGCTTGTTTCACCATTTAAATTACAAAAGTTTTTGTTATTCTCTCTGTAATATCAAATCCTTTTTGAAGATATTTCGAAACAACGCCTGTCATAATGTTCAAATGAAGGATTTAAAAAAGTATCTCTTTCTTTCATATTCATTTTTCTATCTTTTGCCAGGATGAATAATCGTATCGTGTTAAAAAAAATTTGCTTCGCAAGTGAATTTATAATTAGTAATGAACTACTTTCCTATATGCTTTTTTTTTCTTCTTTTAAGCAATGATTTTTCAAAAATAAATGACTTTTGTCTTTAAAACGAGAAAAAATTTTTTTGTTTGTAAACCGTTTTTCAAAAGACTCATTTGTTTCCTATGCAAAGAGGGAGAAGCATTATTATCGCTGTAAATTTCTTATTGTTAACATTTAATTTATTCTCTTCTTAAAAATGAAATCACAGAACAGATATAGAAAAAATTATGACAAAATACGTTTGCTTAGCTTAGTGCTCTATATAAGCAATGAAAAGAGAATTAAAAGTATAACAGCCTTTTCTATCATTAATCGATAGTCAACATTGTTAATTTAACAACATCAAAATTGTTTTCGTAATCATTAAAAGATATATTATTTTCTGAATTATTTACATTGGAAGAAATGAAACTAGAGCTTAACTATACAATTTGTTTTGTCTTTAAATTAATATATCGAAATTGTAATTTTTTTACTGTTTAGAGTAGATAAATATAAAATTTAATTAAAGTTTTTATATCTTAATTTCATGGTTAATAATTTATAATTGAAAACGAGTAGGAAGAAGAGCTAGATTGTTTAATCACTTCACTTGTTTCTCATATAATAATTATTGGAAATTTACTATAAACCAAAGAATTATCTAAGAACAATAAAATTCAACAAGAATTTTGCAAACCTGTTTTAACAAAACGCATGTAATGAACGTTATTAAAGTATTTGAAACTTAAGAATAATTTTTAATTATTTATTGAATTATTATCTGATGTATATTTCTGATGATTATTATTCTGATTAATTTTTAAGGGTTCTTTAATATTGTTTCATTGCTCACAGCAACAATTTCGAAACTATACGCTGATAATTTTGAGAATAGCATTGTAACTCTCAACTACAAACAATAAATTTGAGCCATCGCTCCACTCTCCAAATTTTTAGATCTCATTTGGTATTGGCACCTAAATATTTCATGTGTGACAAATTTTTGTTCCTGTTGCTAACATATAATTTTTGTTTCGAAAAACCAGGGATTTTCATTTGTCCAACTCGCCCACTTAAAATTAATGAAATTTCAAATTAATGAATTACAAATTAATTAAATTTCAAGATTTCTATCAACTGTAAGATTTTTTTCAAAAACTGTAAGTTTTAACTTATCTTTCGCCATTTTTAACGTAATATTTTCATATAAACTCGGATGTTTTAATATTTTTTTTCATATTTATTGTAAGTTAAGGATACTAATTTCTTCAAGAGACTCAGCGGAAACTTCAAAATTGAGCATTACGTATATGAAAGAAAAATTTATGCAGAGATTATTTAAAAATATCATTTAATGCTAATGCTCAATGCCCAAATAGCTCTTAAGGAAAAATGATTTGCATTATTACCATTCATACTTCCTCCTCCTTTAATATAGTCAAGAGGCTCAGAAATGAATCGCTAATTTATGCAAGTTATAGAAAATAATATTCTTTTTATGAGAAAAAATTTATGAGGAATTTCACATCTATTTCATTCACTTTTCTAACTGTTCCTAAGAAGATTGTAAATTTTTCCACTTATTTATTTGCATTTCAGTAATTCCCTGCACATTATATAGGAAAAATTGCAAGAAATCAAATCAAATGCGGAAATTTCATCTTCCTCTCAAAACTCTTATTGATTCTCAAGGAAAATTATATGATTATTGAACGGTTTTTCCGTGCTCAGGATGACAAAATCCGATCAAGAACTTCCAAGTTTAATTAAGATTCTGATGATAGAAGAAGCAAGATTAGCTGGACCTATAACAACAAAAAATTGCAAGGAAACGAAGATAAATCTAAAGCTCTTGCTTTTAAGATAAGGTTTTCATTGATGCAACATTTTGAAATGCATCCCATGTGAGATCAGCTGTTATCTCCAGAAGATTTATAATCTTGATGAATATTAAATGCTCAGTTCATATGGAGGCTTAAGAAATGAAGTTCTTTTTTTCGCCAAAAGAACTTGTTGAACGCAGAGGGATATTTAATACCTATTTTCGTCCATCTGACGACATTTTTGGGAGAAAAGTTTCAGAAACTTTGTAATTAAACCTTTTTTCTTTCCTAGAGTGAAATACGTCTCGTATTCGGCAAAGGATCTAATAACTAGCTTACATTAAATGAGTTAAGAAAAAGTGATAGCTTTAATTTTTTGAGGATGGAATCCTTATTAGCAGTATTTAAATATAAAAATTTATACCTTCGTTCAAATAATAAATTAATGAATTTCAAATTGTTAGTAAACTAATTTTTCCCGAATAGAATATTTTAGATTCATGATTATCAAAATCGTCCCATTTAAATCTGACATGATATTGCCTCCTATGCCTTATAAATACTGAAAATGAAAGGAAAAAGTAGAGATGAAAGGAAAACAAAATGATTTATTATTCAAACAAAGAACAATAATAGCTATAAGCATCACAGGAGATGTTCAAGTTCTTTTCCTCTGTCACTATTAAACGCATATTCTCTGTCGCATATTTTCCTCTGTCACTATTAAACGCATGTCATATTCACGACACTGTTTAAATAATCTTAAGGTTATAGTTGCAGGTTGTATGGAATGGCGTTAGGTTGTATCATCTCAAAGATGTCGAATTTTTCGAGGATGATAGCGGCAGCGATTCCAATTCGTATTACTAGGAATATGTCAGAATCTTTTGATATTTCAAAAAAATTGCTTGTACCTTTGACAAATGCAGATAAATCAACTGATCTGGGAAGCATGCGACGGTGTCATCTCTACTAAACTGTTAAAACCGAAATGACTGATCTAAAAAGTCATGTATGGAACTTCCGTAATGCGACGTATTTTCATTTGTAGTGCGAAAACCACTTCATCGCTATTGTGATGTTCAGTCAGATTTCTTTGCATATTGGTAATTTAGAACGTGCCTGGTTGTAAATTGCTCCAAATTTAATCATACAGCCGCAAATCTATTTCTTTCGCTACGTCCAGGCATAAAATGAACAACGGAAAGCTTGCCGTTTATACAGATTTAATGTTGACCTTTCTCATTTGACTATACAACAAGGAACCGGCACGTGTTATCCTTGAGAGGTCGCATACTGCATTACATATCTATATCTTATCAGGTTTACCTACATTCTCTATCTCCATACAAGATAGAACGGCATATAAATAAATATTTTCTATATATGAGTGTAAACAGTTACTCAAAAAGAATTAATCTAATTTTAATTACAAATAAAATTATATGATTCTAGAAAAGTAAGCATTCTAATCTTGAGCATCAAAATCTGAACATGACGTCATGTTTAGATGCGATAATTCTCAAAACATATTAAGACATTCCAAGAATTCTTTGTATACCATCCAATCGTTATGAAATAATTCGATGGTGATTAGCTACCTTATTGGCACATATATATTATACAATATTTTATGGTATAAAATATATTCTCAATATTGTATAATATAGTTTAATATTATATAACATCGCACAATATTGTGCTACAGGATGTGCTACCTAGGTAAGGGACACTCTTACAGTCGGTTCGTAATACATATGTCATTATATAACAACAGAAGCATGGCATCTTAATATTATTATATTATTAAAAATTCGGAGATTACTGAAAACGTACAGGTGCGGTTTTTATGCAAATCTGTCGACAGCTATTTATTTATAAATAGAATACTCGCCTTTTGTCAATGTTTCTTCACAAAAACTTAATAGGGGATTCAATTTTTATTTTCATTCAATAATTTTAAAATTATAACACTCCACCGGTCTGTTTTTCGATTGGCTTAATTATATTATACCTAGTAAAATGTAAAACCTTTACTTTCTGAATCCCTTAAAATGTTTTATTGTAGGAATAAGCTTTCATAATTATTTCTTATGTTTATAGATTAAGGACCTCGCTATACTAATTTCATGCTGATAAATGGAAGTGAGCATACGTATTTTAAGTACTAGAATTTATTATTTTTTAATATCACTTTATTTTAAACCATGAATACATTTTCAAATTTGATGTTTACATTAATTTTTTTCCACTGATACTCATTTTTAAAAATGTGGTGAAATAATTGATAATTCATGTTTTTTTTTTTTAGTAGCTTAAATGTTACAAATTTAGCAGAAAGTCTTTAAAAAGAAAATTATTATTTTCAGTTGACTGTAAAAATAAGCCACTGTAAAAAACAGAAGAGAAAATCATTATCTGCGAGTCAAGACTCAGTTTTCTAGTTTATCCTAGACATTTTGGGGATGAAAAATGACTTTTTCAATTTGTTTCAGAAAACTAGTCTTCAACTGGTGATTTTCGGTTGATAGATAACTTTCATAATCCGTTTGCAAATCTCTTTTCTTCCCATCACGCAACTTGAAGTAAAATTGAGAATATTCAAGTTATACTTCATCTTAAATTCTAAATCTTGTTTAAAGAAGACATTTACGGTTGTGTTGAACATTTTTGTACTTATAGCAGTGGGAAAATATTTGTCTACTAGGGTTAAATTGTGATTTTATTTATACAACTTCTGAATTTGGGTTTCAAAATATCTTGATAATCACTTATGCAAAAAAGTTTTATTTCCTTTATATCAATATTTCATTTCAGTGTCATCTATAAAGCTTACAAATTTTTAACTCGTTTTGAAATCAAAAATTTCTGCAACACTTTACACGTATTTTTATATTACTAACCTCTAGTTTACGGCTGGTACAACAGTTGTACCAGATTTATTTTTACCTTTCCTTGCGGCGCGGTACAATAGTTGTACCAGTAACGAGTTTGAATTTCGTTCCCCCACTTGATCTTTCCAGCTGAACCCTAATTGCCTCGTAAAATCGCTTCCCTTTTGTATCGCACCCCTTAGGGTCAGGAGATTTCGTCCAGCAGTTGTTATTATCACTTGTTGGTGCTAATGAGTCTTGTGAACCCTGCTTTGGCGGCATTTTTTTAAAGTAACATTCCTAAGAAGTATGGAATGAGTTTGCATAATTTCATTTGTGGGAAATACTCGTTGAAAACTTTCGTCTTTCCCTCTGTTTCTGAATTTTTTAACTTTATAAATTCCTTAATATTTTAACTTAATATAATTTTGTAATTTTACAATAATATGGTTATAGTTGGGCCCATCTATTTGTCTAAATATTTGAACCAAGAATTTACTTGAAAGAATTCACTAATCATTTGAACAAAAAGAATTTCTGACGGAATAGTATTATGAAGGTAATCGGCAACCTAGACAAATTGTTACTTCTTTGCTCCCATTCGTCACAAATGATGCAGAAAAACTAAATGAAACCTCGTTTTTTTTTTTCACTCTGTCATTATATTTTACATTGAAAAGTGACAAAGCACTTTGTTTTGTCTTCATGCTTACCCCTCCCCCTTTTACTGGAGGCATTGGGCATATATACTTCCCAGTCACTATGTATTAGTCTAACATAGTATTAAAACGACCTACTGTTTTTTTCCAGCTTTAAATTTTAATACTTGAACTGGATATATTCCTGCTAAAAATACATTTTGGTTTTGATTTTTAAGTAAGCTGTAGGTGTTACCATTAATTTTCATAATTTATGAAATCGATTGATTTAATAATTTATAATTTGTCATTCATTAAAAGTTACAATTCTACTTTTAAAATATTGAAGGAGGTTGTTGAAATCTATCAAAAATAATGATTAGTAGTTCTTCTATATCAGAAGAAAAATATTAAAATCTTTATACCTTTATTTCAATCCACTGAGACACTTAATTTATTCTAGAAATATTTGTATTGAAATGAAATAAAGTAGCTGCATAAAAAAGTCAGGAATTCTAGATTTAATTTTAAGCATTTCTGAAAGATAATCTAAATCAGCTGCTAGTAAAACTTGTATTTAATAACGAATGCTGATCATTTAGAATGCCAGATATATTGTTTTAAGATTTTTTTAAAAGTTTTTTGTTAACTACTTTTCAACGTAATATTAGCGCAATGTAATCTTATGTATCGAATTCTAAGTAAACCATATCTAATCTTACTTTTTAAAAATTAATTGTCTTTAATCCGGTGATTACCTACGTATTAGTAAACTTTTCACCAGAAAAATAATTTTTCGTTATAATTCAGGTATTTATTGTCTGCAAAATTGAGCATAGTTTTCAAAAATACTACACTGAAAAGAGTAATTAAAATTCTCAGCAGGAAAAAAAACAAAAAACATTACTATAAATTGTAAGAATCGACAATAGAATAGGAAAACGTTACTAGTAATTATATTAAAAACCGTTCACACTATGTTAGGAATAAAAATTATATTCGATTTCTATGGGAGCAATATAATATTATAAAATCTTTTAAAGATGTTTTTAATTTACAAAACAGCAGATAATTGTTATCTGCGTAATGCACGAAGAGATGTGAATACTTTTAAAAAGAAGACGTAAATAATTAGGATCGTTAATACATTATATATAAATCGTTACATTTTATTAAAATTGAAGAGTTAAAATTATAAAACTAAAATAAAATTCACAATGATGTGTTCAAATGTTTTCAGCTAAATTCACAGCTTCAGTAATGCTTGAAAAATTGATTTAATTTTAAATATAATTGAAAAATTTTAAAATTATTGTTTAATGTACTAAACTATTCAGCAAATATCGTATTTGCAATTTATTTATTATAGCAATTTCTCCTACAGAATTGCTGAAATAATTTTCAAGGAAAAAATAAAATAAAACTGAGATTAAGAGCCTTCTCTAGTGTTCGGACGAGCCGAAACCACACACAAAAAAAAAAAAAAAAAAAAAAAAAAAGCAACCCTCTTACTACGGAGGGGACAGATGACCCATTAACTTTACGGGTGGTTGAAATCGAAGAAGTTATTTTTAACAAACGCCTTTAAAAGAAGGGGAAAGCATCTTCTAGTTTCTCTCACTGAATACCCGCATTCAAAGTAACTCTTTCGAGTTTGGGTTGCCGAAGCTTAAAGGCTAAACATATTCTTCAAAGCTTCTTTTTTTTGTAAGTAATTTGCTTAGACTCATAGATTGTAATTAACTGCTTAGACTCAAAAATGATTATTTATTCTAAAGTAAAATGTAGCATTATTTTTCACTTTCAGTATGTCAAAGAATTGATTTAATTTCAATAGAATGATTTGTAATTTTAATTTTTCGAACATATAATTTTGTCAGGATATATGTATTGTCGCTTACAAAGAAATATTATTGCAAAACTTGAGTATGAGTACGAAATTTAATCAGTTATTTAAAAAATAGAAAACATTAAAATTAAAAAGAAATAATCCGTTCTTATAACTACAAGGAGCTCCCCCAACCCACCATACCGAATAACCAGGTAAACTGAGTGACAATTATTACGACCACAATGAAGATGGAAACTATGGTTTAGTTCTTATAGCTAACATTCTCCACGGAGGAATGTAGAAAGTACATTCTGCCAATGGAGTAGATGTAACTCAAGCTCGCGCCATTTCTTTACCCACTAGGATATGAGGAACAAAGTACCATACAGGAAGCACGCCCTCCCCATATTTGGGGAGTCTCCCAGTACAGTTATCCGTTCTTCTAAAGGATATATTCAAACTTTTGCATCAAATTACATAGATTTTAATAAATAGAAACGGAAACAATATTAATACCATAACCATAACCATTAATACCATAGCATCTAGACTAAAAGAAAATTTAAGCTTTATTCGCCCACTTTCAGTTACCATTCGTGAGAGAAAAATGAAGTAAACTTTTCAAAGGAAGAGTTGTCACATTCTCTCTAAGACTCCTGGGATGGTATTGATCACATCCACAGCAACAGGAATTCGCGCGGTTATCGATGGAGCTCACAGGTGTCTCGCACGTTATCTTCTTCATGTATTTTTAAAAATTCAGAACATTCAAGCTTCAAGACCAAATTAAAAGTCCAATTCTTTCAATCTACCACCAGGGACAGCCTACGTTTATATAGAGTCAGGCGGTCCTTATAGAAGAATACAGAGAACCTTCATGTTTAATTATATGGTTAGGCACTGGACTACTCAATACATTTAATGATTGTGATGACCTCATTAGAGGGATATTCGCTACTTTGAGAAGATCGCCTTTTACCTGTTCTTTGCAATTTGTGTGTATGTACAAAAGAATTATGTTTTTTAACAATAATTGTCAACATCATTTTAGAATTGGAGCTCTAGTAATGTAAATAAAATGCCATTTAATGTCATTAAATGTTAACTGTTATTCATTCAGTTGAATTCTATTATTTTACTTTTTGTTGCAAGGGTTCCATAGCAGACTGCATTCTAAAAGTGTTAACTCTATGGTTTAATTTATGCTCAGTTGACAAATAAAAATAATAAATAAAAATTGTGTTCCATTCATGTAAATATATAATATTTGCAATAATCCCACTACTTAAATCTGAATTTCCCGCTAATTTTTCCTTATCTCATACTCGATATTTTATCCATTTATAACCATTTTTCCAAATAATTTCTTTGAACAGTATAATTATCAAGTACCAAAAAATTAATTGTTCTAATAATAAATGACATATCTTTATTTTATTCTTGTATTGAAAATATTTTTTTTGATATTTTTTTTAACATGAGTTAAAAAATTAGCTGATCTTAACTTAAAAACTAAAGATTAACTAAAATAATAGATGATATTAACTGAAAATAAATTTTCAAAATATCATTTATTAGCATCAAAATAAGCAATGATGAGTGTCGTTCCAAATTTGTCAATAGACAGTGCATCTCATCGAATTAAAGTTTATATTTTTATAAAAGAAAAACAAGTAGTGAAGTGTATAGCAACTTTAAAATAAATAGTGAATACCGCAAGTTTATTTGAAAGTGGTATTTAATAGAATTATGTCTAGTAGGAAAATATCATTGATGAAGTCACTCTTATTCATGTCATAAATAAATTTCTTAATTAAAATGTTTCTAATAATACCATGATAATAACAGTTGGAGATTAGAGAATGTTACAATATTAGGGACATGCGTTTTAGATCTGTGCCTCTGTGAGATTTTCGAAAACCTTTTCAACGAAATAGTAATAAAAATCAAATTTCATTGTTAGAGTATTTGAAAATCTTTATTATTTACCCCAATTACATTCAAAGTTCTGAAGAATCGTTCAAACCATTTGAATAGTTTCATTAATGAATAAATTTTATGAAAAAGGAAACATTGATTCTTTAATTGCTTTTAATTACCTTAATTATCTCCTCTTATTGTTTTTTGTTACTTCTGAGAGGTCCGTTTCCATAATATACACAAAACGTTTTTATGAATGATTTTGAATTAAAATACAGTATAATACAGTACAAATATTAAGATCATTAATATTTGTTACTATGTTTTTATCAATATATTGATCTGATTTTCAGACATACACATAGAAAAATC
The DNA here is from genome assembly GCA_026543865.1 of Argiope aurantia. NCBI lineage: Eukaryota > Metazoa > Arthropoda > Arachnida > Araneae > Araneidae > Argiope > Argiope aurantia. Next base: position 1,187,527 of record JAPMOR010105786.1, on the reverse strand, counting down.
TTAGTGTGAGGTAATTATCTTATTGTTTCGAATTTATCAGCAATAAAACTCTTTTGTCTTAGAATAAGAAAGGTGGATAAATTAGAAGACTGATAGTTAGAATTATAATTTAGAACAATAGAAAAAAAAACAAATTAAATTAAAGATAATATGAATAGTTTATTTTTAGTGCATAATATTTCAGAATGAAATGATTAATACATTGTCAGTATTCCTAAAGTCATGAAAATTATAACACTTTTGATAAGCTAATTTTGTAACTTATAATAACCTATTTAATCAATTCTCGATTTACTTAAGTGTTTATGAACATTTATTAATATAATAAAATTTAGTCAATAAATCTTTGAACTATGTTAATTATAGATTAGAGAGGTGAAAGGTAAGGTATTGTAATTCTTGAAAATACCTGAAGAAAATTAACAGGTGTGCTCCCATCTGAAAGAAAGCGCACTAACATGTACTTTGATAACAATGATAACTGCTTTTGTTTCTTTATTATTTAAGTCAAGAAGTTTGTAATACCAATCCGTAACAATCTGAGAATATTGAACATTTTTTTACAGGGCTTTATACAAACATATGTATGATTTCACATTATATATATAAAACCTCATTTGTGTTTTTTTTTAAACTAAAGGCTCTTCCCAATTATTGGTACTATTAACGCCTGGACTATAGTCTTGAGAAAAAGGATAATACTATAAGGTAAAAAGATGGAAGTGCAACAATAGTGTGCACACACCAGAGAATATTTCTTAGACAAAATCATTAAGGAGTAAAAATCAATATTATGTTAATGATTAATATAATGTTATAAATACAAAAGCAATAATTGTGCTTTCATTTAATAACTGGCATGAATAAATTTGTATTGCTAAATCCATTTTCACAGCTGAACTCGATACATTAGTTTAAATTGTATTTTAATACCCTGTTGATTTCAATGGGAAATTTGGGCTGTGTATTATCCGTTTATCTCATGAGTCTTGATCATTTCCATGAGTGTGTTAATGAATCAAGTATTGTGAGAAAGCAGACACCATTAGAATACCATTAGTGGAATCATTTACATGGTTATTCATGTAGTACATGGCTGAATAATGTCCTAAACTGACCTGTAACTCTAAATAGCATTCAGTGACATATTGTTTTGTTAACCATGCGACCGATCATCACGAATCTATAGCATATAGGATCTTCAAAAAATATTTTATATAGAATTTATTTATTAATTATGATGATGTTTTATAAAGAATAAAACATCTGCAATATATATAATATGCAAATATGAATAAAAAAATCTATAATAAAGTAAAATTGCCACAGGAGAATTGCCACAATGAAATATTGCTGAAACAGATTCCATTGAAAATACATTCTGTTTGCTGATTTGATTCAAGTTAAACTTTGTTGGGCGCGCCATCCTACTGTTACTGTGGTGTTTGAATGTGCAGAGTCGCTTGCAAAAAGGCTTATTATCTCATAATCTGAAAGTAAATCAAAATTAAGAGACCAATCTAATGCTACATAAAATGGCGTGTATCATGTAGAGCTCATATGAACTGAATGCAACTTGCATAATCTCTATCAATCAAAAGCTGAACATTTATATAACAAAATAAAAAATGAATCAAGAATGATATAAAATTTATAACTATTTTTTATTTATTTATTCTTTTTTAAATTAAAAAAAAACTTAATCTTTCACTTTTTAAATCATTCATTTTTAAATTTCAAATAAGCAATTAAATTAAATTTTCAAATAAAAACTTTATTGATTCATTTATTTATATTATTAATTAAACTTTTAAATCATTCTAATTATTTTATAAGTATGGATTTAACATTTTATACTGCATTTTATAAATTTTGCAGAATTCAATTTTTTTCCCCTAAAAATCTGTATGCGCTATTGTAGCCGGCTGAAATTGAAGTCTTACTTTAACGGAAATTAATAATTTACTTAAGCTCCTCCTTTTCATCTTATTCTTATCTTGAAACTGTTTTCATTTACCAAAAATTCAGCAAAATAACAGCATTCATCTATATTCTTTGAAAATACCTTTGCCGATACAGCTACGAATTATATTAATGAAATTATAATATATCATTGTGGTGAGCTTCCAACTGAAGAATAATATGTTTAAAAAAAAACTTAAGGCTTATCTTTAAATAGCTTTCTAGAAAATTATTTAACCTTGCATTAAAAAAAAATTCAAACAAATTTTCTTTTGTTTTATTGCTTTATTCATACATCTTAGCAAAAATAATAATAATTATTATTATTATTATCTAAGCTTGCATGATCCATTACAGTTGCCTCATCTGAAAGTTATCGGTGTTTGAAGTTGACACACTGGCCTTTATTGGGTGTTATTTATACTAGCAGTGTAGATCATTTGCATACAACGGAAGTAATCTGCCTTCAAATTTATGATACTTTGCCTAGTGACGTGTATTTTAAAAAACCTAAGATTTTCTAACAAATCGTTTGAGATGATAGCCAGCAATTTATAAATTTCAGTGAAAAAAATTGAATTTTCTCGTGGTATTTTTAAGAAAATGAGATATCTTTTCGCGTGAATATATCGTTTCCACGTCAGAAATTTTCTATTGACTAGTCTTGCGCTAAAAATTGATGTAAGCTAAAATGCTCACATTCATTTTAGCTTACATCAATTTTTAGCGCAAGACTAGTCAATAGAAAATTTCTGACGTGGAAACGATATATTCATGCGAAAAGATATCTCATTTTCTTAAAAATACCACGAGAAAATTCAATTTTTTCACTGAAATTTGTAAATTGCTGGCTATCATCTCAAACGATTTGTTAGAAAATCTTAGGTTTTTTAAA
>JAPMOR010105786.1:1159515-1184570 GCA_026543865.1 Argiope aurantia | reverse complement strand
TATATGTCTTTGTTTTAAATATACGTCTTTTTTTTTAAATGTTTCATGATCTTCTTACACTTGCCACATTTCAAATGTTATTTAATGTTGATATAATTATGGTCAATTTTATTATACATATATTTTAGTATTGGAAATGGACACTTCAAAATGTATAAAAATCAAATAAAAGTTTCTATTTTATAGAAATAACAATATTTTTCAAAATTTTTCTACAGATCCCAAAAGACATTCGTGAATTCTGAATCTTAGAACTGAATTTCACTAAATACATAATTTTATTTATTTTGCTATAAAAATTGTTATAAAATGAATAACTTTTTAGCAATGGTAAAGCAATTTTATTTAATCTGCAACTGTTTCTAACTATAGAAACAATTATTTCATGATATCAAATTAATAACTGTAGGACAATCACAAACATAATTTTAAAAATAAGATAAATTTAAAGTGGCATATTGTAGCTACTAAAAACATTGATTTTATTTTATTAGTAGAAAATACATTTTTAAAAAAATGCTCTCTTCCTTCAGTTTTAATTACAATGAGGAAAATTAGTAATTTCTTGCAATTCTCTGCAAGTCTGATGTCTAATTCCTAATCGCTAAGTTATGATGCAATTCCAAGCTACCGTCATTGACCTAGATTCTCTACTTATATTTAATGGAATGTGACATAGGAAACTATTCATGCCATGAATTAAAAATAATTATAGCAGGAAACATAATTTTTTTCAAGATTAAAAGAATAATATTTTAATTATAGTTTAAAACACATGAATGCAAGAAATGAAATCATTACATGAATAATCTCTTTCAAAATTTTTGGTCTCATGCAATTTTACTTACGGCAGATCTACAACTCTTGAGCAACACCTTCTGGGGATTCACTGAAAGAGATTATTGTAATAAACTAAATTGTCCACTTGTTCCATTTGGTGTAGTTCGCATATTCCATTGCTTTATCCTTGACATTTCGGTCATTCAAGTACAAAAGCTGCCTAAGGCAGGTCAGGATAAATCGTTATTATTACCCTTAGTCTAGCTACGATAAATCAATCCTTTTACTTCGCAATTTTTTAGTTGTTCTCATACTCTTTGGAAAACTACGGTCATATATCAGTCCATTGGGTCATGTGTCTCATAGGACTGTGTCAGAATTTCTTTATAAAATTGTTGAAAACAAAATTAACTAGTTAAATGTCAGTGAATCTAAATAAAGGTATAAATATTAGCGTTTTCTAATATGGAGAATTTGTCTAAAAAAGAGATAGACCGAATAAAACACTCAGGATTTAGCCTCTCATTTCCTAATATGCTAAATAAAATAAGAGCAAACAAAAGTCACATTTGATTCAACACATTCTTTTATGAAAAAATATAGTTAATATAATATAAAGAATAATCTTTTTTCTTTTCAAAATTCAGTAATTAATATCAGATTCTTGTTTACTGCTATCAACAGTTTTCTTTTAAAAAAATGTAATGTATACAGGAAAATTGATTTAAAGGAAAGCATATAGAGTTTAAATTATGCTCTTTATAATTCCGAATAATTTTAAGTACATTTTAGTAATTGTTCTGTAAGTGTAGATTATTTTTATTTTGAGTAAAATAGTTTTATCAAAGTTGTTCTCATAATTCTTTATAACATTAAGAGCTTGAATAGATATGCTCAATTCTCTATCAATATTATTTCGGGATAAGTTTTGGTGTTTTCAAAAGTAACAGTTAAGAGAAACCAGTCCACTTGCTTAAAATGTCCACCCTGATGAGAGTCAAAATTATATTTACAGTAACTAGATGTAATTTCTTTTCTCCTACCTATTATTCCATCAAGTAAAGCCACCTGAAATTTAGAAGAAAATAAATAAATAAATAATAAGCAGAATTTCAAATTTCTTTTAAAATTACTTATACTTAATAATTATTTTTAATAATTGTTTTTGAATGAGAGAATAATCGAAATTAACCGATTTCAATTCTACCAGATAAATGTATTTTCACTCCTTATTTACGATTAGATCATCATCGAAGATGACATTTACTAAAACCTCATTTAATACGGATAAAATTTAGTTTAAATTTAATGATGATAAAATTATTTTTTTGTTATTTCTAATATATAAGTGTATAGTTATATATAGAAGGAAAAGAAAAATAGTACGGTTAATGTAGGTATTCGAATTTGAAATTGAAAGAAAAAAATAAATAAACCTGATTCTTTAGTGATAAAGATGCTTTAAATTTTATGATATTTTCTTTTCATCTTCAATGGATTTAAAATGTAAATAATAGATTCTCTACGAGAGAGATGATGACGTGGTCAAACGCCACAGAAGGAATACGGATATCATCAGGATCTCATTTATCCTCCATGAAATGGACATATCCATTTCTATTTGTTTCGACATTTGCTTTTTTCTATTCTAATTCGATTATACTAAATTTATCTGCTTTTCACTTCAGTATATATGATCTTTACATACATTAATTTTTATCTCGTTCATGGTTACCATGATGCTACATTCTTAACTGTATCGATGTTTTACAATCAGATTTGAACATACCTTATGGTGAGCTTGGAGCTGCATTCTTGATAAAAATAAAATATATATTTATGGATTTATCAAAGTAGAATGTCTTCAAACATTCATTAAAATAATTCGATGTAAAATCTACTCTTTGAAAATGTTGTAATTATCTCATTCATCTCTTAATTAATGAAGTGCAAATTTTTTATTGCTTTAACTTTAAATTAAACTGCATAAAACCTTTATAATTTTTCCTTTTTGTATATTGTTTTCAGTATTTTTACTAATTATTTTCGTTTCCAATTCGAGTTGCGCATTCGTTAGACCAACGCATTTCCAATCAAAGGGCAGCTGACAATTACGCCTATGACTGATCCTTTCGGCAACAGTCATAAGTATTTCGTTCTTTTTTCACAATTAGAACTTGTTATTTAAGCTTATTTTTGTGATTTGATTTTTCTCCAAAATTTATGAAAAGAAGTCAAGCGTTTATTGTTCTGCAAAATTTAAGAAAAACAAATTTATTTAGGGATATATGAACAATTGCAATTTATTAGTAGGATTGATTTCGGTTTTCTAACACCTAAAAATGTGCAGTTGAAACTCACACACATATTCCTGCTAGTATACAATTCTCTAATGTCGATTGTTGATACGTTTAGGATTTTAAAAAGCAAAATATTGATTACAGATAACTCAATACTGATTATGTTCCACGGACAGAAGAATTTAATTGAAGAATTATACTATTATAGAATTTAAGCAAACTTATTTCCATTTTATTTCTAAAATATGGAATTCATATTTTCAGCATATTTCCAAATCATTGGTATAATACTGATAATTCCCTATTATTGAGCTTTAAACTTTGTATTCTTATCATTGCTGGCATCTGTTACCTTTTAGTATTTATTTGTAAATTTAAATTCCTAAATTCTACCAGTCTTTAATCTTTTTTAAAAATTAATGAAATATTTTTCTTAGATTTTCTGTCTTAGAAGGTAATCAAATGGGACATGTCATTTCCGTCAGTAGATGAATGGTTGCATCGTCATACACGTTTCTACTCTACCTAGAGAGACTAAAGAGAATAATTTATTTGCCCTGATATCGTGATTCTCTTCTATGTACTTACTCTCACAAACAACAGAATGCTGTAACGGCCGTTATTTGTAATGTGAAGGAGCATAAGAATCCTCTTTATTCTATGACTGACGGATCTTCTGTTTTCCCCTTCGATGCTTCTAATGAAGTTTACTCTGAAGTTTGATAGGTTTGACATTATTTTTGTGAATATTGATTATTTACAATAATATTTCCCCTTTGTATCGGAAGTGAAAAATGTAGAGAATATTCAGGTGCGATGAAAATATCATTCGAATAATATAATTTAACAAAAATATTATATTTATTAGTAAATTAATCAAATGCTAGTTAAACAGAATTTTCTTTATCTTTGTATTTTTAAATTGAATACTTCCCTATGATATAATCTACAAGATATTTCCATCATCACCAAAATAATATGTTAAGTTTAACAGTTAAGTTATTCCTTCCAACATTTCGTCTTTCACTGCCACTATTTACTTATTAGAGATACTGAAACTGATGTCATTAATTCAGAGATATTAAGACTAGTTCAAGCATCTAATGATTTGGAAATGCCCCACTCTTAATACAATATGATTCAATCACAACATTCATTAGCTTGGAAGAAGAAGAAAAAAGAAACATATCCGTTTTTCTCTCATTTGGCTTCCTCGAAACAAATTTTCTGCATTAAAGAATCTGTATTTTCCTCACAATGGTAAATAAATCTAATTATATTTTCCAGTTTCTAGAATGAAGATGCAACATATTAAGATTATTATTTCTTATGCTAAATGGACACATCATTCTGAGTGTTCTAAAACTGCTGCTCTAATTAAGATATATACTCATATTATCAGAATGCAAAAGGGTTAGAGTTAGAGAGAATGATTAACGGCGAATGAATTTTAGAACAAAATTATTTTGTTTTTCTTTAAAAATAAAAATAAAAGATTAAAAAAGTTCCAAAATTTTCAATAACAATCAATGCAATTCATTGACAGGGTAATGAAATTGAAATGTTTTAAAAAATAAAATATGCGCAATTTTATAAACATTACAAAAATGTAAAGATATTTTTTTCAAGTACCTTTAACATGTAGGTCAAATGCCAATGGAAAAATTGTTTGCTGAAAGGTCAAAGGTCTTTTTTGTTAACTTCTGTAACTGCATTTAATGTTGTCAAATGTCAATACGCATCCAGTCTAGATAATTAACATACTGATTATAAATACATTTTCTGAATCAAAAAGTAAAAAGTTCGGTGCACTAACTTTCTGCAGAACTCTTTAATAGAATTCTTGTACATATTTATGCAGATTTACCAATTACGATTGAAAAAATAAATAACTGTTCAATGAAAGCAAAGCATTATTATCACATACTCCATAGAAGGCACAGAAGAATGCGATATTTTATTTCCCTTGATTTTGAAAATTAATTATTCATATTCATAATAAAAAATAGTGTTAATATTTTTGAAAGTTCAATCAATGTAATCAATTAATTAAATTTATCAATTTAGATTATAACTTAGAAGCTATGAACTGTGGAAGAACAATTCAGAAATGTGCTGACATGTATGCAAGAAATGAAATCATTACATGAATAATGAAAATTTTTGTCCCCATGCAAGAAATTTGCACCCGCATTTTGCTTACCCCTTTACTTACCCTTACCTTTGCTTGCATTTGAAATACCAAACTTATTTTTTTATACCAAAGCTTTAAATAACCAAAATGTTATAGTTCTTATACATAAATCAAAATTTAAATTAATGAAAAATAATAACCAGTATCTCTCTGAATGACTGCTTATTACAAAAAGTCTTAACTAATAATAAATTCAAAATACGTCAAGATAAATATTCGTGCGATATGATGATATTTGTTTATAAGCTTTCGTTTGAAAACCAGATCATTTATCAATTAAACAGACAAGTTACTTTTCGAATATTATTTTGCCATCTTATTTCATGAAGTTATGTCTAAGAATTTTAAAAGTAATTTCTTTCTACAATTAATGTTATGAAAAATTTAAACCAGAGAAAATAAGCCCATCCATGAATAAAAAACAACAGCTGCATTCATTTTTATGGGTTTCTTCTCTCATTTCAGGAAACATTAAAGTATTAAAGAGATGCTTATATAATTAGTAAAAGTCATAATGATTTAAGTTTAATTTTTCATTTCAGAAGCAATTGAGTTAATTGCTGATATCTTATGCAGAAGATAACATAACTTCACATTTCAGTAAAATAAAAAAGAAGAAGATTTCAATAAATAAAGAAAAAAATAGATTCTTTTCTACGAATGAATCGCGGCTTTCATGTCATAAAAGTATATTTAAATTTATGTTTTTACTTTTGCATCTTTTCCCAGCGTCTTGGAAATCGATATATACGACAGAAGAAATCACGGACTTTAGAGAAGAATTTTCAGTATTTTTAAGTAAATTTTGTATGATGCGCTGAAATAAACAGAATCTTATTCCAAACAGAAGTTTTGATCTTGCGATTCAAGAGGACACGATATACCATTTATGAACACAATCCTTTTTTATGATCTTCTGAGGCCATAAAACGCTTTTTCGGCTTCAGCATAAATAACAGAACTATTCACTTTCCGAATTAATTAGCTGCTCAAATATGGTAGTAAAACACAAAGCTATATAAGTGAACGCAGCAACCAATATAGAGCTTTTCTTTTTTCCCTCTTCTTTATGCTTAAGGACAAAGAAAGTGAAATCAGGTTGTGTTTCTTTTATTTTTCATAATCCTCCAAAGCAACCATGGAAGCCTTACTTTTTCTCTCCTTTAAATCTTTTTTTTTTACCTTTAATCTTATTCATGATCATATTTTTTTGAAATTACACTTAATGCTTAATGCATGCATTTTCCCAGGTCATTGCTCTTTTAGAAGTAAATTAATTTGTTTATTTGCATCAGTAATTAGATTCAGAAAGTAAAATCTGTTGAAAAGTTTTCTTTTAGGGAATACAAAGCAAAATAAAAAAAAAACCCTCAGGGATTAAAATTTTTGTCATTCTTTATTAAAAAAAAATCCCATACATATTTAAGCATGTATAAATAAATGGATTATTGTGCGGTGTATTTTTTCTTTATTATTAATATACAATCCTTTCAATATATGATTAACAACGCTCTATTTAATATGTGCAGGGTGGAAACGAATGCAAATTTATTTAAATTTGTCTTTGATCACCATCTTTCAACTTCCTTTGGACTTTGCGCACCGATAGAATTTAAAGTCTTTCTTAAACGTATGTAGATTGAATTGAAAGAGTCCTGATGAAGTCAAAAGATTCGAAAACTGAAAGACAAAACAGTTAAATGCACAAAAGGCTTCATTATTAAAATAAATAATTGAGATTTTTATCGCTTGCAGAAGCGAATAAATAAATAACTGATTATTTATTAGCTATTTAATAAAAGATATATAAGAGCATAAATTTTTGAAAATATTTCTCATTATTCATTAGTAATTATCACTTCCTTTAACATTTTAAAAATTGTTGCTTTACGCAGGACTGGTTTTTATTTATTTATTTTATTTATTTTTCGACAAATTTGAATTGTTTTAATGCTTATTGAATGTTATATAACAATTATTAGCAAAAATGCTTATTGAAAGCTGAAAATCCATCATATATTGGCCATTCATTTGATATAAATTTGAACGGAATTGTAAAAATTGTAAAAAAATGTTGAATTGTAAAAAAAAGGGGGCTGAGAAGTATGAAGAATAAACTCAAGTTTATGAAATATGGGATACATTCCATGATAAAAATATTTACTATTGTAATAAGAAAAAAATGAAAAAAAAGCACAGCGAAATTAATAGTAGTTGTAACAAATCTAACATCGAAAGTCACTAAAATCTTTACATGAAATTATTTAGGAAGAAAAAATAGATTACAAAAGCTATCTATATCTCGGAATTACTTAAAAGAACATCTGGAACTCGTATCTATCGGTTTCGTACCATAGCCTACATCAATGAATGTATATCTGTGTTACCATTTGAGAGATCTTAATTTGTATCTGTCCTTATCCGCATCAGTACAGATTCGTGAGATGTTACAGTCGTGAGAATCAACTTGTGTCTCAAACCATCTGATTCATGTGGGCTCCGTTCTTAAACGCTGCAAATTTAGCTGCAAATCTATCAGGCCCTCCCTCTTTTAATCTCTTTATTGGATTTTTTTTTATTCTACACCCATAATATTCCCAATTTTGTCTAGGAACAGCTGATTTTCTTTCCATTTTATATCTTTGACCCTAAAAGCGAATTGCCATATTATATTCTTCAGCAAATATGGTTTATCTTGATATATTCTGTTAAATTTCTTTTCATTTCAAGAAAGTTCATCTTAAATAAACTTTCCTAACGACTAATATCAAATAATGATTAGTTTTCTTTATATAAAGGTGACAATTAATTACAGCATGTACACTACATTAAGACAAAGTTACAGTGGTTCATGTACTCATTAATCCTTTCATATAAAAAAAACTTTCGTCTAGATTTTAATCTTTATTTCATATTTTTCATTTAACAAAAAATTGTATATGATTCATTATTAAAAAAATTGTATATGATTCATTATTAAAAAAATTACATAAAATTCATTCATTTTTTGCATTTATTAAAAAATTATATTAAATCATTTAATAAAAAATATATATGATTTTAACCAGTTATTTTTTAACAGCTACTTAGACCACAGTAACTTTTTTAATATAATAAATTGGCATTTTTGCCAATATTTTCCTTGTCATAGTTTTATAAAATTGATTTGTTTAAAAAATGTTAGCTAAATTTTTTTCTTTTCCTTCATAAATAAATTTTAAACATTTAATGCATGGCTATTACATATTTTAACGGTATTAACACATTGCACATGTAGAATAAGAACTGCATTCTTTAATTTCTCCATTTTTCAAATTTTAGTGCTTAAATTATTATTTAATTTTCCTTATGGATTTTTATTGATGAAGTTAATACTAAAAATATACTTTTACCAAATATTTCCGTTTCCGTAAGCATTTGTAAGTATCCTTTGTAAAAACACCATTAACAAAATTGATTTTAAAAATTCCGTAACTTCAATAAATATATTTTCTTTCTTCTAGAATAAATTAATCGCATGAATGAAGTTAATTTCAGTAGAAGGCCTTAAGTAAAAATATATTCATAGCGAGAGAGAGAGAAAGGCAATTTTTTAAATAAATATCAGAAATATTCATAATAATCTGTGATTGGAATTCTCTAAAATCTCGTTTTATTCTTAGGTTAGAAAACTCATTTTCCAATTTTTTTTTAAATTATTGATAGTTCTTTAATGTACCATATTAAATTAGGTAAATATAAAATTTAAAAAATGAAATGTTATTTGATTACAAAGTAAAAATCTCATCATTATCTAAAAAGTTAATTCGGGTTAAAATACTTGCTATCGATCGAATGTTTTCACATCAGTACTTTTCAAATTTAAAATGTTGACGCATTAATGCTTCTAAAAACATTAGTTACATTATTTTACTCTTAATAGTTACACGGTAAATAAACACCAATTAAAATATTTTGCTGAATTTTTGAAAAATTTAGAAAGTAAGTAAAAATAAAAGTAGATAAATAAAAATCGAGTAAAAATAAAGTTTTGATAATACGTTTATCCCTTTAACAATTCATTACTTATTTTTTAAATAACCGTATAATTGAATAGTTTTATTAAATGAAATTTTATTCTAAAGTGATATCTTACATCTTTCATCCCATCTTAACTCGAATTAATTTTCATCATTTAAATACATTTCTCTTATTTCAAAAGTTGTATCTTAATGGAATTCTTTTAAGAATATGACTTTAATCTTTTTTTTCAGGCAGTTATTTTCATGTTAAACTGAAAACAGACAAATTTCAATTTTGGGAATTAAAAAAATCTACTCATGACCCGGAATTGAGAAAGATCCGTAAAATTTCTTTACAGTGCATTGGGCAATTTTAAGGAACGCGCAATAAATCTTATTTAATGTTTGATAAAAAAGAAACCATTCTATCGTATTGCATGATTTCAAGATTAAAATAAAATTCATATCGCTGAGGCTTTCGTTTAAAGAAGTTATTTCAGCTGAAATAATTCCTCCGATTACAAAATAAGATACAATTTCTAGAATAAAATCAAAAGAACATTTATTGCTTTTTCAACCGCGTCATCCCTTCCCCTTTCAATTTTGGCAAGACTAACATAACATTTTGTTAGGATAAAGAAAAAGAGGTATGAGGTATTTTTTTTTAATTCGAGGGTTTATGCTATGTCTGCTTTTACCAACAGGTATAGAACAGGTATTAGAACTTCTTTCAAACTTAATAAACTTTCAACAGATTAATTATTGTTTTGTAGCCTTTTTATTATTTTCGATTTTAAAACGAAAGCTATAGGAAAACTATACTAAAGGGAAGTTTTTTTTTTTTTTTTTTTTTTTTGTAAAATATGAATTTTAGTATATAAATTAATAAAATATGAATTTTAGTATATAAATTAATAAAATATGAATTTTAGTATATAAATTAATAAAATATGAATTTTAGTATATAAATTAATAAAATATCTATTTTAGTATATAAATTAATAAATTATGAATTAACATCCTTATAATAAACCTTCTTAAAGAAGAGTTTCTTTTTTACTTTTTTTTCAAATTTCTCAAAAAAATAATCAAAAAATTAAAAAGATTTCGAGAATTTAAAACAAAGGATATCATTTTATTATTTTTACAAAAAAAGGCATCTTGTTGAAAATTTGCCATTTTATTTTTACTACAAATATTTTTAATACTAAAGAGTACTCTTATCGAAGCTGATCTGTTTTTGGAAAAATTTATATATGGAAATTCATTTAATGTTTTTCCTTTACAATATCATTCTTTGATGCTAAATATACTTATGATATATATTTATTTATTAGACAATCTTTCACAGAAAATCAGAATATTCTAAATTCGCATAATATAATGCATTTCAAATTTGACGATATATAATAAAAATATAAAATTATGTCTTATTTATTTTTAACATCTCTAAAAACATCCATTATTAAGGATTGATGATAAAATTATATTATAAATTAACTGAAAAAATTAAGGAAATCCTCATGTTCGAAATTGTATTGAATTACATTGATAAAATTCAATTAGAATGAAATTTCTAGCAAAAATATCGATATAAATCTCTTTTCAGAACAATTTTTCATATGAAAATAGTTTTTTAAAGTAAATCTTAGTTAATTTTACGAAAACTTTTAATGAAATATAGAAAATAACTAAACCTCAATCAGCATTCAAACTTCACGCGATTTTTCTATATCAATTTTTTTTGTGTCTAGAAATACTTTGTTATATATAACATTATTCATACATTTATATATTGTATGTTTTTGATAAAAATACTACTGACTATAAGTGATATCATAATATTATATAACTGTAGGGATGAAATAGTGTTTGTTAATTTCTTTCGTCATCTGTAAATTGCCTCTACAAGCAATAAATAATGGACCAGGCGTATTATTTTTGTTTGCTAATTTGTATTGATGACAGTCCAGTCATAAGTAGAAACGAAATTTTACGACTCGCAATAAATTTTCCCGCGAAGTTTTTCCCCAAGATATTTTATTCCTTTCTTACTAGATTCTTATAAAATGTAGTTGCCCTATAAGAATAGTTAGAACGAAAAAAGTTTTATTATTATATATATTTTTAGAAAAATCAACTGTAACTTATTTTAGTACAGTGGTTTGCATTCTATGATTTTTTTAAATCACTATTCTGAACGCTGTTAACTATTCATTCATTCTGTGATAATCCAATTCCTAATTACAGTGCTTTTATTTTTTTATATTATTGATTATTTTTTAAAAAATAGTTTCGTCTTGGTTGTTACAAGACATTTCTTATAAGGATACTAATTAAAGAATTAAAGACAAACAAAGCATTTATCACTCTTTACACTCTTTACTCCCACAATGGGAGAGAATATGAGGATTATTCATATTATAAGTAGAGATAAGTAGAACTTTCTCAGAATATGATCAAACATTACCGACGAAGTAATTACCTATTATCAAAAAGAAATGTCTTAAATTAACAAAACATTTCTAAATAGTTGTAGTAAATAGTAATTCAACGTCCGAGTCCTACTTAAGAAATTCAACGTCCGAATATTAAGTATTCCATGCCTTTCCTCTGAAAGTGCAGTTCTTTTTCGAATTCCTAATTTTACTGATACTCAAAGTATTTTTGCTAAATAATCAAGTTATTTTAATTTGATCTAAAATATTTTCGACAAAAAAATATGCTATTCTTAGTTGATTATATTAAATTTCGCAGTTTTAATAATCAAATGCCAAATATCAAAAACCTAAAAAAAAGTGAAGTAATAATTTCGTTATCTTGTAAATCGTTTGATGAACAGTAATCAGACAACTATTGTTCTACAGAATTTTGGTGAACGTTCCAAAAGACTCTGAAATTGAAAACACTATATTGATCATAAATAAAAAATTATATAAGGTATATAAAAATTTCAAAACAGTATTTTAATTTTATTAGTACTATAAAAGTTTTGTTTTTATGTTAAAAACAAGAAAAATGCCTAATTATGAAAGAAAAATATATTGAACCAAATCAGCTATCATAAATTACAAACAACTGAATTTCTTTCTTTCAAAGTTGGAAACTTGGCAACTTTTCAATTTTTATTCACACGTTTTGAGACAGAAAGGCTTTTCTGCACACGAAACATAAATGAGATACACCCAGTCGTTGAAGAGTGAAATGATATCCTTTTCGTATGACAAGCTTTCTAGCTGAAACTGAAAATTCGAGATTTGGAAAGGAATTTTCTGAGAATCAAATCCTCTACAGATTTATCACAGTTGAGAAACTTGTCGATTTTAGCTTTTAGGAAATTTGTTTCCAATTTCGCAGAGAAATCCTCACCAGATGTTCCCTGAATGTTGATATTGTTTGATGTTGTTTTTATGAGCATTTAATAGTGATATAAAATAGTTGATAAAAATTTCCAACAATATTCCGAATCATCCAGTTTTCTTATGCGATATTAATTATACATAAGTTTTATAATTTTTGATGATTTACATGAATGTAAATCGATTTCATTCATAGATCTATGCCTCTGAATACGTAAATTTTAACTTAATACCATCCCTACTTTCAGCTACAAATTAATAAGTTAATTTTAATCTGAATTTTATACATTTTTTTTAAATTGGAATACTATATCAGAATCATTTAATATACTTTTTGTTGATGTTATTTATGGATTTCTTTTATTAAAAAGTGTATTATCTGCTAAACATTCAGAGAACATTCAAAATTTTTAATAACGTGATTACTGAAAAAAATTTAGCATAAGAGATGTAAGAAAAACTTGATAACTGTCTATTTCAACGAAAGATATTTTAGACAGGCATCATGAATGAAGAATTATCATTATTATTGCAATGAGTTTCATCTTACACAAATGCTAGCGAAATGTGTAAAGCATGCAAAATTAGTATCAGCATGTCATCTCTCATTAAAGAGACATATTGACAAATAAAGAAATAATACACTCATCTACACAGTAGAAATATTTGGAGTGATAAAGTGAATAATATTATTTTAAATATGGATCAATCACTCAAGGATTTTCTTTAAATAAAGGAGTTTAATCTTAAACTGGCCTGATTCTAAGACTTTAAAAGAGTGAAGACTTTATTTCATACCCTTATTTCATAGCCTTAAATAATTCGACTAATTCTGTCCGACTCGGGTATTGATGTCTTGACAAGATAAAACTTTTTTATAAACTTCCTACTAATCAAATTCTTCTACATTAATAATGATTTTTGGGCGATTTCTTTCCACAACTCATAACTACTAGATTTTAATAAAAATACTTCAATTCTTGAATAAAATATGAATATTACTATTCAAGGAAAGCTAGATCGTTCTCCATGATCACTTTATCAATAATCAGATAATTTTGTCTGTAACTTCAGAAGTTTGATTCTAGAATTTTAAACAAATCCGCTCAGTTATGTCTTAGAATTCGACGTTAAGTATGCCACTTAACGACCAAATCCATCAAAATTTCTTCACACTATATCATTACCTAGAAAATATATAGAGGAAATTCATTCACATTTTTATATCAAAAGGAATAAATCTGAAGAAAATGATTTTTCTTGTCAGACATCATTCTTTCCACAATTCAAACAATAGAAACTCGATTAAAGATGATGTCACTATTATATTCAATTCCACTCATTATTGCTTTGAAAAATTCTGCATGAGTTTAATTACATTTATTCATTCATTACTTTTTTACAATGCCCAAAATTTCCAGTAGATTTCCATGAAAATAAATAAAAAAAATATATTGCTTATAATAGCAAAACCAATTCCAATACATTCCTGAATTTCCTTTTATTTCAATAAGTGCAAATATAAAGAAAATTCTAATGACTAATGCAAAAAAAATCCATGTGAATGCTCAAAGATTCCTTATATATTTATTTTTTTCATCAGTAAGATTACAAATCAAACTATCGAAAATGAACCTTCTTAGATAAATTATAAAAATAACCAATTTCTTTTATTTAATTTAAAGCAGATATTCATTCAGAAAACGGATAGTCACTAAGCTCAAAGACAATTCATTTCAGACACCTCCTTTAAAATAAGGGATCGTTAAAGGTACTTTATTTTCATAAAGATAAGCCGATTGCTCTAGTTTTTTAAGCAATGTGACTTAAAGAAATAGTCTCAGTTATTCATGGTAATAAATGAAACGCTTTCGTACCAAAGAAAGTTAATGCTTCATTTGTTGCTATCCAACCCCATTTCCTCGTCGGCAAATACTTTCCCCAGCTGCCAATGATCAGTGGCAAATGACCACATGAATGTCAAATACGCCCATGTGTCAGAATCGCTCTTGTCACGTTACACTCGATATTAGTGGTGATAAAGTAACAGATGCTTCAGCAAGCGATAGACACGAGAGAATTGAATAGTTATACATCTGTTTTTCAGTGATTCAGTTTAGTGTCAAATTAGTTAAACTACCATATTACTTGCGATTCATCTTTGGTCATAAATAATATGGTGCAGTTATTTTGATATATATCATTTTATTATCAACGTCAGATGAATAGTACCTTGTTATATATCTCAATTTATTGTTAGTTTGTAATTATATCTTATACATGTTCAGAATTAATATAAATGACTATTATTAAATAAAAATAAAAGAATTTATCGATTATAGGGCCCTAAACGTGTTTCTATTTTGGTATCTTGAAATAGAAAGAACATTTCTCTTTAAGAATAGATACTGATAACAAAAGACATTTTTAATTGAACGCATACATCATTAATGCCAAAGCAATGAATTACACTAAAATACCCCCAAAATTGAAAACTACTTGCGTACGAATGAAGTTTTATTCGTATATGGTTAGGAAGGTTAATTAAGGGCACTTAATAAGCTCTTAATCAATTTATCTAAACCATATATGACTAAAACATCATTGGCCCACAATTAGTTTTCAATTAACTTAATAAACTCTTAATCCTAAGCAAGAAGTTACATTTAATATAATATTGCTTCAAGCTATATCACTAATATAATATGAATGGCTCTTTTTTCCCACACTCATCACAATCAAAGTTTCATTATCTTTACTTCAGAAAGGTCATGAGAAAGTCTGCATTTTTTTATTAATCATGTAAATAATATTAAAGAGCAATATAAATTTAAAATTGCATCTCAATAGCTATATTAGTTATCGTTGTAAAAGTGAAATAAGACAAAAAGAGGCTAGGCAATTCTAATTACCTAAAATACGTATATTAATGAGATATTACAAAAAAATAAGTATTATAGTGCTGAATTTTCTTGCATTTTCGTGGAAAAGTTTTGAGTTTCTTAAGTTTAGTATGATGAATTTCCCATTGATGTTATTAATTCTAATGCTTGTTAACTGCAAATTTCCATTTAAATTATTAAATCAATTTAATTTTGAACAAGTTATTTTTAGTTTCTAAAACAGAAAATAATCTAATTACACCAAACACACAACGTGAAATAAAATTTCTAGATTTGGTAATAAAGTAACATTTATAGTTTGATTCATTTATACGAGTCCTTGGATAGAATATACAAAATTGTGCTTAGGTGAGCTCTTCAAAATATCTGAAATGCTGCATTTCCAGATAGTGCCATAATTCAGAAATTCGTGCATGGATAGCTTAATTCAAACCATTAAGAATGGAAGTAGTGTCCACTTTGTTGGTCATTAAAAGGGTACACACGCGTAAGATTTCTATCTCTGCTTCTGGAAGTCCTGTAATATACAGACGTATTCACTTCCATAGAGGAAACTAAGGAAAGGAATAAGTCGATGTGGTAAGAAGATAATTTATAGCACAAGAGAATGCAACTGTTTTCTGCACGAATACCTGAAATGATAATTGAGAATAGTCCCTGAAATGAAATTTTTTCAGTGCAATGGGAAATTATTATATAAGGTTTGCTACAATGTTTTCTATTACAAGCTGATTCCAGTATTTTTAGCTTGCATTATTACTTTTGTTGGGTACAAAATAATTTTCAAATTACAAATATAGTTTTTATTGCCAATTTTACTTTATAAAAATAAAACAAATAATTAATATTATAATAATGGGTGGTTTCCTATTAGAATATCTTTCCAATAGATATGCGGTTAATAAATATATTTTAATTAATTAACCGATATTAGTTTAGTAAATTAGCATCCTGTTTTAAAACTACATGAGGTTTGTTTCGGAAAGGTTCTGGTAGTATTTCATCTCTGTCAAATAAAAGGACGATATCCGCACATATACCACCTCTTCATATTTACACATCACACTAACAAAATGGCATTTAAGCCCGAAATGTTTAACAGACATTGGGGGAATAAAGATTGATTTCCCAGGGTATCAAGTTTCCCACCTACTATCGTCCAGTCTCAAAGCTGAAGCTGCTACTACGCCACAGCAGCACAATTTACAGTTAGAAAAGAAATACGGAAAAAAGCATACAGCCTATAAAAATGTGCTTTCCGGGTCCGGACGACAAAATAATAAGTCAGACAGAAAGGGTAATGCTCTTTGGATAAAGCAATACTAATTATTTTAGAAACAATGATTATTCATGGTTAATAGCAGTGGGCCCATGAATTAATGAAACTTTTTCATTCGCTATCGGTACGTATTCTGGAAACAAAATTTTAGATGGTTGGACAAGAGGGATATCAAGTTCGTTTTTATTTTTCAAGTTTCTTCTACACCTACTGTCAAACTATGAGTAAATAACATTCCGAATCTGACTAATATTATAGGCGGATGAACAGGATAACAGAATGTACACATAATTGAAGAACCAAGACAGGGGATAATTTGATCTTATGAATGAGTTGCACACATGTGCATGATTTTTCTACGTATTCATTACACATTGCGATAACTACACTTCCACTTCTTTGTAATTTCAAATACTGCGTTTGGATCTATATTTCTGATGATGTTTTATAAATTTTTTTCGCTGTACACACTTTACTCATGGGAATGGCTTTTTATTTCGTATTTTAAATTTTACAAATTTCTTACTTGGGTATTTGAACTAAATTTATATATTCAGTATTTGGTTTCGTAAACTAAATTTACTTAAAATTTCAAAATATTCAGAAATTAAAAAAAGAAATATCCAAATAAAGTTCAATGAAGAAAGAAGCCTTGTTTTCTTGGAAAGAATGTCATCATTTCTTAAAACGAATGTTTTCTCTTACGTAAAATCAAAAATTAGAAAATCAATAAAGTTTGAATGCTAGGACCAAATTTATTATTAGAGAAATTATAGAGACATAATGTTAAATATTTTTTGAAAATAAATTTAAAATATTTTTCTAGTAATTTTTAACTATGCAATGTTGTCACGAGTTTTAGAAAAGAAAAGAATAGATTGCCTGCAAAGCAGCATGTCTGAAAATCAATTTTTCTCTATTCTACATGAAGTGACATGACTTTTACTTAGAAATAAACACAGCTTAATGACTCAGGAAAGAAAAAAAACTTGTTGAAACTTTGGTTAATAGAATTTTGTATGAAGATAAAACATTTTTTAAACTTTTTTTCACAGCATAGTTTTACTTTTTAAAGTCTTTTTCTAACTAGGCAAAAAAGTAGGAAGATCTTTGCATTGGAAATATGTTTATGACATGTTTAATAACTTGTTTATGACTTGTTTAATAAGTATATACAGTACAAGTTTGGTTGGTGAGAAATTATTTATACAAAAAATAATCTCTCTCTCTATATATATATATATGTTTAATCAGGATTCAAGCTAAAAATATTTTGTCCTGAAAATGCATAAATTACAAATAAAACTAATATTATATAATTCCATTACCCAAAGATTTAATGCTGAGTCACCGTCGCACATGAAAATATTCTAAAATAAACTTGGTTGCCTGCAGTATTGTTGTAAGTTTGCGATTAATGGTATGATACAAATATTTAATTATGAGGTATTTCACGTTCAAAATCCATTAATGAAATCCTGTTGGGGAAAGATAATGTTATAAAAGGCATCAAAAACAAGCTACTTATGCATACAAATTCTTTGTTTGAGATTGGATAGTGGTTGTTATAAAGCTATATAAAATTATAAATCTTCATAGAAAGTTATTAAACTTTTCAGCTCTTCAAGTTTTTTGAGATTACGCGAAAAATTATGAAAGATTATGATAATTATCTTGTGAATTAATTTTCTAAATTTGATGCAAAATTATGAGATATATCAAAAAGGGGCGATAGACTGTCTTCCCTCAAAGAAAAAATTCGTAGAATTAAGATGCTTAGCAGGTATTGTCCATAAAAACGTGCCGAAAGTAATATGGTGACAGCTGCATAATAGAGATTTGGAAAATGCGTATACTGCGTTCACATAGCATTTGTTTTGGTAGAGATTATAATGTTGAAAGCTGCATTCGGCTCCCTTGAATTCTTGACGTATTTGAATCATAGTCATTTGTCCATGTTTCCTCTCCTGTTAAGATTATTTTCAAAATGTTTATGAAAATGAACTCGTGTTCAGATCACTTGAAGATTTATAATAGCGTTTTGCTCTGATGAAAGTTGTGGAATAAATTCGTCAGTCGCACTTTTTATACCCAAATCTTCAAACAGAATGACCTGAACGTATTCGCACTTAATACTTCACAATTCAGATAACTCATAGAAAGCGATTTGACAATTTTCACGCTCGAATAAAGGAACAGCTTGGATGGTTTGACAATGTCAAAGTTTTTCTGTTATAATTTTGGACATGTTCACTACCATGATGAAAATATTTCAATTATTCATAAACTCTTGTGTGGCTAATTCAATAAACTCTCGTGTGGCGCGCTTGCATAATATTTTCATATCTTTACAGAATATCTCACAACAGAAATAGCTAAACTTTTTAAAGAATTTGAGCAGGTTATTTACTTAGCTTTCTCTCTTTTATAACAAATGCGAAAGTAACACAGCACACACATTTTACAAAGTTCTATTATACAGAAAAGGTAGGTGCTATGAACTTTATCTTTCAAACATGTGTGAAATGTTTGATATTTGTCAATATCTGTTTGTTGGAAGTCAGTATCTGTGAAACATCTTAACTCGATTTGCACTAGAGTAGGGCACTAGCACCACTGTCTGTTGATTATGCCGCGTATATCAAATTTACATGCAAAGTAATGATGTGTTCTAGAATCTGTCATCTTCATTAAATAATTATATAACCAACTGTGAGCATAAAATTTAGATTATATTAAGCTACAAATAAATCTAAAATTAATGAAATGTAAAAAATGCAGGGCAGTATTACACATAATTAAGCCTATATTTTGTGCAAAATGCATAAAAATCTTATTTAGAAAATCATTTCGCTAGAGTTAAAACCAAGATATTGTAAGAATATAAAACATTCTTTTTTTCAGAAATTATCTTCCCAACATTTATCGAAATTTTTGATGTCCAAAACCGCAATTAATGTGGTAACATGCATTCCATCGCTTAATTTAAGTCTGCATACCGAATCTAGCTTCAAAGAGAAGGCAAAGTTCCTTTTGTATTGTTAGAGGGAAATTCTTTTAAAAGATTACAGAGGCGGGTGGAACGAAAAAACTAGTTTCCTTTAAGGTCAATGGAATTTCATTCTCGCTTTTTTATTAGCTTTTACTGTGAGATTCTATTGGGAATTTTTCAATGCATTTCCTATATATATATTTTTTTTTGAGAGCTGGCATACTGGAAAAAGACTTTTCGAGTTATGATCTAATGAATCAAAGGAAGAAGTGCCCTTACCGTAATGTGAGAAACTAACCCTTTCTCCTGAATGGCAAGTTGGTTCAATTCATCTTTTGATCAGAAAAAAGACAAAGCAGCTGTGGGGAATGTGAAAGAATCCGCTGAATAGATACCATAAATTCTTTGTATCGTAAATATGAACTTTGTGATGAATTTTTCCTGTAATCGTTTTTCGATCTTTTTTGTGTTTTCTAGAAATGAATATTATCTTTGATATATAAATAATTTGATAATAATAAATTTTGAAATAAATTTATAATTTTGAAAATAAATTAATTTGTGATTAAGCATCTCTCTGCCATAGAACTCTCATAATTCTACATATTTAAAAAAAAATAAGATTGATTTTTATGCAAGAAAAAACGAATAAAAGAATTATGGATTCGAAAATTTTTTCCCCTCATTATTATGTGACCATACAATATCGTTTCCGTGGTTCGAAATTTCACGTTCCGCATATTAACATTAGGGTTTATACAAAAACCGACTTTTTGAAAAACCGGTTTTATCCGGTTTTCGAATTTTTGTCAGAAAGATAGAATAGAGAAAAGTATTTTATTAATTTATATAAAATAACAAAAAACGTAACCATTGTCAAATTCAAAATATTAAAAAAATTAAGGATTACATATACATATTACTTACATAAAATAACGAAAACTCAAACAAAAATTTCAAATAATATTAATATTATTTTCACAAATTTTAATTTCTCCTAAGAAAATAGCATTTAAAAAAACATAAAATATTCACTGAGCGGTGGCTAAAACTTGTTCTTATTTTGGACACAATATTGCCTGAAATTGAAAATACTCTTTCACTACATACTGAGCTTGGTTTTATAGTTTTCAAGGCATCAAATAACAATTCTAAGTTTTTTGTTCTTTTATTCGTTGCCTCAAATAATGAAAATTCAGCTATAAGTGTCTTTGGATTTGTAAGTTTTCCTTTGGGTTCTTATAGAAACTTATGAATTGATCTTTCCATGGATTCTTTTAAAAAACATCAACGAGTAATTTCTTTGATTTGTTCTTTATCAGAATTGGTTTCCACATAAGGATTTGGAAAATATTCTAGACAATATCTTTCCAGAAAACGTAATAATTTCGGTTTCTGAAGCTAATAAAAGTGCACTAGATTTCTTCGCTGAACTAGAAATGTTTTTTGGATTTTGCAAATATAATTGCTAATTCTACTTGTCTTCTTTCTTGAATTAGTTATTCTAAAGCATATAATAATTTCAAACTTATTTCAGTGTTTACCTTTTTTAGTTAATTTAACAGAAATTCAAATATACCTTCACATGTTAATAAATTGGCATCTCGTCGCCCTAAGCCTTCGGCTGCTGAACGATTCGGTCCAACCGATAAAATTCATATTTTTTTGAAGAAGAAGAGGAGGAGGAGGAATATCCAGGCGTTCCGGAAAAACCGGTTTTATTAATTGAAAAGCCAGTTTTTAAATGTGACAAATTTACTTTAAAAAATAGGTTTTGAAAAACCGTCAAACCCTAATTAACATCTAAAATAATCCGGAATTGTTCCTCATACATTTCATATTTCTGATATTTTACATCGCTTGATATAGTGTACATAGTAAAGGCTTTTAGTTGCATTTCAGGTATATCCGAATTTTCGCCTTTTCTATATCTAAAACTTATTCTGATTTATCTTACAATAAAAAGCAATGTCGTCAGTATAAAACACGCAGTGCAATTATTTATAATGAAAGTACAAATGCTTACAAAGTACATGTAATTTCAAGAATTTCATCATATGTAAAACAAATTCTTTTAACACATTATGCAGAGGCATATTATAACAATTATCGAGCAACATAAAATTAAAAACTAAGAATCGAAATTGCTCTGCACATGAAAAGTGATAAGAATAGCTTTTGCGTATGTGCAAAATTATATGACACAAACCTATCATCAAAGTGAATACTTTCATTTCTAATGTTGAATGTCTTCGGAGCCAAAAACAATCCGCTCAGAATAACTCGGATTACAATTGACAATTTTGATACAGCCGGTTCAGAAGGACGAAACTGAACAGAAAAAAAAAACTGCCTACGATTGTTTCACGCTAATCCTTCACGTATAACACACCTTTTATCCCTGTAAGATGTCTTATGTCTATATATCTGAAGCAAGGTCTCCTAAAATTTGGTAGTATAAGTCAATGTTTTCCATGCATGAGATCTATTAGGTCGATTCTCTCTCTTTTTTCTTCGCCATTACATGCGTTCATGAAGTGAAAAACTTAATAGTTCATTCACAATTCACTAGTGGGCCATCATATATTATTTATTTTCAACGCGTACCCAGCTTCCCATGAGAATGCAAAGCTTGCCACCATTTCTCAAACATGTTAGCTAGAATCGCAACTTCCACACTCATTTCTGTGGTGTTTCCTTCAGTCAAACGCATTCATTAGATTGTATTGTACTTTAGTTGCAAACGCGAAACAAAAATACTAATAAAGTGATTAAACAGAGTTTCAAGTCGTACTTCAGTCAAATAACAACTCTCAGAAGGATGGAAAGCCATTCAGAAAGAGTTAATTTAACTGAAAGTCGATGTAATCTGTTTGGAGAAAATTATAAATGATTTATGACACACCAATTGAAATAAGAAACTTTCTCCAGAGTGGTAAGTAACTCTTACCCTCAATCAAATCTTTCCTCAATTGCTTATGTTTAGTTCATACAGTGTTTTTCTCAAAGACAATAGTTTTTCAACGGCGCAAATGAAGAGAATTTTTTTAGATATTAAAATTCCATTTCCAAATCCATTTAAAGCTTTGTTAAAAAGGATTGAAATATCTTGGTTATGTTTAAATAATGCTCAAAATCCTTTTTCAAAAAAAGAATTGCAGATTATTCGTCGTAAATATCGGTTATTTTTTTATTTTTTGCGAAGTATTCATTATTTAACGTAAGATATATGGCAGACTTATTTAAAGTATGAGTTGGATATTTAATTGCCATTTCCAAAAGATATCTTTTTCTCTGAAGTTGATGGTAGAGTTAAAGAAATTTATTGATGTTAAAAATTGGTAAAATTTTACCTGATAAAATTACTGCTAAATATCTTTCCCCTGAAATTACTGGATGGAAATGCATTTATAAAAAATTATCATAATTTATAGAAGCAGGCGTTTAGATATAAACGCCTGCTTCTATAAATTATGATAATTTTTTATCATTTGTTTATCATTCTATAAATTATGATAATTTTTTATCATTTGTTGCCCTTCAGTTTTATCGTCTTATTCAAGTTGAAAGTTCTGAAACAGTAAATTTCAAAAACGAACTGATGAATTCCATTTGACATATACTGAGATAATTTAAAATGAATGAAACTAACTCATCTTGAATCAAAAATCAGTAAGTACTTCTATTTATAAAAACAAAATTAACAAACTTTATTTTTATTACCTTTACTTATAAAAGTGATTATTAGCAGAAAATCATTCAGAAATTTCTTTTAGATATTCTTTCCGTATTTTTTTAGCAAAAACAAAGCTAGTTATACAAAACGGAAACAATTTATGAGTATTTCACTTCACATTTAACCGAAGAATTTGTAATAAAGTGGTCTTTGAAACAGGCCAGTGAGTGATTTATAGCAAAAAAAATCATTTTCATTTACATATTTATTTACAGTATATTTATTTATTTATTTTTTGGATTTAAGATAAACTTTGAAATTACTAAAATTTTGAATTGGCAATCCCACTCCAATCTTCAGCTCCCCATCAATAAGTAGATGTTTGATTTATATAAACTTAACATACGCTAAATTCTCTTGGACGATAGATCATCAATGGATCAATCAATAACTTTCTCCTTGAATAATATCCGAGTTTACGTCAGGCCATCAATGGATCAATCAATAATGGTTCCTTTGAACAATAAGCCTCTGATCCCACTGTCCACCGGTTCAAACTCGAGATGCTACTCTTTGGGTATTTATTGTCATTTTATTACAGTTTATAACAGCACTCGATTGGTATTTGATTATATAGACATAAAAATTATAGCTGATATTAAGAATAGGCTCATAATTTAGTAAAAAATATACATTATTCTATTAATATTTGAAATGAAACTCCATTTTGTAGCTACATCGTTACGTGTTTCTTATTTTCAAATATTCCATATGTGCCTGTGCCTAATTTTCTATGCTAAAACATTCAAATACATAAAATTCATTATGTATTACTTTTTGAAAATATTTCTAAAGCAATTTTTTTTCTGTATATTCTCTTTCATTGAATAATACATCTTTCACATCAGCTCTCCTTAAGAAATTATTTATCCGAAAAATATAGATCCCAGATGCAAAATTCATATCAAATGATTTATGCTTTAGAATATTTTTGTGGTCTTCTTTTCTTTGTGGTAACATTCCGAATAGTTTAGTTTCTTTGGAATTCAGATCATAAAAGTGTTTAAAATAAAGTGTCACGATTCTTTTGCCAGCAATGAATTCAGAGTCGAAAAAGCACATTTCGTGCAAAGAATCGAAACATTTCTTCCGCCTTACAAGAATCAAAGGAAAGTTTAGAATATTAAAAAATGAAGACTGGATTTGAATCCTTCAAAAATGGATAAAAATTTCTGCGGTTCATTGTATGGAAGGTTGGTATAGGACGCAGATTTTCTACTTTTCAACTTGTCAATTTTGATGACATGTGGATTCTTCGTATTCTTTCGCCTTAGACCGACAGTTGCGTGTGACAATAAGTTTTAGTTTCTCAAAACCCTTAAAATTCTGTGAATGTTCTCACTTATGGAAGATTGACATGTGAATAATAAGAGGAATTTTATATACTGCGCCTTTTTCAAGATATTCTCCATTGTTTCATTTACATTTTGTTATTCTGATAATAAAATAATACTATATTCAAACTGCACAGAATAAAATTATTACTATACTCAAATTGCACAGAATAAAAT
>JAPMOR010105786.1:1132442-1155799 GCA_026543865.1 Argiope aurantia | reverse complement strand
TATATATATATATATATATATATATATATATATACACTCATGTGTGTGTGTGTTTAATGTTTATATGAAAACCTTTATCTCTATCTTGAAATCAGTATATTTGAAAAAAAGCCTTAATAAACTATTAATTTATCTAAAATATTTTTTTTATAAAATTCTAACAAAATTTGGTTTGGTTTGGTTGGAATGAAAAGTTTTTTTTTAAATATGGAAAAATATTGATTAGAACTTGTCACCTTAATCTATCAACTGTTCGCCCATCATTATAAAAGCAATATTTTAATCATATTAACCAATACTGGTGAACATAAATTAAAGAATTAAATTAATCTGTACAGAAACATTGAACATAGAGCATTCTGACTGATTAGCTAATTTTACAAAATGGTGAGTAAAATTGACGAAATCGGTTTAATTGAACAGGATATATATTCTATTTTGAATTTTCATTCTAGATTTGTTAAACTTCTTATATAATTTCAAAAGTTTTAAGTTATCTCTCTGTGAAGTAATATTTTTGAGATTCTTTTGAAAATGGAAGGTTAGAGAGACAAATTATTGTCATATATAGGGTGAAACAATTTCATAAGAAATGAAAAGTAAAGAACGTGATACAGTGATTGAGGTTTGACGACTGGTTCCTTTATTTTTTCAATTATTTTAAATGCATAGATAATACAAAAATGACTTATAAAAAAATGCAGGCTTATACAATTTTGGAAAAAGAATAATACTGAAAAAGCATTACGGTTCATATTTATTGCAATCAATCAATCTTAAACAACAAATATCTGATATTCATTTAGTATCAAAAGGGAAAGAAATATACGAAACACCTTATTATAGAATACTTCACAAAAGGATATAATTACTGATTTGTTTAAAACAATCATATAATCTGAGAGTGATTACGAAAGCGATATAATATGTTTAGAGGTTTTTTAAAACTCTATATTCGAGGAATAAAACTCAAACTGAATGATGCCTTTATAATATTCTTAGAAATAAAACTTGTTAAATGAGCAGTTAAACCTGTATAGCTGTTAGTCACGGATTTTTTTTTAATTTTTCAGAAATTGACGTGTAGTAGAAGTTGTAATATAATTTCGGGGAAAAAGAATATTGTAAAGCTACCTTTTTTAATGGTGTGTTGGGTCCATATTTAACAAAGGGGTTCAAATAAATTGAATTTAGGCATTGGTTTCAATTTCAAATTAGACAACTTTTTAAAGTGACTTTCACTACTATAACTTCAATACGTCAACATTATGATGTAATATTGAAGGATCTAATCTACAAATTGAATAGATTTATTCTCCCGGCATAAATTAATAAATAAAATTAATGAAAAAATTGCTGTCCAATATTTCTCTATGCAATAAAGTCTTTTTATTCAAACAATGAATATTATTAAATGTTCATAGTTAAATTGTAGCTATTTCGAACCCATTTAAAATGATTAAAAATGTCTTCATAAATGTGGAAGTCGAAAATAAATTGAACCTATTCTCATCGCAATCAAATTTTATTAGTTATATTACCTGTCATTTATTTAACTTTATCATTATACATATTGTAGTTTATATTAGTTTTACTATATATTATAATTATGAATCCTTGCCTTTTCGAATCACTGAATATACGTTGATTATTCGAGTGCATTAGAAGAATTACAAAAAATTACTAAATAGAGACAAGAATAGAGTAAGACAATTCTTCGACAAATGCTTCAAGGCCAATGACCGGACGTTTTGGAAAACAATAAATAGTTTCAGTTCCAATTAAGGGGTGTTTGGATGCAATTAATTAAGACCAACTGCAAACACTTTCTTTGTATTTTTTCCCTAAAAGAGAGAGACGATATATTCATCTTCATTTCCAAATTCTCTGAAAGAGGTCGATTAATTATTGGCCAGGGAGCAATTCATAGTACTTAGTGTAAATTATTATAAATGAAATATAATTACTCTGTGTTATAAAGGTTTAAATGCCAAGATTTTTGCGATTTCTGATAAAAGGAGCTAAGCAAAATGCTGAAGTAAATGAAAGAGATGCACTTGAAAATGAATGTTTCAAGAAATGATTCTATCTGTCTCATTGAAACCATGAATAAAGAACTTCATAGTTTCCAAAATGGTGTGAGTGGTTCAGAATAAATAATAATTGGAAGGAAGGAACATGGTAGAAAAAATCTGTATTAAATCTCTAGTTTATTTATATGCAGAAATATTGCTGCAATGATTATGATCATTCTAGAAATCCTCAAGTTGCTTTCAAATTTTACTGTGGAAAAAAAATTTTTTATACCAGTAGCACACTTTATAACCAGAAAAAACAAAAACAAAATAAGTCTTTCTAGGATTAAAATTTCCTGTTCATTTAAACAAATAATACAGGCTTCATTTGTGTTAGCCTGCAGCAAGCAAGTAATTCAGAATGGCACTTGTGGAAGAAAAAAACCGATGCAAATTTCATAGCCAAAAATTCGATTTTGCTGTTGCTCACGCCCGTAAATATCATAAACTAAAATTTGTCATCAGAATGTTGTCAGAAATATCAACCAATTTGTTAGCCTCGAGCTATCGTAACGATGAATAATAATTTATGGGAACTGAATGCATAGTCTGATATGATACGAAGTAATCAGGGAAAGACGCGTCCACGAAATTTTTTCTTGCCAAATAAACTATCAAAATTCTTCTCATACATTATTGAACGAATGAAATAATGTTTCTTTTTTTTTTCCCAACAAGTTGAATTCTCTCCTTTATGTTTTATTTGTTACCATTTCAAAACTGTGTAAAGGTATTCATACATTTAAGAATCTTCTTGTTTTGCCACTTCTGTAATAGTTTCAAAAATATTATTTAAAAAGAAATTTCAAATTTCAAAAGCAAACATTTTGCTTGAAATGTATTTGATATTGTATTTTAGTTATGGGAGAATTAAATTCGCTGCTATAATTTACTGAGAAAATAAATGGCAAATATTGAATTACTAAAATGTAATTTATATACATAATTTAAAGCGAATACTTTTTCATATTATTCAGTTTAATAACAAGAATTGTAATAAATGAAGCTGAAAGGCCAATTTAATAGTGAAATTGTGAAACTTAAAATATAAAATCTCACTTTTATATTTCTGCTTAGGAAATATATTATTTATTGCGTATTTTGATCAGTGCTTATTGAATTTTCATTTGATAAACATAACAAATATCGAAAGTTAATTGCCAAAAATAACACTCTAAAACCATGAGCTATCTTTACTAAAACAATTATTAAAAAAACAGTAGCAAATAAAGCAGTGGATTTCCAAGTTTTATTTGATATTTTTATATGCATTTGTTACCTCTGGTGCATGATTAGATTCCATAAATATTCATTTCATTTAAACGAATTTAATAATATTTATTTTAAATAATAATGACTTTCATAACTAAACGTAATCAATATTTATAGACTTCTAAATATCTAGGTTAAAATATGAATAGCTACATTTCTTCATTATTACCATCCAATCTCTTGTATGAGATAAATTTATATCACGACGTCAATCTCCTTCTAAACTGACTTATCGTGAATAAATAAAATAATTAGAAAAAAAATTAATATCTCAAACGAGAGTTAAGTTATCCTCTTAAAATGTTTCAAAGCGAGTTATGTTCTCCATTGACGTTGCACTTTCAAAACTTTACCAGATTTTTACAGTTGCGCTTTATTTCTATCAGAGCAGTAGCAAATGAATCACAAATATTGTACAATATTATAAGCCTCAAAATGAATTCAAATTATTCGGTAAACTGTAATATTTTCAATCGGCCAATTCATTTTTAATGTATCAGCATTCATTCGGCTTTATATTTCCTTTAGCTAATTACTCAAATTATTGCTACTTTTTAAGCACAGAAAGTCAATGAACCTTCTAATCACAAATGAAAGGAAAACTTTACAAATATAAATAATACGTTTTTGTGCATTATCTGTTTAACTTATTTGTTTAACTTGACTTATCATATTGACATATCGTTTATATCACTTATTTGTTTAACTTGACTTATTTCTCAGAAATTGTGTTTCAGGTTCAATTTCATTCCCCCCTTTCAAAATCTTTATTCCCACTCCTAAATCAAAACTTACATTTACAAAGTCAAATTTCCTCTTTCTCTTGGAATAAAAATAAATAAATTACTTTTCCAAAGCACAATACAAAATCAATGTTTTCCGAAAAAAAGTGCATGCCATTTTTTTTATTTGTCCTCTTTCATACTTCCATTTTTTTCTTTTTAATATGCTAAAACCACTTCGTATAACCTCATTCATTTCGAAATTGATCAAAGTTGTGAATATAAATAACTGTGCGTGCATAACAGTTTAAGACTTCAGAAAGAGATTCCCTTTACTTCAAGCAAGCTTAAATTAAAAAATGATTACTTGAATGACAGGAAATTTTTCCATATTAAAAGAAATTGTGTTTCTAAGCAACTCCATAGAAGTATGTAATGAAGTACTTCGTATATGTTCAGCAACAAAGAATATTCGGCATACGTATCTAATATTAGACTCTCAAACACATATTTTTCTCCGACATAAACTTAGAAAAAGTAAATTAAAGTATGCTTAAAATTCGCCTGGAAGTCTAAAATACTTTTTGTCTATGCATTAGGACCATATCCAAGTAAATACTGTCAAATGATAGTTGCTATGATAACTAAATATTTTCAGAAATTTTCTAAAATATAATTTATTGCTTTACTTTAAGAGTAGTTTTTATTTACACTTTATTTCGAATTTAAAAAAACAATGTTTTCATGTTAAACTAACTGATTATGTGCTTCCCAGATCCATGTGTTTTCAGTAAAGAGATTGATAATTTTATTATGTCATTAAAAAACAATTTATATCTAACTGGATTTATTTTTTAAAAAATGTGTCTCTAATTAAGTCCAATTTAACTGCATAAACTTCATGTTTTATACTTGCACAAGGACAATTTTAGACACATTTTCGTCATGTTAGGCATGTAAACAAGGAAACTGAATATAAATTCAACCTAATTCGCACAACATATCAGTGGAAAAGCATTTTAATTCAATGAGTTTAACATGTATCAAACCCGCATAAATCGTTAGTTAATATTCTTCCACCAGAACTTTATAGACCATATTTATTTATGAAGAAGGTTGTGTTTAATTTGAATGAATTAAGATTTAACCACATTTTTGTTTAACTTGGCTTATTTCTCAGAAATTGTGATTCCGGTTAAATTTTATTTCCGAAATTTGCATTTGGTTATTTGATCACCGAAACCTGAGATTTTTCAGTTGTGAAATCCCAATGAAAATTTAATATTTTATTGTTGTAAGAAATTAAACATCGGTTAATAAATTAGACAGAATTATTTTATTTTTCTCTATAAATGGCATCATTTTTTGAGGATTTGAAAAAAGCTAATTCCATAATATTTACAACAGTGAATAATTGCATGTATAAGAAAATATAAAAAAGAAAAGAAAGCAAAACAGCAATTTTTCAAGTCTGCGTTATTAGTTAAAAAAAAAAAAGAAGAATGTAACTTTTAAAGAAAACTGCAGGCGTCAAAATAGAATAATAAAAGCATGTTATGGTGAAAATAATAAAGGAGTTTAGCTTCAAAGAATGCACGAGAAAGAGAATACAGTATAAAATAAAACAACATAAAGTATATTATAACTAAAGTATCAAAACTGCAATTAGCTAAGAATATTTCTATCAGATTTGAACTCTTTCACTATTTTGTTTCGATGTAACTTTTCTTAAAAATATATTCTGCATTTCGTACACAAAAAGAAACGTTTACTTAAAGTTTTTATTCTTACATTCTCTGATAAATACTGGTACGCTTAATAATGACTTCCCTTTGTAGATTTGTCCAACATTGGTTCAAAAACTTTTTTTACTTCATCTTTGGATTCAAAAAACTTTTTTTACCTCAATTTTTCATACCGCAAACGTTCGTAAATTACTAATTGCGTAAATATTTATCAAGGGTTAACAGAAATTTTATAAGTATCATAATTTACTGTTAAGAAGCATTTAAAGGAGTGAATCCGTACCACATCGTGCTTATATGTTGTGCGTAAATGAGGTAATCTAACTTCACATTATACAGCGAGTCTGTGATGACATGTCATTATTTCTACAAGATACGCAAATGACTCGAAAATGAAATGGAATTGGCGTATTTGATGTCTATGCCGTGAAAATCGTAACGATTCTAATCTGAATTTACTCATGCAATCCTACTAAGTTGCACAGAAATTACTCTCTAGTATATGTAAATTATAGTGCAAGTTACTTTTAATGAAACAATGTTATTATTAATCATTCTTTTCTTTAAACTTTTATCATAGATACACAATGTATTCATTTTTAGATAAATATGATAAGACATTTTCCTGTCAACCCATCTTAAGTTTCATTAGACTGGGAAAAAAGATAATTTGAAAGGTTAGAAAATGGTTATGGTGAAAAAAAAATATGCTCACAACAGCTTTTGAGAGCAAAGATTACATCTATGGAATTTTGCTCCAGAGAAGAGTTGAAGGAAAACTTTGTATCGGATAAAATATTTTCCAGACTCACTTTGTTCCTCGTTGTTATTTTTAAGATTTGGCAACCTAGAAGAAAAAAGGGTATGTGGGGAAGATCGGATGGAATTTTTAACATCTCGAATTATTTGCAAAGCATATAAATATTTCTTTTTATCTTATGCAATTAATTTTTAGAAGCAATTGAAAACACCAGTAAACGGATAAAAATAGAGGATTCTTCCTTTTGATGAAACAACATATTTTTTTCCTTTTATACAAAAGGAATAAGAATCATAATTTTTATTAGATGTTGAGGCGTTTCATTATCGCCTTAGGACTTCCGCGCTTATTGAATACTTATCTTTCAAGTAAACAATAAAGTCTTAAGAAAAATTTCATTAGAACACACTGGATAAGCTTGAGAGCTGTCTTGAATTTTATTAGGTAATGATTTAAACCTTAATTTTAATACAGTATCAATTTTCTTAAATAATAGGCTATCATATAAAGAGATAGAATGAAGCAATTTCTTTTAGTTAACAAATTGCAATGATCTTACAGAAAGCAATTCTTTCAAAATGTGATATTTTCAAATTAAACAGTAATGCAGTTTATATTAAAAATCAATAGGATTGAGATATTTAAATTATTTATAATTGTTTCCACATTCCAAAAAGAAAATGATGTGAGCATTAATTGTACATTATAGCATTAACTAATAATTTTAATTGTACACTACAATTTATAAGCATTAATTGTACAGAATGTTTTCGAACAAGGCTTGGAAAAATAGAGTTTGTGCAAATTCATATGTGATGTATTTTATATATATAATTAAAATTATGTTTCACAAGCAATGAATGACTTATTGATTGGCAGATATATTCTTTTTTGAATAAAGAAGTTCGTGTAGTATAGTTTTAAAATTCTTACCTCTAAATATTTGTGAAAGAATGCTTCGAAATAAATTTTTGTTTTTGAGAAATATTTGAATGATTTGCATGGGTCATTACATCTCTAAAGAGGTATTCTAAGAGGCTAAAGAGGCAATTTTTAACAACATAAAGTTGTTAAAAAATGTACCTTACATTTGTGCTGAAAATCAACACAATTAACTGAAAAGGGAACGCAAAGAAATCATTGCTCGGTTTTATCAAATCATGCCCAATTTATTTCCTGAAAAAAATTAGGTATGAACCCAGATATGCTTCATTTCACTAAGTATATGTAATCAGAAAATATATTTTTACATTACATTTAGAATTTACAATACATGTAATCACATATATTGAAAGAATACTTATTTTTCACTTTAACATTTACATTTAACATTCAACATTAACATTTTCACATTTTAATTTTGAAATTTCTTTTTTCTCTTCATCATATATAAAATATTTTAAGAATTTCCAAAAATTTTGATA
The DNA here is from genome assembly GCA_026543865.1 of Argiope aurantia. Classification (NCBI taxonomy): domain Eukaryota; kingdom Metazoa; phylum Arthropoda; class Arachnida; order Araneae; family Araneidae; genus Argiope; species Argiope aurantia. The sequence goes on along the minus strand of JAPMOR010105786.1, from coordinate 1,147,801 downwards.
TTAATAGAATTCAACAAAAAAATGAGAACTAACTTTATTAAATTTTAAATAGGTTATATTAGTAATGCATTTGGCAATACCTTTAGTATTGAATTTTAAAACACTCTTATACGAAGATTGCATTTATGGTCTAATATCGATAATTCCTTTTATATTAAAGTAATATTTCAAAAACTTCGAATAACCCATGCAGTTGCGAACGCATTACATTTTTTAATAAAATATTTGGAGCAGTATAATATGAGTAATTGGAGCAGTGTAATATGAGTATTTGGAGCAGTGTAATATGAGTATTTGCCAGAAAGAGCCTTGCGTAACATACCAATAACTTCTATTCATTATTATATCTTTAATGATGCATTTCAGTACAAAATTGTAAAAGTTAATAGGAATTTCTCTATAAAATCAAAAGAATTAACTGAAAAACCTATATGAAGAAATCACTATTTCGCTTTGTGAAACTATGCCTAGTTTATTTTGTGAAATTCTAACATTTTACATACAGTTGCATTACGTTTCATTTGCGGAAACGGAAAATCTATCATTACATTATATTTTAAATCAGTATAATTGTATAACATATTTAACCATATGCAATAGAATAAAATTTATTTTTAAGTTCAAGTCTTTTTTTCTTAAAATTATTTTATATGAAAATGATATGTTCTCATAAGTAAAAAAAGATTTATTTTCAAAATCTTCGTAAATTTTGAAATAAAGAGAAAAACGAGAAAAAAATGGAAGCAATGTTTGCTAAACGGAAAGATTATTAAAATGAACAAACTTATGAAGGTATGTCGAAAAGTTTCCTGTATCAACTTTTCTGAAAAACTTTATTCTGAAACATTGATTATTTTTATTTCAGTGTTATGAATACAATATCAAGAATAAGGCACATAGAAATATCTTCTAACTTTTCAAAAGTCTCGAAATGTGTCAAAGTATGCTCTCATTTTCACTTGATAAAAGAAGGATTGTCTGAAATTATTTCGTTGTTTCATAAAAATCTAGAAAACTTGAAATCCTAAGAATAGCTCTTCAGTTTGGCTTCAAAGGTTTCGTGAGACATTTCCAAGCAAACCTTAAGACAGAAAATTCAAAGCTGCATATTTTCCTCCTCTATTTGTGTTGATACATTAGTTATTCCTAAACATATGTTGTAAAGTTCTCTCAATATTCTTAGAGACTTTGATAAGGAATTACAAAACTAGATAAAATATTCATAATGGTCCTTATTTACTATTTATACTATTTCAGGAAAAATCACTTTTACATACAGTTCAACTTCGGATCATGAACTTCATACTTAAGGATTAAGAAGTATTGTGAGCAAAATTTTCCTTATCCTGGGAACTAATTTAAAATGATTTGTTTCTTATTAGATGATAGATCACTGTTTATTTTAAATAAAACCCAGTGGAAAGTGTTAATACAAAAATTAATAGAAATATATAAATAGACTGTACGTTCCTGAATACAATATAATTTTTCAATATTCCCAAAACTTTAATTTTTAGTTACTTTAGTGTTGATTTAGTATGAAATGATTTTTATCAATAATGGGAAAATATAAGCAAAAATAAAAGCATAAAGAGCTACAAATAATGTATCAACATTAAGTCAACATTAAAGGAAAAAAAATTGTTCAACATTAACTCCTTAAAAATGATGCCCGAATGTACTTCGTGCAACTAATAACAATATTTTTCAATTAATAAATTAACATTAAATCATTCATAGACATTATAATTCGATACATAAATTACGTGGAATCCATAAGCATCTCAAGTGTCCGAGGATTTTTAGTTGAATCAATTGGACGATTTCTTCTCTAAACCAATGATGCCATCTTATTAATAGTAGGAAAAATTATGTAGTTAAAGGGTTAAAATAAAAAGTGAAATATCTCGACAGCAATTTCTATTCACATTGAGTATTCACATCAGTTTTCTTGTCTTGTCCTCAAAAGATTTAATAACAGAAAAAAAAAACATTTTAAAAAATATTTTAGCAAACTATTAAAATACTTTTCATCTTTCTGTGAGATATATTCTCACAAAAATAATCTATGTCATGTAACTATTAAAGCACTATAATTCTTAGTAAGTACTAAAAAAAGTAAAGACGTCTCAATATCGCTATCCAACATCATTCATTAAGATCTGGAAAATGGTTTCCTAGCACATGAGTGTTAAACACCATATCGTTTATGAATATATTTATCACTTTTAAGATTTCTAAGCAAAAAAATAATATCCTTTTTTTCTTCTTTACTTTCTATATCTTGGTTGATTTTTAACGAAAGTTTAAAATTTTAAAAAAGGTTTAAATTGCGTGTTTTTATATATGTTTACAAGCACATAAATCCGATAAACATTAATAAAATAAATATAGCGATTAATTTTCCAATTTTTTCAGATGATAAAACTTTTATACAGGCCTCATAAAGAAATTTTTCTACTCCCATACCTGTTTGTAAGGAAATAAGTTCAACATACAATCTATTAATTTTGACCAGATAATAATATATTCAATATACTCCAATATGCTCAAGCTATTTTTCAGATTTAAATAAATTAGGAATTTCTGTCACTTAAATATTATATTCTCGAACAGATAGTTTTTAAAGGTGTTTTTTTTTCTGTCTTCTTCGGTTTTCATCTAAGAGAATTCCCTTTTCTTGCTGAAGTAAGCTCATTTAAAATTTTGCATCCTCATGAAATTGTACATGTTTATCATTTTACTTATTTACAAAAATGCTTAAGTAGGATAGAAAAATTTGTTGCAACGAGTTCTTTAAGAGAATGATGATATCCATTACCAGTAGATTAATTTGGTTATTCAAGAATTTATGTCCTTTCCGTACTTCAAAATGGACATGCAAATGACGTAATAAAGTTTAATGCATTTTCTAACCAGCTAAAAAAGTATATTAACTTTCAGAAGTACTTAGATAAGCATTTCAAATGCCTTTTCAACAAATAAGTGGAATTCTGATCGCATCTCTATGGTCAGATTAGTCAAAGTGGAGAAAGTTAATGCTAATTTATAGTCATTAAATCACATTTATGATCACTAAGGATATAAGGGGAAAATATATTTTAAATAGTTAGTGTTTGAAAAGTGGTATAATGCCTCATATTATTCACTAATAAAAATATTGTCTTTGTATTTTTTTTACAAGTATGCTCTTAATTTTTATAGGAATATTTTTAATGAATAGGTTTTTCAAAAAGCCAATCCTTGAAATACGTATATCTAAAACACATTTTTCTACTGTTACAACTAGCAGCTGCACTACCATTTCTACTAAAAAAATTGTCATGTAAAGGAAAATTATGGCATTACATGTTGAATTTATTTTTTCAACTGTCTATTTAGTTCAAAAATATTAAACTGAGCTTCTCAAGCAAAAAAATAATGCTTAAAATTTAGTTTTTTTTCCTTGAAATTCTATTATTTTTTATTTAACGTTTTAATTGAATAGCATGATGTTGTTTGTGAAATGAACATGTACTGATTTAAGTTGATAAGAATTCATACTGTAATTAATTTTTCAGAAAACCATACAAATTTTAACTATCAATAATATACTAATTTAGCTAAAAATAAATTTCTTGATCCATAGATAATAATAATTAAAAATAAACTTCATGTTCCATAATATTTATAAAAATTAATTATGAAGTGTGTTAAAGACTGCCAGATAGATAATTATAAATATAACATTGTTTTTAACACCATTTAATTTGTGTAACAAAGAGTTGGAAATAATACTTTTTTTATCATAAAGCAAGGAAAGTTTCGGTTAAATTGAGACACAAATGAAATTATAAGATATAAATTCTTAGATATACATTGAAATTCACAATATATTATATATGTGTTGCAAATTCCAATTAAGAAATGTTTTTTCTGAATTTCAGAATTCTATGGTTTTGTTTAAAATCCGTATTTTAATTTAAAAAAATAATTAAACCAATTCAAAATATCATGAAATTAATTCTTAGAATAATAATATTAGTAATTCGAACTAAAATATTTGGTATTCTAGTAGAATTTTAAAAATATAGATTATGCATAAATTAGAATATTTTATAATAAAATTGGGATATTGGTAAAAGGAAATTTCACATGGCTGTTTAGAATAGGATTTAAGCAGGAAAAGAAAAAAAACCGTTTTGATATAGGGATTTACGTTCCTTCTTTTAGCGTCATCGTTATTATCTAGAATCCAGATTTGGTTTAGTTGTTTTATATCATTTTTTAAGCTGCAATGAATATCATAATGACTAAAAGCAATATATATATAAATATATATATACATAACTTTTGTAAATTAAAAACAACAAAGACAAGATAATGAAAATTAAAAACAGAAGCCGTCACTAAGAGTCTGAAATTTGTTTTCTGAAAAAGATTATGAGTTCCACATTCATGACATTAACTGAAACTTCCAAAATAAAATACATTGTAGTTCTTGTATGTTGCGAAACGTATTTTGACCTAAAATCAACAAACTTGCATCGAACATTACAAAAGCTATTCATTACAACTGCGAAGGATTCTCAGACTTAGAAAGAGAGAAATATTTATTAACTTACTGACTGTAAAAAAACACCAATTTCGAGCTACATTATTCTGTTACGCGCTAGAGTTTTAAACACAACAAGATTTTGATTACATAATATTCAAGTAAAAGTACTTAACAATAATTGCTACAGAAGGTAAAACCATTCTAATAACATATGCAAAGAAAATCAATTCACCTCAAAATCTAAATTGATTGAAAATTATCAACTGCTAACAATGTCATATTGTTTTACCTCGTCTCATCTAATTTTTTTCCTTTCATATAATAAATGAGTTTATTGAAAATTAAATAAACAACATAAATATCATATTTATGCAAAAACATTAATTTAGAATTAAGAGTTAAGTTGCAATATTCATGATGAATAGCATTAACAAAGTATAACGTTACTCTCCAACTCTATTCTATCATTTATCTATTCTCAGCTATTTAAGCTTTTTTTTTCGCCTATCTAATCGTATGTTTGCTCTTAGCCAGCATAGTACTGATCTTGTATTATACGAAATCGACAAGCGTCGGATATTCATTGAACTAGAAATATAATTTTACAAATTGCGTTCAAATAAATCTGTAAAATAACAGAAATAGAGTTGATGAGAGAAGCGTGTCTTGAAATTCAAAGTAGCGATGACGAAATCTATTTTAACTGTTTGGACAATGACTTTGATATAGTAAATGATAATGGTTGTTCTGAAAATATTTATACTAGCGTTTCTGATAGTGACCTAGTTCCAGTGAAGCAATTGATAAAGTAATTACAAACTTCCAATCGTAGTAAAATAGAAGAAAAGGAGAATTGTTACTGTTCACTATTTATCTTACACACGATTGTATCATGAAAAAATACTTTAAAAAGAATGCATTATTTGTCTCTAGCATATTATGCATGAAAATCGAATTATTAAGCATTCAGGCAACACAATTCTATATTTCAAATTAGACCAAGTTCCAACATTAGGAAAAGATAAAATTTTATAATTAAAAGATTTTTTTACAGAATACGTGATACATAAATATGATTAATTCTTGAAAATAAAATGTGACTGTACAGAAATGACACTTTATTTTTTTATTTATATTGCTAAAATCTTTTTTCTATCTTTGGCCTTTGTTATTTGAATATATATCGTAGTTTGATATAGTGTTTTATTTTCACAAGGAAAACAAATTCAGCATTCGGAAAGTTCTTTCTGTTGACAGTCAATAAACTCAGAATAGCAAAATAAGTCTTACGTCAAGAGCTAACAAACCTTAGGGCACGTTGCAATTTGGTTACAAACATATTGCATGTCTTTTCTATTTCTTTTCACATTGTTCATAAAGCTTATTTTTAATCCAAGGCGTTAGTATCAAAACAAAATTTAATCTATTCTCATGCCACATCTTTCTTATTGTACAGAATCTCATTAAAATAAGATAATTTGTTTTCAAAAGAATGTTTCTGTTTCATATTTTCATTTTTAACCAGTTTGGGAAAAAATAAAGACAGACAGATATTCTTTTCATCAATATTTTAAAAAAATTGCTGAAAAATAAATAATAAATTATAAACTATAATTTATAATGCTATAGATTTTTTTTATATTCAATCAATTTTAAAACTTAATGCAAATAATTTATGTCTGAGAACATTATGTTTAATGATTTTATAGTAATGATTGGCATTGCGCATACGGCACATTGTTTTTTAAGAATTAATGTTTCCTTCGGCGATTGTGCAGAGGACTATAAAGAACTGTCGTAGAAGAGGAATTCTTAGTTATCTAGCTGTTCTTAATTCCATAGTCATAAATTAAATATTTCTTAATCCATTAAGTATAAAACATTGCAAATTTCTTATATTTGAAATATGAAAAAAAATCATTTCACTATTACGTGAATCTATTAATACAATTTATTAAACAAACCGATTGGTTTATATAACATATATGCCATTTAAAATCGACTTTACATAGTTTGCATCCGTATTTTCAGGTGAAAGATCATATAAAATATATTTTTAAAAACATTTTATACAAATCTTTATTATCTTCATACAGTTTGTCCAATAAAAGTAGAGCAAGTGTGTATTTTTCTAAAAGTTGCATTTAGACGTAATCTTGCAATTATAAAGTTTCATTTAATATGGTGGACAGTTGTATGAAAAGACTTTCGTTGAGGCTGATAGAAAAATCTTGAAAAAATAAATTTTATAGTGCTCCAATAGTTGAAAAAGACTAACCAGTGAAGTTATTCTTTTACAGTTAGTTATTAGTTATTCTTTTATCTATGTACAAACAAAGCTTCGCGCATCTATGTATAAAATTTGTTGAGCTTTGTTCATTTCTGAATTTAGTGAGATTTATCCCAAATTTAAACATAAACATTCATTTTAGAAATACATATTTATTGAATGTAGGCAACAATTTGCACACATGTAACTATTTGTATATTAGTACTTAATTCAATCATTGTGACTTGAAAGAAATTTGCTAATCAATTGGTTGATAGTTGTAATTTCGATTTCTTTATGAAGGGATGAAAAATTTGAGAAATTGAGCATTTAAAGCATCTTTAAGAAGCATAAAGTAAATTTGCTTTTTTTAGCTTTGAGTAGGTGTCAAAAAGAGTTCATTTTATATGAGTTTTTCACTTTAATTAATGTATCATTTGACCATTTTTTTAAAAGTGTAATGAAAGTTAATAGACGAATTATCCTTTCCCGATTCCGTCATTCTAATAAACCATTGTGATACGAGTTTTATATCCGAAATAAACAACGAAAAACTCATTCAAACATTAGTTTGAGGTATAAAAGTGAATAAATTTGCCTTTTAATAACTCGGCAAGTTTTTCAGATAGAAGCAAGACATTTTGTATGCACATAGATGAATATATGAAAAACATTTTATTTATTGTTTAAAAATATCTAAACACTTTTTTACGATTTTTTACTATCAGTCATCAAAGAAAAACCAAAAGGTTTTTATACAATTTTCCACTTAATTTAAGGAAGCTTTGTAGCTAGTATTATACGTCCAGTTGTTACATACAAGGTAAAAAAACTTATTGTACTTTTTTGTGACCTCTGTGTATGAAGGCTAAATATAAATGCACACCCAGCTATAAGTGAAAATAATTTCAACTTTTTGTACAATTTGAAATTCTTTTCTTTGGCGAATGTGTAAGAAAAGTATTTATAAGCAAAGTGCAGGCCTAGAAGTGAAAGGAATTTCAATTTTTTTTTTTTTTTACATTTTTAAATTTTTTTTCGCAATCGAATGTACAAGGAAAGAATTAATAGGCAATATCCAGGCCCGTCTGAAAGTAATTTATCCTTTTTGACCTAAACTCTAATGAAAAAGGGATAATTAACTGTTAATTACTTGTAGAATTATCGAATCCTAAATAAACGAAATGAAAGCTAATTAGCCATTATCACTTGGTAGACTTAATTATTTTTGGGAGTAAGAATTTCTGTAATACATTTTTTTAGTCATTATCTTGTCAACAATTGCGACTCTAAAGGAAACTTAGATAGTTAAAGGAAAGTTAAATACAAGTTTCAGCCTGTTTGATTTCAATTAGTTAAAATATTTATATTTTTAATTTAATCTGCATATTATCACTAGTTTATTTTATTTCATGCATGTAAGAAACAAACTATCAAAAATGAAACAATTAGTATTTATTGAGTTCAAACCTTAAAAAATAAGTTTTATATAGCCTATTTGAATATAAATTTTAAGTTATAAGAAAAAAAAAGGGTGTCTTTTTCATTCCTTATAAAAATTAAACATGCATTAACGCATGTATTGGACATTCCTAAAATAATTACGGAAAAAGACAAAAACTAATTTTAATAAAAAGATTAAAATTTTAAGCAGTAACGCTAGATTTCAAATCAATATTGACACCTAAAAGTTCTCAGTAAAAATTAGAATTTATACTAAAATAAATTGAATGGAATGAATTTTGAAAAAAAAAGTCATTAGAAATAATGTATTAAAGTAATTAATATTTATTTTCCTACTACGATAAAGTTGTAACTTGGAGTAAAAGTTCCATAAAATAAAATAATTGTTCTAGTACTGTGTTTTCTCTTCTTTTTATTCATTTCTATTTCTTACCTACCTGTTTAATTCATGTAATCATATCATATTATAATTTCAATTAAAACGTTTTATTTCTGAAAGAAATCAATTTTGAAGAAAAATGTAGAGTTGAAAGTGAGCATATTTAATTATATTGAATGTCCCTTAATTTTAAAATATCTATACAAATGCTGTCTTAAATGTAAATATTAATAAAGTGTTTTTATAATGTATAAATTCATAGATGCTTAATACATAGATGCATTTAAAACATGATTAGAACGACAGTCATTCTAATGATGTTTTTAATGCATTTTAAAAGAAAATTCGAAAACATCGTGAGAATAATTGCTACCATTTTGTTGCTTTTTTGTCTCTCATGCCTAGATTTCAAGTATATATTTTTTAAAAAAATAAAATATTTATACAATATTAAACAATATTTCTCAATTTATTTATCTAGTATTTACAGATATCATTTGCTTATAATATTTTCTAACGAACACTTTTATTATTCGATGTTTCAACTAAAACTCAAAAATATTATACCAAAATAATTTACTTCTCTCTATATAAACAAAATAATCAGTCTCCATTTATTGTATAAGCTAAGCAGTCTTAGCACCAGCATATTAAATGAATATTTCTGTTGAAGGAGCATTATTAACAAAATTAGGTTTTGTATTTCATGTTAAGACTAAAGTTTGTTCTTAGTTACTTGCCTATAGTCGTTTGCTTCAGCATTATTTAGTCTGTTCATGAATTATTTATTTCTAATAAATGTACTAGGCTTCAAGGAGCAATTTTACTAACCATCTTAAAGTTTCTGTAGCAATCATTTTAGCATTTATTTTTTCTGTGCTATTGAGGTTTCCTCATGGATAGTGAATTGTGCCTTTCGACCTGACGATAAATTGATTATTCTGCAAGAAATTAAAAAAAGAATTATTTTTCCTTGAGAAAAACATTCTAAAAATTTACTTAGCAAACAGTATGAAGCATTCAAAAAGTATTTCTTAAATAATATTATGATCATTGAATAGTATAATTCATTCACAGTCATAATTATTTAAAATTATTAATTATTCATAAATTATTCACTTCATCTTTTCATGAAAAATATTTTTATCAGAAAATTAAATTTGTCACTATATTTATATACATAATTTTTTCAGTACAAATTAGTATGTTTTATTTTGGGATCAAGTGTAAATGTGTATGTATGTGCGTGTGTGTGAATGTGCGTTTAAATATTATATATATAAAAATCAAAAAGGTAGAAGTTGTTCTCATAAAAATACATTTAAAAAGAACACTAAGACATTTATTTTTAGTTAGCAATCCAATGACAATTTCTTTCCGAATAAACAAAAACAAAAAAAAAACTGTATCAGATAAGGGTTTTTTTTTTCTTTTTTTTACAAGTATTATTGGTACAAACAGTTCGTAGTGAAACTATTACTAAGATTTCCACATCTGCTTCCGAATGCTTTCATTGTGAAATTGAAAGATCAAAAATATTCTTGCAAATAAATTTAAAAGAAAAGTGAACATTAATGCATCCATTACTAGCCAAACAATCCAACAAGATAAAAGCTTAGTTTCTAAAGCTACTGAAAAGCTTCTTAAATTTTTGACTTTCTCTTTCGAAACTTCAAACACTAGAAATACTGTATTTCCGCGTGGTGAAACTTCTATATTTTTGATATAGAGCCACAAGCTTTAAAGGCAGTTAATAGAAGTTTGTTTTCTTCGAATGTCAGCGTGAGAAGTTGGGAAGTACCGAACTCTTTAATATTCCTTCTAAACTGCTTTATAGAGTTAAGCTTCATACGATGGGAGGTTTTGAAATCACATTGTGAGAAAGCATAGGCGTAAATATTGAAGCTAGAAATTACTTTGGCTTTTGTTGTCGTCTAGAAAGGCCAATAACACTTTCACTTTTCATAGAATTAATGATTTTTCTCCCGCACTTGCTGTCTTCTACTAACGAAGCTACTCTCTGAACGTCTGATAATAATGTTGGTAGACACATTAAAGGGCGTTCATACCCTTCTAGTATCCAATATGTATTAAAGCTATTTATTCATAGAATATGTACTAAAAACGTAACTTGATATAGACATATTAAGAGAATAACTAAGAACTTTTTTTCTTTTCTTTTTATAAATCTGATTTAGAAAAGACTTTTTGCTAGAAAATAAAGTTTTCCTTACAAATTAAAATCTGATGATTCCTTAATAAATTATTTTTAAAAGATATTAAATCAAATATTCTAAAATGTTAAAAATCATTGAAATCTTGTTTATTCTCCCAGATTTATAACAATTATGTACTTTTTTTTACTTACCAAGCATAGAAATCCCCCTGGAATTGATACACCTTAAATAAGGGAAAAAAAAGCAATATATATGTGAGCAGAATTTCGCTTCTGTGGTGTGTACATAAATAACAGTATTTACTGCAAAACAAGCTCATTGCTGATGACAGGCTATATCTCTACTTGAATAGTTATCGCATGTGCCTGTCACAAAATGAGGTAGTATGGGAGAATCAAACTATTATGCAATTCATTATACGGATACATTTATGTACATACATGTTCATTATACAATTCAATGCCGGATTATACACTTCATTTCGGATGCCCGGCGCAATTCTTTACGTTTACAAAGCATGGAAAAAAGTTTCTACAAAATGTGCGCGAAAATAATTTTGAATCGTGCTAAAAAACACTCTTTCGAGAATAAAATTTGAAAATGGAATCAAAATTAAAACCATTTAAAACTTCTATGAAATTCTTCTAATTTTAGATATTTAAAAAATTGTTTATAATCCGAAGGAATTAAAAGTGGATGCTTTTAAGCACTGGGTAACCATTTAAGTTAGGATTGCACAGTTCTAGCTAGTTCACCAGTGGCATAGGGGTTTATAGTATGGCATAGGATGGTTCAGGAACACGAATTCGAAGCAGATAGCTGAGGGTTAACTTAACCAACAGAATTCAAATATTTTTATACTGATATGATTTTTAGTAGTGCATAACTCTTCGTAACCTGACAGGCTGCAGGCATTTTTCGTGGTTCTGTTCGAGGAAATCACAAATGAGAGCTTTTCCTTCCTACAACTTCTTCGCTACAGGTTGCTTTGACCAACAGAAGATGCCACATTTTCTATATCGCAGTTACCATTAATTTAACTGTCCATTAATTTTTTTAGTCCAAGTATGATTTTAATTACCAATTTTGACACCAAGTTCTCCTCATGCTTGTTTCAGCATATTTTAAGAACTTTTCACACGAATTCTTATAAAAAAAATTGATCATAACCTTTGGAATAGAAGCCAAACGAAGTTTTCGTGCGTATTTCCCTTTATACATGTTAGTTTTTTATTATAGATTTCATTTCACATCATACTGAACTCTGCTTTATAATCACATTTTTAGTGCCAATAGCACAGGACACAAAACCTTTATCTCTCCTTCTGCTTTGCAGTTATTTATAGCAATACTTTCTTTTTTGATAATTATTAATCATTCATTTTTCATTTGATTTTGATATATATTTTATAACACTTATAATTAAAAGAATTTCTAATTTTAAAATCAATTAACAAATCAAAATCTGTTTAAACTATATCATTCAAAACAAATAAAATATTGATTGCTAAACTACATATTTTTTAAAATAATTTTAATTGAATTTTTGGATGTTTATTAGAGCATTAAGAAGTGAAGCCTTTTTCCACTGTTAACACAACCAAAATAGCACTTATCCTGATTCGGTTTCACGATTTGTGGGTCGTAAACTGGAGAAACTGTAAACTGTATTTCATTCCAATTTGCTATATCCTATTTCGAATGATAGTGTGTCTATAAAACATGATATTAATATAAACAAAACCAGGTCAAACAATTTCTATAATGATCGCAATGATTTTTAAACCGACCTAATGCTATGAAAAATAGACATTTACTGAGAATGAATATGCTCTTATCTTTCAGGAAATCAGATAAAATCGTATCGAAAAAAAAATTTCAGTTCAAATTATTTTTCTTCTCTGTTTTAAATGTAATCAAAGAGTATAAAATACATCGTTCAAATTCGAAATTCAAATTCAAACAGTTACCAAAAACGTGGATTTACTTTTCATCTTAAATCCAAATATCTTCCAGAAAAAGAAAAAAAAATGAATTCTTGTACGGTCAATTGTCTTTGATTTTAAACTTTTGAGAAATAAGTGAATTTTATCCTTATAGGATGGAGGATAGAAAAGCTGAAAAAAAAGAAGCATTCAGTCTATGACATGGTTAGCTGGTTGTCAATATGAGAAGATTATATAGGCGGTTATTATTTCCTTAACTACATACAATTTCCCCGAAACTTCTGAAACTTCTTAAGAATGCTATAAGAAAATCCGATAATAAAGATGCCAGAAAATTTAGCTCGTATATACTCTGCAATATTTTCTAATGGTACCGTGAGTTGGAGAATTGCAGCATATTGTTGTATAAGTGGTTTTTTAAATAATATTCTGTGTAAAATAATCAAGAATTTTTGTAGCAATTAAATGTAGAATGTAAAAATAAATAGTTCAGATTGTTTCAAAATATGGAACCGTATAGAAAGTGATAATTCATTTAATTTAGAGAATCATTTAACCCTTTTATATAAAATTACTTGAGACCATAATATACTAAATCAAAATATAATATAAAAATTCATTGTTTCCCAACATTTAGAAAAAAAAACTATTTCAGTCAGTACAGATTAGCGTTATTTATAATAGGTATAAAAGAAAATTATTTCAAAGGAAAATGACGATTTATGTTTAAATCAATCATTAAATATGAGTCTTCACCAATTTTTTTAATTAACAGTGTGCTTCGAAATAGTTTCATGACTTCTTTACGGAATTAGGAAGCAAATTTGTATGTCGGATAGTGGTAACTTTCTTCCTCACTTGTCCATTGAATTTGAAAATACAATAATCTGAAAGGAAAAGTCACCATGCCAAGCTTCTTATCAAATTTTAGTAATAATATATGAGTAGTTTTTCATTTATTTATATTAGAAAAATTCATCTGAGAAACGTGTAAAATTTTTTTTACCATACTTTCTCAGTTCGAACTTTAAACGTCTAAAATCAGTATTTATTCATAAATTAACGTTTCATTAATTTAAAGGTTCCAGTTAACTGAAATCTTAGGAATATTTCTAAATTTAATATAAAAAGTAATTCAATCATGGATAAGTTTTAAATGCTTTGGAAACACACAATCTTGACATTTAAGTAATTCATAAATATCAGCATGATTTCAGTTGTACTTAAGTACATTTCAGAAATACATCATCACATAATCAGAAATGAAAGATTTATTCGAGTCCACTGAGCTCTTCTAATGAACAGTTCAATGAAGAATGAATGATGAAATTTTTATTCCAAAATACCTTGCTAAATAAAAAAAAAATGGTTTTCCTGGAGGCAAGCAGCAAAGCAGTACACTTCTTTATGCAAATCGTGCTTGTTACGTTGGAATAAATTTGATTGCTATCAATACTTAACTTAGATTTTTCTTTTATATTTGATTGTCTTTTTTCATTTCTGTTGCTTCTGATTTAAAATGACAGTAAACACCTACAAATACGTACTTTATGCTAGTCATCGACAAATGGTATTGATTTCCTATAGTTCAAGCAAATAGTTTAAACAATGAACAAATTCACATAGGTTATAAAAATATTTACTTTTACATACGACTTAGAAATAAAATGAAACTAACACTGTCTAAAAAGTTCAGACCAAATATATATATTGAAACAGATTAAAGCAAAATAAACAAAATTTTAAAATGTCATTATGTTCCTTTTCTTATTACTAGTTTTTCATATTTCAGAATATTGTCCATTATTGCGGTAAAATGCATGATGATTCTTACTGATAATCGACCATCTAGAACTTTGATGAATTGTAGCAAGTCCTTTTTCTCGATCCACTTTCTTGCCTAAGACTATAGAAAAAGCAGCCTCCATTACACAAGTCAGGTCAAAATAATACCCAGTTTTCTAGCCCATTCACATTGCATGTTTTCATCACTAAATGTCACTTTGGCCTCGAGGACATAAAATTTTGTAATTTGAGTTCATGACGTCCCTTACGGATTTTGGTGCTGTTGCAGAATTTGTTTTCTTAGTATATAATTAAATCAACTTTCCATTTCAAGTTGCGTCCATGTGTAATATATTTTGATGCTGGAAATCCTGATGATCTCAAGTCACAATGACCTCAAGGGGAACTTTAAGAACAGACATTTATTGGATGATAAACTTCGGATCTTTTGATCATGGCTTTTTTTTTCATCATTTTTTGGTCACACTTTGCTTTTAAGATACGTATTTCGCTTCATACTTGCTTCCTCTAGATAAAACTCGATAAAAGTTCCTTTAGGCGATTCACATTGAAGAAATCTTTGGAAAAAGCTTTCTTTTAGCTTTCAGGCTCCGTATTTTAATAACTTCGTTCCGAATTTATTTAGCTAAGAACATTTTTAAACGAAATGTTATTGAATAGACAATACCAGAAGCCTGTTTTGCCTTTATTATTAAATTTACATGTTCGGGTGAAATTCTTTATTGTATCAAAACTTTTGTAGCCACCTAAATTCTGTTTTATTTTGTAAATTGAATATTAA